>CM046892.1:16958968-17558968 GCA_025688845.1 Cucumis hystrix | reverse complement strand
TCTTCCTTTTAAGAAATCAAATTATCTTCCTTTTATGAAATCATTGAAATTTAGGAAGAAATTTGATATTTGAAAAACGAAAATTATTGATATTTGAGAAATTTGAGGAAAGAAAATTATTGATGATTGGAATAAAAACTATTTCGTGACAATTTACGAAGAAATTTGATATTTGAGAAAATAAAATTATTGATATTTAGAATAAAAACCATTTCATAAAAATAATTGTAGCAGACGAGATTAGAACTCACAACCAAAGGGTTGTGCAGGAGGGGTACAACCACTACAACAGAAGCAGAAATTAGGCAAAATGAAACTAAATTTAATATATATTATAATTTAACACTTAAAAATTAATATTAAAATACAAAACCGATAATGTAAGGGGGGCACGTGCCCCCGTGGCCCCTTAATAGATCCACCCTTGATTATTAATGTTTTGTTTATTATGCTATGCTTAGATTAGTGTTATAGACTCGAATATTTATTCATTTTAGATTATATACATGTAGCTCTTGTTCACTTTGCTTATTGTATCTTCAAAATATCTATATCTATCTATATATATATATATATATATATATTTATTTATTTATTTATTTATTTGTTGTAAAAAATTAATTGGGGCATTTGTACTTTTAAAGAAATTACATTTTTTAACCTTAATTAATATAGATTTTTGTACACAATGAAAAAATGAAGCATGCTACCAAAACTTCAAATTAACTATGACCAATAAATTCTTAACAATTTAAAATAAAATATTTTAAATAATAGATAGTTACAAATACAACAATTAGATTCAAAATAATTATGAATATAACAACATTTTAAAAAATTTGTAAATATAGAAAAATTTATCAATAATAAACTTATATCCCGGGTAGAATCTTATAATCATTTGTCAATAATATCAGTAATAATTCAATATTTACAACATGATCTATATCGATAGAATTTAACAAATGTTATCTATTATTGATAGATTATAAAAGTCTATTATTAATAGATTTTGTTATATTTATAATTATTTTTAAAAAAATTATTAATTGTGTAAGTTAAGAGTTAAAATGAGTAAAATGAGATATTTTAAGTAAGTAAAAGCAGAGGGTGACGTGTCAGTTGAAATTTGAGTAATTTTGGGGGGTAATTAAGAAGGTGGAAACACGCGCCGATTGTCGGCTCAAAAACCTCCGATGACGCCGTCGTGGTCACGCACACCAGCACGTGACTTCCATGAGCGAAAGAAATGAAATGAAGTGACTACGTAAACTCTTCCTTCTCTGTGTAAAAATTAAAAATCAAAATCAAAATTATCCTTTCCAATTCCCGTGAGGGCATTAACGTAACTTCGACGGGAAAATCCACGTAGATAATAAAATTAAAATACGCTGGGAGAGATCACGTGGGAAGTGCGTGCAGGCATGTAAGAAGCCACGTCTGTTCCAACTGGGACCCACATCCCACGTTCCCCTTCCTTCTGACTTCCTTGATTGGCCCTTTGACTGAGCTTACGCAGGAGCCCACGCACAGAATCACCGCCCATCACTTCATCTCCTAGACCGCTGGGTTTTTATCATCTGCACTGCACTCCTACTTTACAAAACGGCTTAAATACCCAAAATGCCCCCCCCCTTTGAGGCTATTTTTCAATTATACTTCTTTATTAACAATTTCATCTATGTATACTTCCAATAATATGTAACAAATTAGTCCTAAAAGCTCGAGTAAATATAACTATATAATAATTTAGTTTTTATAGCAAACATGAGTGTCATAAGCGTGGTTCCATTGACGTATTGTTTATACTATCAAATTGATTGACGTATTGCTTATACTATCAAATTTGATGTTAACGGTATTGACATGACTTTTATCTTTAGAGGTTGGAGATTTTCAATTCTCTTATTCTCTAGCTTGTACTGTTTTTTGCTCTTGTTGATCGAAGTGTATCCCTAAACAACCTATCATTCAAACAATTTTATAAATAACAACAATTTAAGTTGTATACATTAATCATCGTCTCTTACGTTAGAGTAGGTAAAAAAAAAGATAGTTAGTTATCATTATTTATCTACTAACGATTTCAATAGATGTTAATTCTAATCACTTAAAAACAAGTTTTTTTATTGGTTACAAAATAACAGTATGTTTAGTACATAAATTAAAAGAGTGAAGATCATGTGATTTTGTTTTTCTGACTTACAATGATAACATTGACGATAAAATGTCGTAACAAAGTAACGTTTACTTAAAATGAATTAAAAATTAAAACAAGTATAGAAACAAAAATAATATTTTAAGTACGAAAGGTGGGACGGTGGGACACCACTGGCGCACGTGACTATGCCACCTAATGACCTATTTTAGCCTTAATGCAATTTCAAGATTCAGATCCGTTTTAATACTTTACTAATCCCCGTATTTAATTCCAAAGGCTGCGATTAGATATTTCCATACTCACCGTTGTTTTTTCTAAAACCAATAAGTAATTCTGCCACGTGTAGTATTGGCGTACGTGGACTCGAGTGGTCCGTCTGATGCATCATGTGATCTGCCGGTAGGCCCGTGATCAGAAGGGCCAAATCAGTTATGGTCGGTCAGATGGCCGTACGACCTCTCTATTAAAGAATGAGTGCAATTAGATGATTGCAAAATTTAGATATTTAAATTAAGTAAACCATTGTTTTATTGTTTTTATTTTCTAAATTTATAACGACTTCCCATTTACAGTTGCGTAATTAATTTCAATAATTAGTCCATCATAAAGCATAATATGTTAAAAAAATGTTAAATTACAACTTTGCAATTCATTTAAAAAAAATGTATAGTTGGTTGAAACATTTGATGTCAGTACTATTCAAGGGTTTGATTCTTTTTTATTTTAGAAGGTGAGTTGTTCTTGTACTTTGATTAAATGATAAGGGTGAGTTACGAAGTATGCGATTAAGATGAATCATATGCTCTTTTTGTACTAGAAAGAAATTAAGGTGATAATTTAATAGAAGAAAATGAGTATTAGAGTAAAATAAAACGTGTCTTTTTCAAAAGTTTTAACGTAGAGTATGAAGATTTGAACTTCTAATCTTACTTTTTCTACATAATATAATCTTTAAAAGATGTTGCAAGAGTGGAGACAACCACCACACTACATCTATATTTTGTTTAAATTAGAGCATTATTCAGTATATATTGTAATCGACACTTCAAAATCAATATTAAAATACCTGTTAGCCCCTGATTGCAACGGGTTAGGCTGAAAACTTAATAAATTTAGGTTATTTAAACGTAAAATTCACATTTTTCTCCTTAACATACAACTCTTAAATAAAAAGTAATTAATATTTAAGATAAAAACGATGGAAGTGAACCTAACCTAATTATTCATAATTGACATTCATTTTTTTTATTATTGTTTCATTTTAAAAGAAAATCTTTCTCGTTTTATACACATAAAGAAATAACAAAACAAATCTTCAATCTACTAAAAAAAACCTCGTGTTATATATTTTTGTTATTGTTATATTTGAATACATTTATCACACTTAAGTCTAATACTTTGGTACTTCTTCAATCAATTATATATACATTCCATATATCTTAATTATCAAATTTTAGTTTTATACTTTAAATGAATCATAGATTTTTCATTTTTTTTTATCCACTGTTTTTTCAATTATAAGTTTGGAAATACATTAATAGTGTGTTTTTTTTCAAAGAAAATGATTGTTGTTATATTTAACCAATTTTAATGAAAAAAAAAGGAAAATTAAAATTGAAAATTTATTGGAAGGATCTTAAAATCCCTAAACCTCTCATTTTTAATTAACGAAAATATTTCATATTTTGAAAGAAATAAGAAAAATCATTACATATATATATATATATACACTTTTATTGATATATAATGGACAAAATAGCTTAATGTGATGATGAAATAAAGGGTAAAATTAAATTTAGAGTCCAACTTACTCCCGAAATGAAGCACAATATAAGTCATAATCACCGACGCATATATTTCATTTGATTTATAGAATCAAATACTCCTTTCTCTCCTTTTTCTTTCAAAAGCTCCCATAGAAAAGTTAGATTATATGTCACTTTTAATTTATAAATAATTTTCAATATTTGTACCTTACTATTTTTTTTAATTGATTGATTGATTTTCTATTAAAGACAGTTATGCTCAAATGTTGTATTAGACAATAAATTTAAAATAAATTTAAAAGTTTAGATACCAAACTCTAAGTTAACGAGAGCATATAACATGCACGGATATATTTGTATATTTAAAT
Organism: Cucumis hystrix; assembly: GCA_025688845.1. Taxonomy (NCBI): domain Eukaryota; kingdom Viridiplantae; phylum Streptophyta; class Magnoliopsida; order Cucurbitales; family Cucurbitaceae; genus Cucumis; species Cucumis hystrix. Next base: position 17,554,673 of record CM046892.1, on the reverse strand, counting down.
GTGACAAAAAAAAAAAAAAGAATGTGGGGTAGTTTAATTATGAATGTAAGAGAGTCCAAGTTCACCCAACAATGCCGGAGAAGGATTTGTTATCAAATTTATTATAATTTTGTAAATTTATGCACATAAATAAATGCTTTTGGATCCACCCCTTGTCTCGTGTTCTTCAACATTTTATAAAAGGGAAAATTATTATTGTTTTTTATGTCTACAAGATCCCAATAAAATAATTTTCTAAATAATGTGATTTTACAAAACTTTTTCCCATACAAGATTTTAAATTTTACAAAATATAAAATAAAAATATACATATGAAAATAGAAAAGTCTCATATACTCAAAGTGTAAAATATAAAAATTATCCGGTCAACACGTGATAAATCAGCCACACACATGTGATTCATGATCGTATAGATTATAATACATCTCAAGCATACCATGTTCCGAGATGCCCCAAATAAATGATTTATTTCTCTAGTTACTGTATCTTAGAGCTATTATAGCCCTAGATGAAATTTCTTTTTATCTTTATTTTATTTAATCTTAGGCATACATTACTGTTATAGCTAAGAGATGAGAGACTTTTGGCTTTAGTTATTTGATTTCGAGTCTTAATTTCATTGAGATGGTTCAGATGAAAGAATTCTACCTTAATTTTATTCAATTTCAGACATTGCTTCAAGATGAAAGATTTATGCATCTATAGTTATTCAATCTCAAACCTTAATTGCTCTGAGATGACTTGAGATTAATAAATCGTAAATAAGCTTATGAGAAAATAATAGAGTATCATGAGCTTTTGCTGTTATAGGTTCGATAGTTATTTTGAGTTTTTGTTACATTTTTTAAAATTAGTCTACGGAGAGAGAAAGACATGAAAAATAAACGGAAAACTGGTTGGAAAGAAACAGATGAAAGTGTCGGTACCGACAGGGAAAAGAATATAAAGACCACCGACGAAATTACCGGCCATAGAAGGTGAAGGGAAGAGATTGTGCCGTTTGGGTACGGGTTATAGGCGGTTACAATCGTTAGAGAAAAAGTTAAATGTGAGAGAGAGAGAGAGAGAGAGTCACATAACGGCGTCGGTGGATTACAACATGGGGACTCCACATCCCCATAACTCCTTTTCTCCCCTCCTCACCTTCCCATTATTCATTTTCCTTTCCTTTGTTATTTTCAAAAACAAAAACCACTTTTCACTAATACAAAAAATAAATTTCAATTTCACATTTACTTTTTAGTCCATTACCCAAATTTCAATTAGGAGCTTTTGGTCATGACATTCCTCGACATTAATGATAAATTTGTAATTAGAAACATGGTTAGGATATTTAAGTTAATAAAAGAATATAGATTAATAAATTTGTTTTTTTTTTCTTTATATATATGAAATCAATAATTTACAGAGAATGACAACTTTTACCTAATGATTATTTTTGTTCCATTACATATCAAATATGTGTTGGAAGTTGTTGAAGTTTGATTTAGAAAAATGAGGACAAATTTTGGTAGTTTTCTCTTTTTCTTCTTTTCCTTTTTAAATGTTGTCTACTTGGGATTTGGGAATGTGAATAGGAATGGTATTTTTGTATTTTTGTATTTGTACATTTCAAAGTGGGTTGCATGGTATTATATATATATATAAAGAAAAAGAGTCAGAAGTCAACTAATTTGGAAGTTGGCATATTTATTAGAGGAGAGATGACTATATTTTGCCACGTGGATGAGATGGATTGGATGTGGAGTTGTGATTGGGATATTTTGGAGAACATTATAAAGAAAATAATGAAATTGAGGGAAGCCTTACCATAATTATTTCTGCCTTCAACCAAAAATTAAGCTTTTTTCTTTTTTCTTTTTTAAAATTAATTTTAGAATAAAAATCATGTTAATTTAAATATAGAACTTTGAATCTAATGTTGTTTCAAATACTCAATTTAAGTCTCCAAACTATATATTATTATTTTTTATTGAATTTAATCTCTTATCATTGTTCTTTTTCTATCAAAATTAGTTAAATAAAAACAATAATTTTCGAATAAGAAAACATACAAGGTAAATATTTATGAAATTGATGTTATTATTAGGTTAAAGTTATCCTTTTGATTTTCATTTCAAATATTAAAAATTAATCATCGTACTTCCAATAAAATATTAGAATGATGTATATTAGTTAGCTTTTTAATTTATTAGAAAAAATGTCAAAAATAGCAAATTTGAAAAAATATTTACAACATATAGCAAAATTTCAGATTCTATTAATAATAGACATTGATATGTTTCTATCAGTTGCATTAATAGACAGTGATAGAAGTTTATCGTTAGAATCCAAAAATTTATTATAGTTTATAAATATTTTAGTTTATTTTACTATATTTGAAGATGCCCGTGTTAGAAATTTCTTGCATCATTTTTTTAATTAAACCAATTATGATGAAAAGAAATTAAATTTCAACTGCAAAATGCAAATGTTATAAGAACCAAAAATGGTATTTTAAGAGTTTTGATATTATTATTATGTGAAGAAACCAAAGTTGTCATTGGAAAGCGTCCCCACGTTGTGATTTGTGAAGAAGTATTTAAATATGGAGTTTGAAGAGGAAGAAGCCAAAACCTATGGATGTTATTAACAATAGTTGAAGCTCATAAAATATCTATAACTTCTTTTAAGAGGTGGTTAGTTCACTAGTTGAGTCATAATTTAGATTTTCAACAAACCATTTGATTTTTTCTAATTTTATTTTTGAAAAAACAAAACTAATTATTGTTAAGTTAATGAATGCAAAAATGAAGTAGGAAGAAGTGAATTAATTGCAACATTACAATCACAAGAGATTTGATTCTTAAAGGGTTGTTGAGATATTCAACCTTTGAGCCTCTAAGTGCTAATCAATTTATGCAAATATCATTTATTATTCACTTCACTCATCCCAATAGCTTAAATTTATGGTTTTCATCTATATTTTTCACACATCTATGAGTATGTCATTAAAATAAGTAGTGAATTGATATTTTGATTATATGGTGAAACTTTTTATGAAATATTAAAAAGAAGCAACAAAATGTTAGCAATAATTAGTAGATAATAATCATTTAAACTCGTTTAAAAGTGTAAAGTATTTATTAATTAATTTGGAGATATATTTTTTAAATAATTTATTTTATAATTTTCCACAAGTATATATTTATCATATTACTATCAATTAGGGGTGTTCACGGTTTGCTTTAAAGCTAAAACCGCACCAAACTGCAAAATGAAAAAAAAAAAGCTCTTACAAAATCAAACCGAACTACACGTATGTGTTAAATCGAACCGCATATTTAAATTCTGGAGAATCTCAAACCACCAAAACACCAAGTTCTAAATTTATTTAACCGAGTTTTAAAAACAAAATCTTTAGGAAGATTTCTTTAAATTTATTTAATTTTAATTTTTTTTAAAAATAAAACGGTTCGGTTCAATTCGATTTTAGAATCAGTTTAAAACATTAAACCAAACCGAACCATTCTGCGTAAGACGCAGTTTCAACATAACATAAACCACACCAAATCACATGCAATAGATTTTAGCTCGATTGCGGTTCGGTTTGCCAATCAGTTTAGTTTTCAAATATTTTATAAACACCCGTACTATCAATAGATCTTAACACAGTAGGTAAGGGGAAGACCCAAAATAACACTGGAAACTAAGGTAGTTGACATGGTCTGTATTCATTAAAATGAATTAAAGGTTTCATTCAGTTTAAAGCCTCAAAATTTGGTTTGTTTGGTCCTTCCATTTATTCATTTTTTTTCTTCCTTTTAATACTATAACGAGGCTGATAATTGCTCTGACTAGAGGCATTAATAAAACTTTGATGACAAAATTATCTTTTTTTTTTTTTTTTTTTTAGGATCAATTATGACAAAAATATCTTAAAGGTTGAATTTAATGACCAAATTTTAATTTTCTTAATATATATACATACATACATATATATATATTAAACATAATCACACGTGAGTGACACGAGGAAGGCAAATATGTACATTGAATTCAACCAAATAATCTACACAAAATCTAGGAGAGATTATACCGACATGTCGGTGGATTTTAAATAACAAATTTGGACTACATGTCGGCCCATGGGCCATCTTATTCAATCAAACCTTTTATAGTAAAGACAACATCTGAAAGGGCTATGAAATTATTTTTTTGAAGTATCTTTTTTTAGAATTTTTCTAATATATTAAATGATAAGAGTCCTATGATGACCATTTTGTTCGTTGCTTTTTATTTTTTTAAAACTAAATCTATTTTCTCTCAATTTTAATGGAGAAAAAAAAAAAAAAAAACTCTTGAGAACTTATAATAGAAAATAGTTGTTTTATATGGAAAATTTCGTATACCCTAAATTAAAGTCCAAATGACATTTTTCAGAGAGAGTTAAAGCTGCTGAGAATTGAAGTCCTAATAATGGTAAGATGTTTGGGCTTTCGGCCGAGTAGATATTAATTAACCAACCCATTAATATAACGATGCAAAACCTGAGGACTGATCCATTGAATCCAAAATTTTCTACAAGGGTTATGTTTCTTCATCATTAGTCAAATATTCCTTGATTTTCCCACAATCTTCCATCTTTTCCTGTAAGAAAATAGTGAGTTTGAGATTACTCTTAAATATGGTATTGCTAATGTGCTTTTGATCATAGTCAAACATCATGACAAACAAGTTCTAAAGGAGTTTTTCATAATCCTAATCTTCTAGTAACAAATGATAATATTGTAAGCATTCGACATAAAGTAATCTTAAGTATCGTAATGGTGAAAACCTTACCAAAGATCAGGTAGCAGTGTTCATAGATTTTTTTTCTTCTTTTAATTGTGTTTTTTTATTTTAGTTTGGTAGAGTGAAGTTCTAATATTTTGATCAAAGATTATGAACTGATCAATAAGCTCATTACCGGACCTTTGGCGTTGGATATGATAAATTACTGCATCTTGCTAATGGAAAGATCAATGTGTAAATAAGCCACGCAAGCCATGAAAAAGAAGAAAAATGCAGATACCAACATCAATGGCTCTGCCAACATGAATATTGGGTTGAAACTGTAATAGACCTGCCAAAAGAAGAAAAACAATCTTCTAAATAAAAGGAAGGAGAAAGCACGAGCTGGTCCGTACAATCGGGGGGAAAACGGTGCCAACAAATAGACTTTGCAGCTTACCTGGAAGTGAGAGTTATGTTCAGGGACTACATTTTTCTTTTCTAGTACAACCACAGTCCTTCCCACAACATCCAGATAAGAGTACTTCTTCTGAGGAAATCGAGATAAAATAATGTTGATTTAACGGCGCAGTAAATCAATGGAGAGTAATATTTTTCCAATCAATACTAAATAAGACTCACAGTCATGTTCCGGGTAACAGAATTTTAGAAACATTTACCTCTAGGTGTTGCTCCACCAAAAAGGGAACCATGGCAGTAGGGCTTGTGGATCCCTCTGGTAAAACAATCTGGAACAGATAAAGTCCTTTAGTCGAGACAGTATGTATCGTACAAGTAACATGAGAATGAAATCAGATAAAGGAAGAATCTAGTATCTCAGTGCTAGACCAACCTTCAAAGTCAACTTGTCAACCACAGTTTCAGTAAGAGGACAGCCAAAAGTAAAGTTTAGGTATCGTCTGCCATCAGGGGATTCAAAAAGGAAGTCTTGCAATGGTAGCCCATAACCAATGACAAATGTAGCTTTCCATCCACCAAACAAAGGATACCGTGGTTCAAATTCAAGTTCAGACTGCAAAACAAAAAACCTTTCATGTTTAATTATATAGGCAAAGCAAACCAAGATATTTCAGACGATTTATAATAATTTTTCAATCCGTAAGCTCCTTAGGAAATAAAATTATGTAAAATGTCAATGGTGCATGCAAATCCTCGGTTGCCTGCTCCATTTCCATCTAGAAAATAGGAATATGGCAATTGTCAGAGGGAGCACTGTCCTGCTTAAATATTGTCATTTTTCATGAAATTCTGATGTTTACTATACTGAACCAATCTCTATTCTTTAGTTGTAATGACTACTAAACCAACCCACAGTGAATTCCAGCCAACATTATTATCAATCACAATATCTTATGTCAAATCATAGAACACAAAATCACTTGATAACTGAACGTTTTTCCCCAACACCTAATTATTGAAACTATAAATTATCGTAGTCATATCATGAGGCACGATAATCTCATGTTCTATTCTTAAAAAGGTTCAGCAACATTGGGGATGAAATTTGAACCTTGGACCTCTGGGTAGATGATATATATACGTATACCTTAACCAATTTAGCTACGCTTGAATTTTAAATGGTTATTTTTCTTCTAATATATAGATGTATATATAACTAAACTTTCAATTGAGAAAAAAAAAATGAAAGAATGTAAAGACATACAAAAAAACAGTCCAAACATGGAGGCAACCTACAAGAAAGACCTCAAGAGGCAAGTAAGACCTAACAAGGAATTAAAAAAGAAAACTTCCCCATCGAACTCCACAGCAAAACATGGAATGTAACATGGCAATAAGATAAATATATACACATAAGTTCCTAACACCATCCATTTTACAGCAAGAAAGTTTTGGAATATAGCATGGTTGAGGTCACCTTCTGAAAATCTTTGCGCAGATGTGATGATGATATATTTCCTATTTCATCTCGGTAGTAAACAGAGTGAACTCTAGGGGGTAATCTTACAAGTAGATGTCGGAATGAAGAAACTCCACTAATAGATGGTTTAGATTGATATTCAACCCTGAGAAAAGAAACATTACAAACGATAATAGAATATAGCAATCTGATGCAAAAAACTAGAAGGATTGTTTTGTCATTCTGATAAGTAGCTATTGGCTAGAAAGAAGAACAAGAAGCTACCATGTTTTTCCATAAACGCTCCAAAAGGATAATAACATTATGCTATTGGATAATAACATTGAAGCTTCCAAAAGGATAATAACATTGAAGTGCTATGCTATTGGATAAAAATTCTAACCTTGAAAAAACGCCCTTATGTCGAGCACCAGCATGGGCCAATTTGTAATGCTCGGTAATCTGAATGCTGCCCCAGTGAGATATTTCTACTTCACGCACAAGTTCCTCAACAACAGAAAATGGATAATTATTCTCAAAATGTAAAAGAATGGGTGAAAATGAATAAGGAGCACGATCTTCATATGGTCCATATCTAATTTCTTTGCCAACACGATTTGTGGGTTCCAACTTTGTAAAAGATTCAACCTTCGTGCTTGGGGTCTTAAAAAAAGTTGACTGCTGTTTAATATGATAGGGTGACAATATAAATGCACTATCATGGTAAAAGACCAACTGAGATTCAGATTGACTAATCTCTTCTGGGAAAGGTTTAAGAGTGTGAGTAGATATATAAAGGATTTCAAAGGATGCAGTTGCCCCGGGACTTAGTGGATTGTGCAAAGATATAGAGAAACCTTTAGCTCCATTAGGTGCATCAAGTAGCTCAATTGGTTTTACATCAAGGGGAACATAAGATCTTTTCTTCTTTTTTCCAGTAGCAATAGCAGCTTTTACTAGTGACAGACGATCAAATTCTGTGGGTGAAAAAGCAAGAAGAACCTCTGAAGCTGGCAACGTTCCAGCATTTTCCACCTTGAAAAAATTGAAAAATAATACAATAAGATGCATCTGGAAATTTACAGCACAAGAGTGGTTATGGGGTTATTCCATTCAGATAAAAACAACAGAAAAAATGTACCTTTAATGTAAGGAAAACCTTCACGATGTGAGAAGTCAAGTCAATCTGCAAAAATAATGCCACAGTTCAACATATCGAAAACTAACAGCAAATGAAGATAAAAGTAGTGAGATAATTCGAGCATGCATTTACGAAATTATTCCTGGACTTGACATTGACATACAGCTGAGGTTCCAAGATCATCATTCAAAAAATTCACTAAACATCTAAACACCCAAATGAAAATGTCATTCCACTCTACTTCCCTTTAATTTTTTTTACCTCTGAATTTGAATTTCAACAGAGGTCCGATCCACAAGCGGACTAAAGTGCAGAGAAGAAAATTGGCGCCACCGAAATAAAAATTCAAACCGAACAATTAAGAAATGCAGATTATCGTGGGAAACGAGAGATTGAAATCTCACTCTTTTCTCGGCGTTGAGGATCAGAAGGTCGTGAGAAGAAGCGAAGGCGAGGAAGAAGACATGAGCAAGGATCGAGAAGACTAGGGCTAGTCGAGGTTTGAGCAGAGTATCCATGGCGACTTCGTCTTCTACGATTCGCCAATATTTTCAACGACCTGCATCAACAAACTAACACTCTACAAAACTCCTCCTGGTGGGCCGGGCCTGGTTCCATATTTTGGGCTAAATGGGCTTACACGTATCGAAGTATGACCAAGGTGAAATATTCGATTTTCCAGCTAATCATGATCCGTCACATTAATACTAAAATTGTAAATATAGTAAAATCTATTAGTAATGAAATTCTATCATTCTTACCACTTATCTCATAGACTTCAGTCATTTTAAAAATCTTATAATCTATTAAAAAATAGATTCTTATACTTTTAACTTTTTCAAATTTTATTTAACATCAAATGAGTATCTTTGATCCCTAAGAGAAAGATAGTACATGTCATTTATTATTAAGATATATTCACTTTTAGTTTTAAACTATGGTCTAACCGAAGCCTTTTATATTATTAATGAATAATTTTTACAATAATATAAAACAATTTAACTCAAAATTGTCCATTACCTGAAAAACATTTATTATCATCTAAAAAGTTGATGATTCAATCAAACTAACCAAATGAGAGCTTGGAAAAATAGTAAATAAAATTATGATAATTGAATTCATGTCACTACATTTTTAAATTACAAAAATAGTAAATTTAAAAGTTAATAATATTTTAATAGGACTTTGATAACTATCGCATAGTCGTCATATTTGCCACATCTTCAATATGAAGAAAAAAAACGTGTCATTAGCTATTTTTCTAAATATTTTTGTTCGTTTGAGATAAATTTTTCATTTTTTCTCAGTTCCTAACTACTTTAATTTCATCATTATACAACAATTTTCTCCACAAAAGTTTCCATTTTCCAAAGTGTTACACTTTGCTTCATGTTTGCTTTGAGATTACAAGTAATCAGCTCGACATTTATGACGATGGCTATTCCATAAATAAACAAAACATTTTCCTTGAAAACAAGAATTTATTCACATTTTCTGGAAATGGGTTTTCAGTTTTATAATCTCAATGCATAAACAAATCGCAATACGTAGATTGATGCCACTATAGAACATTATAATAAGATTAATTTGTTCATATTCCAATATTGATATTAATTCTCCATGTATTATAGTGTTAATTAAGTGCTCCCCAAATCCCAACGTAAAATGAAAAAAAGCAAAACGTAACTGCAAATTGCCAAACACCCTTTTTCGTGTAACTGCAGGAACTGAATTTTCTCCTAGATACATCCTTTGGACTCGGACCATCGCTCTTCATCACCCAGAAGCTCAAAAGATCAAATCAAATACATATTTTTACAAAAACCCATCATCCATTTCTTTCAATTTCACTGTCTAATCATCCTTGTAAAACTCTCTCTCTATGACGTTGGAGAGTGGAGCTTGAGATACTCTTCTTCCATGGCGTCTTTGAAGTTGGGATCTAAAGCGGAAGTGTTTCACCTCGATGGGGATTCTTGGTCTGTTTCCACTTCCTTTTTTTCATTCTCATGGATTATGATTACAGTTTTGGTTACGAGTTGTCTCATTTCCCCGTTTGGATGGGAATGAGTGTGGTTGATTTTTTGTTCATGGGTTTAGTTGATTGAAAAAGGCCACTGGTTTAGTGTAATGTGAAGGTTGATTTTATATGAAAATTTTGGGTGTCATCTCATTTGTTGTAGGGAGTTATTTGCTGAAGGTTAATCATTATTGAGAAGATTAAAACGTTACTTTGTTTGCTTTTCCCAATGTGAGGGAATTCTGAATCAATGATATGTCTTCCATTGTTAAGACATTTCTATGTTCATGCCTCCTTTTTCATGATGTAGCTACATTTCCAATATTTGGTTGTTCTGTTTTTCTATGTAAATGTTGGAGAAAACTTTCAATTGGACAAACAACAAACAACTGAAATTATGTTCAAAGGCAATAGATCAGGTGTTTCTGTTTATAATTCTGGAGTTCTCTTCAGCTTTGTAATGATATCATTGTGGACTTTGTTGTCTATATATATGTATACACACACATACATACATTTAGCCATATTTTGGCTCTTGTTGTATATCGGCGAAGTCAACTTTCTAATTATCAAAACGAACTCCCTCTGATCTAGGTTTTGCTCATCTGGGCTTGCAAGTGATGTCGTTATTGAAGTTGGGAACACCTTCTTTCATCTACACAAGGTGCGCAATTTTTCCAAATTCTTATAATTAGTTGATGACTTTTGTTTGGATTTGCCTTTGTATTCCTTTGTAATTCCTTTCATTTCTTTTCAATGATAACTCAAGTCTCTTACCCAAAAGGAAAAAAAGGAAAAAAAAGAAGAAGAAGGAAGGCTTTATATTGAAATCTTTGGTTATATTACATTTTGTAAATCTTTCAGTTCATCACTTGCTAACATGAAAATTGAGATCATACCTTCATACTACTTGTGCTTTCTTCAGTTTCCATTGCTATCCAGAAGTGGAGTATTAGAAGAACTAATTGGAGAATTTTGTAGAGAGGATGATAGAAATTATGTTATGCAACTTCATGACATTCCTGGCGGAGCCAAAGCCTTCTTACTTGTAGCTAAATTTTGTTATGGTGTTAAAATGGAGCTCACTGCACTCAATATAGTCCAGCTGAGATGTGCGGCGGAGTACCTTCGAATGAATGAGGATTATGGAAATGGAAATCTTATAATGCAATCTGAGAATTTCTTAAACGAAGTATTCGGTAATTGGACAGATTCGATCAAAGCTCTTGAAACTTGTGAAGAGACTTTATCTTATGCTGAAGAGCTTCATATTGTGTCAAGATGTATAAATTCACTGGCAATGAAAGCTTGTGCAGATCCCAGTTTGTTCAGCTGGCCTGTCTCGGGACCTCAATCTACGCAAACATCGGAAGGCACGGAGTTTTGGAACGGAATACATGTATCGTCGAGATCACGAAAAGTAAGAGAAGATTGGTGGTTTGAAGATGTGTCCTTCCTGAGGTTACCTCTATACAAAAGACTGATTTTGGAAGTTGAATCAAGAGGCTTGAAACCTGAGATCATTGCTGGCTCTCTCATTCATTATGCTAGAAGGCACCTTCCCCTGTTGGGAAGGCAAGCAAGCATTGACGACGGAATGTTGTGCGCACCGATGTCAAATGTTTTGGCTTCCTCAGAAGTAGATCAAAGGAGACTTCTTGAAGAGATTGTTGACTTACTTCCTCATCAAAAGTATGTGACACCAACAAAGTTCCTGATTAGGCTTCTGAGAACCTGCGTGATTTTACATGCCAGCTTCTCATGTAGGGAGAATCTTGAAAAACGCATTGGGGCACAATTAGAACAAGCAGCTCTTGAAGATCTTTTGATACCGAACATGGGATACTCGGTCGAGACGTTGTATGATATTGACTGCATTCAGCGAATTCTTGATCACTTTATGCTACTTGATCAAAATGGAAACGACTGCATTGTGACTAGAGTTGAGGATGGGCAACTAATGGGGTCTAATTCAGTTACTCCGTTGACAATGGTGGCTAATCTCATTGATGGATATCTTGCTGAAGTTGCACCTGATGTTAATCTCAAGTTACCAAAGTTTCAGTCACTAGCTGCAGCTATTCCCGATTTTGCGAGACCACTCGACGATGGAATTTACCGTGCTATTGATATTTACCTCAAGGTATCTTCTACATTAGATTCATTACAACTATTAGAAAATTCTCTACTATCAGTTATGTTTACGACTTTAAAATGAAAAGAAACCTTAGACTATTGTTGTCTTGCATCTTGTACACTTGTGAATTATATAATATTGCTTTGCTTGTACACTGTCAGGCTCATCACTGGCTAACAGACTCCGAAAGGGAACAAATCTGCAGGCTTATGAACTGCCAGAAGTTGTCATTGGAAGCCAGCACCCACGCAGCACAAAACGAAAGACTTCCGCTACGTGTCATAGTCCAAGTTCTCTTCTTCGAACAACTTCGACTTCGAACATCGGTTGCGAGTTGGTTATTTGTCTCAGACAACATTGAGAATTCACAAAACATCAGTGGCAACTTGGCTGTACTTGGTGGTACAAACAATGCAGCAGCAGCAGCATCATATGTCGATGCTTGCACGACTGAAAATCGCGCTGTTGCTATCAACATGAAAGAGCGTGTGTCGGAGTTGGAGAAAGAGTGCTTGAGCATGAAGGAAGAGCTGGACAAGCTGGTCAAAACAAAGGGCGGATGGAGCATGATCTTGAAGAAGTTGGGTTTAAGAATAAAGTTCAAGAATTCTGAACAGAAAGCAGCATCCAAGCTCCTCGTAAACTCGAAACCAAATCATGAAATGTCGTCGACGTCTCCGCGTATGAACAACAAAGAACATCATGACAGTGGTAAATCAGCAAACTAAAGAATTGATACATAGGTCTTTGTGTTTTTTGTTTTGTGTTTTGTAGTGATGTATTTGATATTGAAATCCAAACTCTAATTTACTAACCTCTGTTCTTGAAAATGACACAAATGACTCTGTTGTGAGACTTTGCTATTAGTGGCAGTGGGCATATGGTTGTAACCTTGGTAAAAATGTTTGGAGGGAGTAAGTTCTTCATCACTTTCTTATCAAATTAGCAAATTAATTGATGAAAGTTATAGTAGAGAAAATCATTCCAGATGTTTGTTTATTTGTTACTTATTTAATCTAAACCTTTTGTTAACTCAACTTTAAAGTTAAAACTATATTTTTAAAATTAATTATGGTTTATTATTCATTCCTCCTTGTAGTTTTCACATATCTTAAAACTACTTGTATGAATAGTGAAATTATGAAAACAAAGATAAATTATAAGAACTCGAATGACTATCCAACGGACCTCGAGAAAAATGTTTGGTAAAATGTAATTGTAATTATACTTTTAAACTTTCAATATAACAATTGGGCTCTTAAACTTATAATAATTGTAAAAACTGATCTCGCAAACTTATATAATTATTACCATTTATACAATTATGTGAGTGTGAGAGCTCAATGTTTTAATGTGAAAGTTTGACAGTATAATTGCAACCAATGTTCTATTCATAAGTGACTTTTACCATTTCTCCAAAAATATTATATAATTTTACTCTTTTTGTGACCATTTTTCATATTAGAAGTTATCTATGAGGTAAGTTAGAACATAATTCCATCTCCTTTAATTAATATTTCAAAAGTTAATAGTTCAACTTTCAAAAAGTCTCAATACTTAGAAAAAATCAACTCGATAATAGTTGAAGAATTATATGAGCTAAATTGGGATTTAGGAATCCAGAGAAATTTTTCAAGAAATGAAATGGACAATGATTAAAACATGATGAATATTTATTTATTAAATTTCAGCCAAATTACAAAACTTCTAACTTCTAACTTCCAATTTTTATATTAAAATCATTGGACTTTAAAATTTAAAAAATTTATAAAAATTAGACTTCATACTCATGTAATTGTTATATTTTCTTCTATTATATAAGTTTGGAAGTCTAATTTAAATGTTTGATGAGTTTTAGGGCTTTTAATTTCCATAATGGAAAATTGAGTGTAAATACTTAACACCACTCTACTTTGGGTTGATTTTTGTATTTTATAACTCCAAGAACTTTCGCGGCTATGAGACGGGTATAAAAGCGAAACAACAAAAAAAGAACGAATCAGTTTCACTTCTTCACTTTGGCGTTACTCTCTCTCTTTTCTTTTCCCTCTAACAACCAAACTTCAACTTCGGACTCTCGCCTTCACACTTTCCCGCCATTTTCATCCACAAGAAGGTTTCGTACAATCTCCATTATGATGCAGGAATCATTTCCACCGTCGGATGACGACGGTGCTGGTGGTATCGGCTTCTTATCGTACTGAGAACCATCTCTTTCGAAGCGGAATCTTAAGCAGCATCAGGAACAAGGCAATGTGTCCTCGGATCGTCCTGTTACGCGTTCTCGATCAAACCTCGGCTGGTCTGATAGTCGCCGCTGGTTCGCGTTCAGTTGGAGATCGTTCTTCATTTTCGCTGGTTTTGCTTTGCTCTTGCTATTCGTTGTTACGTTTTACCTGGAGAGTTTGATGACTTCGGTGTTATTGAAAAGGAGTGAGAAAGCTTGGTCACGCGATGCAGAGTTGAAGCTTGGAATGATGCTTAAGTTCGCTCCTCAGAGGATTCCTCGGAAGTTTATTGAAGGTAATGAGGTTGATCGGTTGCACTCAGAGAATCGTTTTGGTTTTCGGAAACCTAGGCTTGCTCTGGTGAGTGATCGAGTTTCGATTCTTTCTTACATTCTCTAGTTTTGGTTTAATGATTCATTTCAATGCCTTCTGCTATTGAGGACAAATTCAAACTACTCTCACTGTTTGGTGTTGAATAGTAGACTGCGTTGATTAGTTCTTTTTGCTTTCTGAACGAAATTATTTACACGAATGTTAAATTAGAGTGATATTCATACCTCTAGTGCAATAATTTTCCCTTTGGAGTGCAGCAACGAGAATGTGGATGTTCATTTGATTAATGTATACTGACTTAAGACTTCTATAAATAACAGTAGATTGAGCTCTATGGCATTACTAATAGTCTTGATCTTTTAAGTGTCTGAGCCGGAAGTTAGGAGGTGATTAGTGTGTCACTGTAGTGAAGCTCTTACGTTACACTATGTCTTGGAATTAGGAAAACTGATGCTTCAAATTTGCAATCTCACGTCAGATAGAATACTATTGTTGTTGATTTCTTCTGTAAAACGTGACAAACTTGTTGTAAAACTCTTAGATCTGAAGCCTTTTGAGTGCAACTGTTTGCATAAAACATACGAGCATGCATTGAGTATTAACTGATATAATTATTGTAAACATCTTGTTTGGTAGTAAAGTTGCATTAAAGTGAAATCCTGTGTTTAGAATGTATAGTCACGACTTAAAACCTTTTAGGCATGAAAGAACTGAAGGGGAAAACCTTTGAATGGCAAGAAAAAATACAGTTAATGGAAATGAACAGTGAATTCCGCTGTTATCTTGTCCTACTATACCTACTGTGATCACTATTCAATAGTATCAGCACTTTGAAATCAGTGTGTTTTGGCATCTATAAGTTTTCTACGGTAACGAGATATCAGTGTATTACTATTGAATAACTTTCGAGGCCTTGCTGTTGATTAATTGCTTCCCCTAGGGGGATCATTATTTAGTTTTCAAAATCAAGAAGATTCTATCATAGGTACAAAATATTCTTGGCTTGTAGGGCTTATTAGCCACTATCAGTTTAGCTGTCATTCTGAGTTTTTAAGGTCGAACTCCATTCTTGTATGCAGAGTCTTGGTTATTTTGGAGAAATTTGGTGTATTAATACTTACGCGCTTACATATTTATAGGTGTAAATGTGCATATAATAGTATGTGTTAGCGAATGTTGCCTCATTATATGTTGACAAGATCATGCACGGATAATTCAGTCCCTACGAGTGAAAGCCACTCTTTGTAAATGCATAATTAAACAAACTATTCCTAATTTTCTTCTTCTTCTTCTTCTTCTTCTTCTATTTATTTATTTATTATTATTATTATTTTTTGCCTGAATTATCAGATATTGAGAAACATAGAGAAAGATTCACTATCCTTGTCTTTAATTACTGTAATGAAGAATATGAAGGAACTTGGATATGCATTTGAGGTGAGAACTTTGACGTTGCTTGTGTTACTGGTATGCTGAAATGGCATAGTATAAGAAGTCACACGATACATAAACATAAACTTACACGCATGAATCGTGAACTTTTATCCTTGCAGTTTTGAAGGCAACATCGTTGATTCTTTTGAAGGGAAGGAGGAGGCTATTACAAGGTTGGTTTACTTTGATATTATTTTTGAGTGGAGGTTTATACTATAAGTGATGGAGTTTTTTGTTTCAAAAAAAAGAAAAGAAAAGAAAAGCGTTAGTTTTCTGCATGTGGGGCCATAGTAAGTCGTATTTTTTCTGCTTCTCTTCAGTAAGACTTCTTAAATAATGTGGAATTATTGTATTTACTCTATTTGTACATTTTAAAGTATAACATTAATAATTAAAAGATATACAACGGACCTGGAGCTTGGCCAATTTTGCATCATGGTGCTCTGTTTCGTGGACTTAGTCTTGTGAGCTTCTATCCAAAATTATCTGCTGAAATGTTTCTGATTGTTTTACTTTGTGTATCTTTCCTTAGCTTTTATCTTTTGCGTCATTCATTGGACGATGAATGATAGATTTTAGTCCATCGATCATGCTTTCTTGTTAGGTCCTCAGTCTTGAATCTTAAACATATAAGACAGAGATTATAATTTAGATTTTGTCACTAAAACTAAGAAAAAGCAAAAGGAACAACAAGACAGCATTGCTATATACCCAGTCATTCCTTAAATAAGAAACATCAAGTAGACTGTTAAACTTCAATTATGATTTTAGTGGCCTCAAACATCACTCTCGTCAAATTTGTCCCATTCTTAAAACTTTTTATGAACCATCTGGATATCCTAGGAACATTACTTGTTATTCTTAAATATGAATGTATTCCTTGCTTTCAAGATGTTGATTTTTTATTCTTTATTGTTTGTAATTTACACTGTGATCTCCAGTCTCCGAGAGCACTGAGGTTGAAATCAGATGATGTCAATGCTCCCCAGCGGCTTCCCCTTTCGAAAAACAGATTCTATCAGGACATTCTTTGTGAGATTGGAGGAATGTTTGCTATAGCAAATAAGATTGATACAATTCACAGAAGACCTTGGATTGGTTTCCAATCTTGGCAAGCTGATGGTAGGAAGGTAAATCCAGCTAACATTGTTTCAAGCTTAGTTGCATTACTTGATGATGAATCTCCATAACATTTTTGGAGGTTGAGGCTTTAGATACGGAATACTTTTACCCCATTTTCATAACAGCCGTCCATTCTATTAGGTCTGGCAGTCAAAGATTTCGAGATATATAATACATATATTATATATTATCCTCAGTAAGAAATCTTAGGATTTGTTAAACCACAGGCTCAGTTGTAAACTTGTAATGAACGGGTTTTAAGTTTCTATGCCAATATATGTATGCTGCTTAGGAGTCTATTTTTCATTTAATTACTTCTGTTCTTCCAATTCATAACCAGCGTCGTCTGTTAAAAAAAAAAAAAACAGGTCTCGTTATCTAACAAGGCAGGAAAGGTTTTGGAAGAAGCAATTCAGAAGATTACTAGAGGAGAAGTTATTTACTTCTGGGCGTACTTGGACGTGGGTTCTGAAGTCATAGTCAGCGATGATGGTCCCTTTTGGCAAACATGTGACATCTTCAATCGGGGGCATTGCTGGTATATTAGTTATTCAACATATTCTAGTATTAATACATAGCTTCCATGATCTTAGGTCAAATCTCCCATGCTTTTTTTTTTTTTTTTGAAACTGTCATACTTCCCATTTAAGGGTTTTAAAAAGAAGCAAAATTCCAATTAGCAAGGTGAAAAGGCGGGTATAATTACTAAAATCTCCAGCACGAAGTTAATGTTAAAACATTAACAATGATTTAGTCATAAAACTTCAAATTCTCTACGAACATCTAAAAAACTCTCCTATCCCAATTAAATAAAACTTGACTTGATGCTTCTATGTATTATATGATTTTGGAAATATAGAAAGTTGAATTGATACCATGTATAGAAAGGATTGAATTGATATCGATACTTCATCAACTTCCAAGTCTCGCATGAGATGTTAACATTATACATTAACGGATGCAATTTTGAAAATATTCTCGCTTAAAATTACATCCATCCATCCATTCAGTTCTACATTTAAAGATGCCTTTAGGCATATGTATGAACTACCACCATCACATTCAGAAGCTCTTCCTCCAATGCCTAATGATGGTGGTCTCTGGTTTTCTCTGTATAGTTGGGTGATGCCAACCCCTACATGTTTTCTCAGTAAGAGCTCACATTATATATCAAAAGTAGAAGCCATTTATCCTCATCACAAAAATAAAATATATATCTCTCAACATAGCCTCTATCTTTGTTGGGCTTGAATAATCACCAAAATTTTCGTATTTGAGCTGCAGGATGTTTGTTGATTCCATAGATGCCTTGAACGAGAACCTTGGCGATGACAACGAATGTTTGCTGGCTTCTTCGAGGCTAGAGGTAAGTATCCTTCTTATTTGACTTTAGTTACAAAATTTGAAAGTTTAAAGTTCAAAAGTCCAAATATTGCTTTTAACTGTTTTTTTTAATCTACTCTTAAGAATTTTTCATTAACACTGGACTATTTGTAAATATTTTACATAAGAATTTTTCATTGACACTTTCTTAAATGGACTTTTTGTAAATATTTTACAAAATGGAAAGTAGTAAACAAATTTGAAATTTTAATCTACTCTTAAGAATTTTCATTAACACTTTCTTAAGTGGACTTTTTGTAAATATTTTACAAAAGGGGGAAGTAAGTAAACAGACCCTTTATCATCAGTAAAGTAGAGTTCTCTCCCCAACATTCACAAACCAATGCATATATTATGGAAGTAATGTTGATAAATTTTTTCATTTCTTATAGAGGATATTCGTTACGGACGCAACGTTAATGAATCTAATAGACTAAAATAAGCACTTCCTATACTAAACACTATTCAAAAATTTTAAATTAGTTATATAGATATTATTTCAAAACTCTCAATTGACCTTCATCATTTTTATTTAATAATATGATACAATGTTTCTTATTTTATTCTCAAACTAAAACAATCTACACTATAAACGCATACTGTTATAACTCATACTAAAACAATGATACACTTTAAACATAAAACTATTAGAACTCACTCCTTACTTTCAAACACCTAAAAGAAATCAATATTTGGAATTTTGGTATACTTTTTATAAATCTCATGTTTTTTTTTTTTGCATATGTATCATGTATTAAATAACACATAATTCGAAATATTATCTAAACCCTTTTTTTTAATCATTAATCGGTCATATGGGACATTTAATATGGTGCTTTCATACTATAATGTTAAAAGGAAAATTGATTTTTTCTTATGATTAATAATTTATTGATACTTTATGAAACTTTGGATAAAAAGATTTACTTGAAATGAGTGATTTTGAGTGACTCAGCAAATATCCAGAAATTTCTAGATCGATAATAATTAAAAGTCAGTTTTACCCTCTGAAATTGCTTAAAACCAAATCCCTTATTCTTCGTCTCTCAGTTACCTTTCAATCGGACTGATCGCCGCTCCCTTCAGGTTCGCGCCGCACCTCTATCATCTCTCGACTCAACCTCTCGTCTCATCCCACCTTCACGCCATCGCCGGCGTTCATCTTCGATCGTCTCTCCCTCTCAGCTCTCCGCTTGCGCTCGGCTCTCCCTCTCAGTCTACCATCTTCCCTTGTTAGTGATTATTTATCTTCGCCAGAGGTCTTCTTCGAAATGGTTATTGTTAAATCTTCTTCGAAATGGTTATTGTTAAAATAACTAATTCATTCAACAGGGTCGAGAGTGAGGTCGGATCGATCACGAGAAAAAAGCGCCAAACAATCTGAATTAGGCGGGAGAGGTTAGCAGAAGCGTAGAAGGATAAGCGTTTTTATTTTTTATTTTGAGTAGGCTCCGAAGGAGGAGTCTTGGAATACTTGCAAAGCACCGATATCCTGTAAAATTTAGTGGATCTGTAGTTTTTGTGTGTTTTGAGTTCAATAGGTCTGATTCGTATAAAACAAGTTTTTGTGTGTTGTTTAGAAGTACATTCTATTCTAGTATTCTCGACTATTTTACAACCATTATCATTTTTCTCATGTTCATTAAATTCAGGTTTTTCCATAGTTTGCGCAATGACCAGCACTGAGGCAGGAATGGGTCAGTCTACAGAACCGAAGAAGATTTCCTCTGCCAGCAATGCAACTCGGGCATCTCCATCCATGTTTAGAAGATGGGGAAGAAGACACCCATTTATCAGATATGGACTTCCAATGATCTCTCTCACTGTGCTTGGCGCAGTTGGTCTTGGTCATCTCTTGCAAGGAAGGTTAGTGGTTGGTCATACTGTTTGATGTTTAAGATTCAAAGTGATTTTGTTGTCTTCTTTAGGAGTTCAGGATTGTATTGGCCCAATGCAAAGCCTGTTTTATACGAATCAATGATGTTTACCGCTAAAATCATTGATTCTCAGAAAATAGACTGCAAGGACATGCGAAAGGGTCTGACTTACCTTGGAAGGGTTCATTGAGTCCATGGGATTGATATTTGAGAACTGAGGCTAAAATGCCTTCGAAAATGGAAAATTTAGTGGTAGTCCTTCAAACTTCATATATTCTCCACGATTTAGCCTACATTTCTACGAGAATACTAGTTAGGGCCTTGGGGATATATGGGTAAGATTAGTATGATAAGTAAGAGCTATTGTGGGTAGTTAACTAGTGGTGTATCTTAGAGGTTGTGATTCATTTTGGTGAGCGTTTTCATATGGAACTTGTTCTTCGTATTTCTTTTAGTTTTATTGTTAGGTCGTATTTCTTCATATCTATTACATCAACATCTTCGTTTCATTCAGCCATCTGCACAGTAGTTGTAATGCTTCCTTCCATAGTTCCACTTCCATGTTTGCTTTTTATGTTGTCTTATATTCTTCCATATGATATTTTTTTTTAAAAACACTTTGTTGAATCCGTATTGTAGTTCAGTAAAGATATTGCAAAGGTAAAAGATGATCAAGAATGGGAGATCACTGAGATGAGAGAAGCCCTATCAAGAACAGGACCTATTGATGCGTATAAGCCGAAAAATATATCTCTAGAAGAAGAACTAAGGGTATAATTAGTGTTTCTCGTTGCAACTCATTTGTTGTTATTATGTGTGTGTGCAGTTTGGCTATAAATAGCGCCTCTGATTGTTGATGATTTTCAGGCTTTACAAGAAAAGGTAGACATTAACAACTATGAGTACAAGAGAATTCCAAAGCCCACTGATCGAACTTCTTAAACATTTTGCTCTTCTTACTCAGCAGGCAGGTATTTAGTTTTCCCCACTTGTGATGCAAATCTTGATTTAATTTTCAAAGAGAATATTTGGAATCAATGCCAACTGCCAAAGCTAAGTCAAATTCCTTTTGAAAATTATGCCAATAAATAAACATCCTTTTCAAATCTCACCAGAATGCTTCCTTTTTAGTTTAGTTTTCTACTTTCTGAATTTGTTAATATTTTTGTATACCATATCTAAGGTACTTTTGGTGAGGTTAAACAGTGATTTTAAAATCACTTTTATTAGATTCAAAATCACTCTTTCTTGTGTTTGGTTTTCAAATTTTGAATTGAAGTTTTCATATCATCAGAATTGATTTTAAATAAAACTCCAAAACATGTAAGTGAGTTGAAAAGTGAAATTTATTTGGGTTGTACTTGTTATTAGTTGTACTTGAAATTGTTTTTCTTTTTCTTTTTATATTGACTATTGATGGTTCACATAACTGAGACACACAGGTCTTGAACGCTCAATTTTGTCTACGATAGGTTCTTATCTTATGCTTTTCAGTATTAAGAAAGTCCTTGAAATTTCAATTTTGTGTTTTATACTGAATTTACTATAAAATCAAATTTCTCAATATTATTGTTCTTTAAGAGGAAAAAAAAAACTCACTCTATGTTTTTTCTTCTTTTGATAAGGATTCTAAAGGAGTTTTTCTTTTATAAAAACAGCTAGAAATCATACTTTGTACATACAATTTTTTTTTTTTTTTTTTTTGAGTGTCAATTCTTAAGCGGTTGTCCACATCATTTGAATATGAATCTTTCCGTTCTTGGAGTTGATCAGGTTGTACTTCTCGTTTATTCTCCCATTGCTCACAACATCGGCCAGGTTTATTTCCACGTGTCCCAATGATTCCTATAATAATAATAGGTTTTACTAAATGTAGATGGATTATTCTCAAATATAGAAAAACGAACAAAAAAAAAACAATTACAAAAGTCCATTAAACTTAATGCATTACCTATAGTGATATTTTTTTATATTCAAAATATTTTCATACGTTTTGTCCTTGATATATTTGTAACTGAAAAGTAAACACTCTTTAAAGAAAAAAGAATAATTATTTTAGATAGGATAATTGATGAAAATATTTACAAATATAACATAATATAATTGCATTATCTATGTTATAACACTTTGTTATATTTGTATTTTTGTTATCGAACAATGTTAGAATTGGACCATACTGATATTTTAACAGATGATGATATGTTGGAGAAATATTTATTTGTGTGTGGGTAAACGTATAATTGTAATGAAGTTTAATAATATTATTGAATGAGTTCAAAATGTAAAACCTATCATTTTTCATTTCAGTTCAGTTCAAGTATTCTAGAAATGAAAAAAAAAAAGAAAAAGAAGAAAAAAAAAAGCGTATTCGAAATTTCAAATTAATAAGGGTGAGAGTTGAAGAATGAAAAGTTTGTTTAGTGGGAGAGTACCTTTTGCAGAAAACTGAAGACGGTTCGTTTGCTCATAACTTCAATATGGATCTTCTCTCCAATTGGAGGCTCCTCCAACATAAATGGGAATTCTTCATTCCACAATGGGTCACGAGTTTTCTTGATCATCTACACAATTCACAAACCAAATCAATAGAACAAAATCAAACAAATACACACAATATATCACATCACAAAATCGAAAAATCCACCTTGGTTTTCTTCCTCTCTCCTCTGAAATGTATAACTGCATAAGGATTAGTGTGCTTCTCTCCCTCAACACCATGAGCTCCTTGAATCGTCACAGATAATACACCCGCTTCCTCCAACACCTCATTCTCCGCCTCGTTCTTCACGTCACTGATTGAGTTTTCAAGATATTTCATGCTTTCTTCTCTTAAAGGTGTAAACAGAAGCTCCACCGTAAGTTTCCCTCTAGGCTTCTTGTTTTGGGTATCGTTTATATCCGTGTTCTTCACCAAATCAAGCACCAGTTCCTTGCTCTCGTAGGGCGTTAGCAGCTTTAGAGGAACTAACTGCATTCCCAATCTATCATGCCCACCAACCTGCCCATTATATGGCTAAGTAGTAATAACATGATCTCCATTTCTAAAAAGTCAAGATAAATATTCAATCCTCACTCCACACTTCCTTTCTAAAAAGACTGCAAGAGTGAGAATATGGTCTTGATCCGATCATCATATTGAGATGGATGATATGCTTCATATACTTTATTTTTTCTTATGTATTGTAAAAATGAAAAAGATAACTGCTTCTGTAGGACGAAAGGAGATTTAAGGGTGTTATTGGAAAGTAAAAAAGAAAAGGTGAGATGTATTGTTGGTATTGCTTACTCGGAATAGTGGGAGGGAAATACCTTGTCCCAGTCATAGACTTGTAGATGAAGAACTTGCGACTTGGGATCATTCACGATAAGCTTGAACTTCTCATTCCACACAGGATTCAAGTTCCTCATTTTGATACTCGTTTTCTTTGCTGGTAGGCCCCCACCACTGAGGCTAAGTTTGACGTATGGATCAGATGTTCCCAAGATATCCATTTTCAATAGTTTTGACGCTCGTACAATATTCACGTGCAGTATGCCCACAGGCTTTCTTGTGGCCAACCTTTTCATAGAAAAGCAATCAACTTTCTTCAGAACTATACTCGAGTGTAAAAAATCAATTATGTACTTGGAAGTAATTCATTCATCTTACATTGAAGAATCAAGAATAGGAATTTCCAGAATCCGAGGCCAGAGGTAGAGGCTTGCAACTTGTTTCTTTATTGTCTCCTACACAAAAACACAGAGAATTGGTCCAGTCATAATCATTAATCAATAAGCCTTTTAATAATTATTAGGGTTTTTTATTTTTGAAATGAAGCTTTTGAATACTATTTTCACATATTGACTTCGTTCTTTTGTTTTCTACTTTTTAGGAGAATTTTAAAAAACTATTTCAATACTTTATAAATACTGGTTTATGCTAATTCTGAAATTTGGGGGGAAAGAATCAAATGTTTAGTTAGTAAATATGAAACTCCTGTATAAGATTGGTAAGAAAATAAACATAAATATCAAAAACAAAAATCCAAAACTAAATGAAAATTGAAAATTTCAGTTTAGTTCAAGTGAAGCAAAGCACCTGAATAAATCGATGAAGGCCAGGTATAGACATAATGTCTCCTCCCATTATCTTCAATCCGAAGTCTATTTGTGGCTGGAGGCAACCAGCCAAAAATAAAGGAAGAGTTATTCTCCAAGCAACAAAACTGTGGATATTATATCGAAGAAAGCGTAAAAAACACTAGCAGATATACTTTGAGTCGCATCTTTTTGCTTACTTTCTCCATTAAGGATGCTATAATATTGGCAAAACAAGGAAAAGTAGGCACAAGAGGCTTCAAAGCCAACCGTGGCGTTGCAAATAACTGAATATCCACTATCTAAGAAAGAAGAGCACAGTAAACATTAGATGGAAAATCTCGTCTTATAAGATATACTTTTACAAACATTCATCGGCTAAAGATTGTGATTGAGGTGTTTGACCTGAATTGTGATCCGGAGAGACAAGATATGCACCACCATTACTATGTTAGGATTGCCAGCCCATCTGATTGTTGGTTCCATCACTAGTTCGTTCTCATTTGTTTCATACACTTTTAGACCTGAAATGAAGTAAAAGTATGTTCAAGAAATTCATTTATTTTTCTTAGTGATATAAAATTTTGGGTGCAAGAGATCATAAATGACTCGTCTCTACAGTTTCTCTTTAAACCATTTTGAAGCTATGTAGATGTTGTAAGACAATTAGCACTGACTTCATATGGGAAAACTAACCATGCAATTTTGGTGGATGAGTTCCGAGGCTTAGCTTATCAAGCTCAATAGCTTCTATTTGAAACTTCCCTATGTATTCTGAAAATATAGGTTTGGCAATGGCTCTTATACTACCACAAATCGCCTGTAAACTAAATATATTTTCATCCATGTTAATCAACAGAGAATAGACAAGTGTAAAAAGTGATGTTACCGTATCAAGGTAAGGCCACATGGCCGACAAAAACTTGTTTAACCAATCCACCTGAAACCAAATTTTGCAATGTAGATCAGTCAAATACAGAGTTCAAAACATCGATTAAAATTAAAGGCAACAGAAAAGAAGATGTTACGAACTCGATCATAATCAGGGCTTTTCACCCACAGTGGAATTTCAGGCATTAATTCTTGCAAAGCAGTTGTGTCCAACTCACAGATAGGCCTCGTAACTGGTTCCTGCAGTTGAGAGCACTTAGACAAACACGATTATCTTATCTCGAGAAGAATGCAGAGATTCGATTGTATTTTAACGCTTCTTATCAGTTAAGAGACATTTCGATTGTCTTAAATAATGAATTCATTCCGTTGGAGAGAGAGAATAAATTTAAAATTAGTCGCAGGTTATCGGCGTATACACAGGAATCATTTATCGGTACTAAGACTATACAACTTCGAAATGAAGTAGAATGAATTAAAAACAAAACTGGAGAAACAGATCGATTCACCATTGCAAACAAGAACAAGGAAGAACCACGAAATCGATCACAGCAAGATGAAGTAGGAACAGTAAACTCAAATAAGAATATATTCAAAAATCATTTCTCGATACGGTATAGAATATCGAAATGAAGAAAAAAATGAAATAAGAACAGAACAGAAGAAACAAGACGATTTCGCCAGTACAAACAATAACAAGGAAGAACCACGAAATCAATCACAGAAAGATGAAGTAAGAACAGTAAACTCAAACAAGAGATTATTCAAAACTCATTCCTCGATACAGTATAGAATATCGAAACGAAGAAAAAATGAATTAAGAACAGAACAGAAGAAACAGATCGATTCACCAGTACACAAACAAGAACAAGGAAGAACCACAAAATCAATCACAGTAAGATGAAGCCAGAACAGTAACTCAACAAGAGTATAGTATATACAGGAATCGTTTCTCGATACTATATAAAATATCGAAAAGAAGAAGATAAACTAATTTAGAATAAAATATGAGAAACAGATTGAATTCACGAGTGCAAGGAAGAAGAAGGAAATCAAAGAGAGAGAAATGAAGTAACAAGTGTTACTACCTTAACATGTTTAGGGACGGAGTAGACGAAGATGAAGAATCCAGCCAAAAGTCCGAGAGGAAAACCGATTCCGAAGCCGAGAAATCCGAAGACGGTGCTGAAGAATCCCATTCCGATTGTAGAATGGGAGAAAAGAGACTTAGAATTGGAAGATTGATAGAAGAAGAAGAAGAAGTTAGGTGGGGAAAGGATGAGTGAAAGGAAAATGATCCATTGAAAACGAAGACTGAGTTGGAGAAGTTGGTCTTTGTAGAGAAGTAAAGGCTGCTCGCTCTCCTAAAATTGCCGCTTCCCCTCCGTTTACGAACTTTGCCACGTAACTCCTAACTCCCGCTAATCATTTTCTTTGCCTTTTTCTCTCTTTTGGCTCAAATTCAACTATATGAAATATACAACCTTCTTTTATAAAAAAATTTGTAATTTGTAATATAGACAAGTCTAGTGATTGATAGATCAATATTTTATATATGGTCAATTAGTGATAGATTTTAACTGATTATTTGAAAAATTACATCAAATGACAAAAACATTTAGAAAAAATGGCTCATGACACCTTTTTTTTTTTTGTATATTGTCAATATGACAAAATTGATGATATCATATGACTATCGAACGGTAATAATAGGGTTCTCGATTTTTAAATTTGCTATTTTTGCAATTTAGAAAATATAATGACATGGATCCTATTATTATAAATTATTTTGCTAGTTTTGCAAAAACATCTAATTATTTTTAATCTAATTGTTATATTTACTACTATCTCAAAAATAATTTTAAACATTCAAAAGTTTCAAAAATTTCACCGAACTTTTGAAAATTGTTTTAAAATATCTTTACTGTTAGTTTGGATGAAAACTTTTATTTTAAAATATATATGTGCAATCCAATTGTTATACTAATTAAATTGAGAAACAAAAGGTCAAATGTGTATATCATTTATTACATATTTAAAATGGTATACTATTTAATTAAAAGGATTAGATGTATAAGTAATCACAATATTAACCTATAATTTATTTACCTATTTAGTGACCTAATGGCTGGTATTGATTGGATTAGTAATCGAGTTAAAGTGTCAAATTTGAAAAATTAAAATTGTAATAAAATGTCTCGTAATCTGATTATAATCTTGTTGGATCTGTTTGGTATAATGAATGAAATGGAGTGGAGTGGACTATTTATGTTTGTCTCCACACATTACTGATATGAAAAAGCATTTACTATATGTACTAATTAAATTAGGTTATTTTCTTAAAAGGATAAGTTTAATTCCATGTCAAATTTAATGCAATCAAGACTAGATAGATGGAAAAGAATTGGAGTAGCAATCAATCAATCTTGTTCGATAAGATATTGACTCTTTCTCTATTAATTCATATTCCTAATTTGTATCAATTCAAGATTTAAACTAATAATTGTATCAATTTAAAATGTGAACTTGTGAGGTTGTATCAATTTAAATTGTTGAATTTTATTTGGACATGCATATGAAAGTTGATGATTTAAATTAATACATTTATCATTTACGAAAGTTCATAGATTAATGGATACAACTACACAGAAATGGAATTTAAATTGATAAAAAAATTCAAAACTAAAAGTTTAAATTGATATAATTATTAGTTGATTTTTCATATTTTATGGACAAATTGATATTTGTCAAAAACAAATATTTCAAAACAAAAACAAGTTATTTATTTTTAAAAAATTAAACTTATAAAGTAAGTTTCAATATTTTATAAAGTGGTATTTAATGACTACATTTACTTATTTAGAGTCTAAATGATGCAACTTAACCAAGAGGTCAAAGTTGATTACTTTTTTCAAAAATTATTTAATAGATTAGGTAAGCTAATTGGGTTTAGTTAGATAGATAAAATGAATTTTTGTATGAATAATATTATCATTATTGAAGAAAACAACATTGTTTGATTGGTAGGTTTAGGTAAACTTTAATCTTAGATGAGATTTGTCTATAAACAAAACACAAAAACAAAAATAGTGACGATGTGTATCACTATAATTTTTTACTACTATAAAAATAAAATAAATAAGTTTTCTTTTTTATGAAATTGTCGAAAATATAAATAATTGATAAAATATTTACAATAAAGTTTTTATAGTAATGTACATTTTTTTTTATGCAAAAAAAAAAACTATTTTCTTTTTCTCGCATTATAACTACATAGAAACAAATTCATTTATTGTCCCTAAATTTAGGGTCATGTTTTTCGTCGATTTTTATATTTTAAAATTTTATATCTTCTACTTAAAATTTGAGCAAGTTATGTAGAGAAGTTAAAAAATCAAAAGAAATTTATGGACCAAATATAAATTGAAACTCAAAATTTATAAATAATAGTGTAATATTTTAAAACGTATAGACCAAATACAAACAAGAATCAAATCAAAGGGCCGACTGGAACTTTATTTAGAAACATTTATAAAAATAGCAAAAAAGAAAAAAATGTATTGAAACTATTTAAAAAATATAACAAAAAAACTTCTATCTCTACATCGCCATGTTAATTTTTTTTTTTGAATTTTATAAATAGTTTTATTTTATTTATGATTCCACCAAAATCAACTCTATCGTAAGAAAAACTGTTCGACTTTTTTGCCCTTAATCTCAAATTAATTAATCAATTAATGTTTTGATAATAACAAATCTGAATTTTTATTAACAATTTTATTATTTTGAATAATACATAACGTAGAGTTCGGAACAATGATTCTGACACCTCCTGAATAACCCAAATCAAACTTCGAACGAAGAAAATATTCATAAAAAAAACTTTAACACAAAAATATCCGAGATGGTGACGTGGCAGCAAGTAGAGAAAGAGCAATGGAGGAGTAAAAATGTGGCTTTTTTTAAAATATGGTAAAGTTGTTTTATTGGGTTTTAAACAAAGTATTTTGAAATGTCATCCATTCATTTTTTTTTCTTTTACTTACATTCAATGACTCAAAATGATTTTAAATTTATCTTTTCCCTCATTTTAAATACTTCGTTTTCTCCAAATTTTGAACAACATTATCAAACTTTACCATAAGTGCAAAAGTCAATATTGTTATTCTCTATAAAGCTTTCCATTCTTATTCTTTTTATATTGTCTTTGAGAGAGTTTTTATTCTTTTTATCTAATGAGTGGAAAGAGTCAAAAGAAAATTTTAAAGAGTCAACATAAGATTTTCAATCAAAATCCAAAAAGATGTTTAGAAAAGTGGATATAGGTTGAGTTTAACCGAACCACTATAAAGTTACGATGTCTTATTCTCAATTTGTTTTAAAATTATCTAATTAATTTAATGTAGGTTTATTTGTTAAAAAGTTTAGTTAAACACTATTCACCTCTCTAGGTTACCGTACCGATCCAACAAAAACTTTGCCAAAAAAAAAAGTTCAACATATGATTACAAATTAAAGCAAATTGTGTGGGAAAAAACTACGAGTTATAGTAAACCACCATGTAAATATTGTAATATATATTTTATAGAAGAAAATAAAATGTGAGAGTTATCCCAATACAAAGGAGAAAGAGAATCAAAGAATCAAATTCCTAAAATTTGTTCATAAAACCATAGGAATAATATAAACTCTTTTAATTAAAATAATATTAAAAAAAACTATGACAAATTTACCCTTTTCATTTCACTTAAAACCAAACTCCGTCATGAATCGGACCCATCGGCCATCGCCTTTTAGTTTCTCTTCCTTCCCTTCACCGATAATGGTGGCCGACGCTCCTCATCCTCCATCACCGCCCTCAACAGCTCCATTCCATTGTAGCGCTCCTTTGTTCACCCGAATCCGTCTCGCCGTCACTTCCGATGTCCCTCACATTCACAACCTCATTCACCAAATGGCTGTCGACCAACACCTCACTCATCTCTTCTCCGCTACTCAATCTTCTCTCTCTGCCAATCTCTTCTCCTCTCCGCCGTTCCGGTCTTTCACCGTTTTCATCCTCGAAGTATCCTCTATACCCTTCCCCGAAAACTCCTTTCATAACTCCAACCCTAATTACACCCCAGTTGTTGGAATTCTCGATTCTGAACTTCCCGTGGATGATCCAGAATCGGAAGATTTCAAAGCGGAAGATGAAAACGTTGTTGTTGCTGGATTCGTTCTGTTTTTTCCAAATTTTCCTTCGTTATTGGGGAAGCCTGGGTTCTTTGTGGAGGCTATTGTAGTGAGGGATTGTTATCATCGGAGGAAGGACTTGGAGAGAATTTTGCTGTCGGCGGTAGTGAATCAGGCGGTGAAAATGGATTACTGTCAAGTGGAGTGGGCGGTGCTTGATCGGAATGTGAATGCGATTAAATTTTATGAAGAAATGGGTGCGCCGATCTTGGCGGAGTGGAGAATATGTAGAATCACCGGCAATGCTCTTAGAGTTCACAAAAATGCAATCGAAAGTTAATTAGCATTATCTACTAAGAAAAAAAGTTAATTCGAGTGGTCAAATAATAAAGTTGATATTATATATATATATATATATATATATAGATATATATGTATATTTTTATTTATATGTATAGTTATACACATAAACATTGACAAATTTATAGTATAGGTCAAGAAGCTCGAGCCTTCTTCTCTTACTAGTACTATTTGAGTGATAAAATTGTCATTTAACAAAGTTGAAGTCCTACTCTTTACCTTTTTTTAGGAACTCGTGTGGATTTTAAGATTCCTATGAATCCTCATTTGACTTTTTTTTTTTCTCTTTATATTATAAATGGAAATGTTTTATAAACTCAAATTATATTAAAATTTGAAATTTTAAGTAAATTTAGTAGGAATAATAATTAAAAAAATTGCATTAAATGATTAAAAAAAAAACTTATAATACTTTTTTTTTTCATATCGTAAATTTGACAAGTATGGTGGCAATCAAAATGATAATCTACTTTTAAAATGGCTATTTTTGCAATTTTGAAAATGTAACTGATCACATAAACTCTATTATTATAAATATTTTTGTTGTTTTTGCAAACTCTCCTAATAATTAAGTATAATAAGAACCTTTTAAAAAAATTATAAATATAACAAAATCTATTCGCGACCCCGACCAATATTTACAACACAGTTTATGACTCCACTTTGACAAATTTGGTTATATTTGTAACTTTTTAAAAATATTATCGTATAGAATCTAATAGCTATATTACAACTATAATTCGTAAATATTCTTTCAAAGTATAAATCAAGCATGTTAAAGATGTGTTAAACATCTAATTTTGCACATTTACAATTTAATACACTTAAAAGAATGTCAAATTGTATACCTTATTGAAAAATCAAATTCTCTTTTGATACCATCGATAGATTGCATAAAAATATAGGAATTGTAAGTTTAATTAAAATAATAGAAACAAATAATATGGAAAGACAAATTTACCCTTTTGAAATCGTTTAAAAGCATATCGGATTTAGGCCTCCAGTCGTCATTAACCGATTCTTTGGCTCTTTCCCTTCACCGATAATGGCCGCCGCCGCTGCTCACCATCCAATCGGCTACCCTCTGTTTTCCAGAATCCGTCTCGCCGGCCCCTCCGATATCCCTCACATTCACAAGCTCATCTACGAAATAGCCGTCTACGAACGCCACACTCACCTCTTCTCCGCCACCGAATCTTCTCTCTCCGCCCATCTCTTCTCCTATCCACCGTTCCAATCCTTTACCATTTTCATCCTCGAAGTTTCCCATGAACCCTTCCCCGAAAATTCCCCTCATAACTCCAACTCCAATTACTCCCCTGTTGTTCGAATAGTATATTCCGAAGTCCCCGTTGACGATCCAGAACGGGAGATTTTCAAATCGGAAGATGAAAAGGTTGTTGTTGCTGGATTTGTTCTGTTTTTCCCCAATTTCTCGGCCTTAATGGGGAAGCCTGGGTTCTTTGTGGAGTCTATTGCAGTGAGGAAATGTTATCGGAGGAAGGGTTTGGGGAAAATGTTGCTGTCTGCGGTGGTGAATCAGGCGGTGGAAATGGATTGTGGACAAGTGGAGTTGGTAGTACTTGAAGGGAATGAGACTGCAATTAAGTTTTACGAAGAAATGGGTGCCCAGATTTTGTCGGAGTGGAGAGTTTGTGATCTCACTGGCGATTCTCTTCGAGTTCTTCAGACAAATGATTGCTCACGAGATTATTAATCAATAATCGTTATGGAGAATTAGGAATTTGGTAAAGTAAATGTTTAAAAGAAAAACTTTATATATAAATTATATGTATATTTCATGGGTAAATGTATTTATGAAAGACCAAATAAATGGCAAACTAACTCATAATATTTTTTTATTTTTCCTCTGTAAACAAAACTATATAAGTTGTTAACTGTTAACAAAGTTTATGGTTGTTTTTTGGTTTAACAATCTAACATATGGTTTAGAATATGAAATATTTTAAAAAAATATCATTGGAAGAATATTTTAAAAATAAATGGTAAAAATAAATATTTAAAAAATAAGGTCGTATTAGTAAATATATATTTTATTCTTTTAATCAAATAAATCGATATCGAATCTACAAGTGCTTAATATCTATGGTTCTATACACATGTGAAAAGTAAATTAAGAATATTATCAAATGACCTAATATAAAGTTAAACAAAAATGGTTATTTTTATACGTTTATTTCCTTTTTCCTGTAATGGAATTGTCAAAATCCGAACATTAGTTTTGGAAAATATACATGTTTTAATTATTTATATATTCACTTTTTTTTATATATATTCTTTTTTACTTTAATACATTTAGTAATTCATTATCATTTAAAAAACAAAAAATTCGAATTTTAAATGTTAAGTTGATCGATCCAACCAGTAATTAAATATATATACCAATAAAAAAATAATCAATCAAATCGTATCGAATCCATTAGTAGATAAAAGTTTTTTCATATCAAGCAAATCAATTACTTTTTGCTTGGTAAAGTATTATCCAAAGAAATGGTCAAAAAATATATAAATTAACAAAATATTCCTCCCTCTTACAAAAAAATCCATCACAACTTAGATTAGTAGTTTTTTTTATGAAGGGTACAAAATTTTTTGTATATATTTTTAAAAATTCCTAAACAATCACTTCATTCAACACATTTACTTCAAAATAATTAATAAATGGACGAACAAAATCACACATCCAATTTTGTTTTTTAACCATATTAATAAAAAAATATGGAAAATAAATTTGTATTTTAAATAATCAAATAATAGCCCTTGGTTTTAAAAGCAAATTATAGCAATTAATTTCATGCCATAATAAATTAATTAAAAAACTAAATAGAAGATAAATAGAAAAATTAGGTGATTTTTTTACTTAAATAACCATCCGACATATACTATTCATAAATGGTGGTTGGGATGGAGATGGAACGAAATGACGATTGGAATTGGGATCGGACAAAATCGTCCATAGAGGATATTCCGACGCTGCTGCATGATGGCATCAACCTTCTGAAATGTTTATTAACGTCGAACGAGCTAGAGTTGAATGATTCCATTAAACCTATTTAAATTGGTTGAGAGTTCAATCATAAACAATCTAATAGATAAACAATCCTAACTCAGTGCAAGTGAATACACCATCAAGTAAAAAATAGCCAACATCCATATGTAACAAGCAAACGATTTCTCGGGAACCAATCAAAGAAAAAAAGAAAATTATGGTTTATAAATTCTAATGTCTCTTAGGCATGGTGGTAGAGATCCTATCTCCCCACACCATTTCTAACGAGGCATTGACCTATCAATCCTAACTCATTCTTGCTACTCATCTCTCTCACTTAACATTTTCTAAACCTTTCTCGCTCGTTTTAACATTTGCTAGGTTGACAATCAGGTTAGGTCAGGTCAGACCTCCAATTCTAAATTTATTTTTTTCTTTTGTCTAAAAAAATTTAAATTAAAAATAACAAATTTTACTTTAAAATTTAATAAAATTATAAGTTAATTTAATTACGAGGTAAAATTAAAAGAAACAAATAAACTGCCAATGCAATATAATAAGTATTATTATTATCTTTCCATATATTTCTATCTTTTTGCAAATCAAATTTTATCTTTTTAATTGTTTATAAATATGTTTTTTTTTTTAAATTTATATGCACTTGTTTCGAAGCATATATTCAATCTTTCCAATACTGATGAAATTTTTTTCATTATTATTGTTCAACACCATAAGCAATATAAATTTTTTTATGTCCCCAATAAACTAAAGATGAAAATTATATTTTGAAAAAAAAGTTACATGAATCAAATTAAGTTGGTTACGAAATTTTTTTTATATTTGGATAAATCTATTAAGTTTTGAAATTTATGATGTGGTTTAATTTACGATAACAGTTGAGTTTCCAATTTTGTAAACAAATTTAGGAGTACTAATACTGTAGATGTTAGATATTTGGAAAAAAGATTGGAGAGATAAAATATTATGGTAATGATCAAATAAAAATTTAAATAGTGTTTTAAGTCATGGTAACTATTTCACGTGGATATCAATTCTTAGTATACAATTTTTAAATATTTTTAGTAGTAAATTGAAAACAATTAGGAACCATCTAACGTAGGGTCTGTTTGGATTGAATTAAAAACTCATTTCCAAAAAATTGTTTAAAAGTAAATGTATTATTGAAAAAATATTTTGTTCTTAATTTAATCTAAACGGATCATTTATCATCACTAAAGTAAGTTCTCTCCCCGATAAATTTTTTCATTTCTTAATAGAGGATATTCGTTACGGACGCAACGTTAAGCACTTCCTATACTAAACACTATTCAAAAATTTTAAATTAGTTATATAAATATTATTTCAAAACTCTCAATTGATCTTCATCATTTTTATTTAATAATATGATATAATGTTTCTTATTTTATTTTCAAACTAAAATAATCTACACTATAAACGCATACTGTTATAACTCATACTAAAACAATGATACACTTTAAACATAAAACTATTATAACTCACTCCTTACTTCCAAACACCTAAAAGAAATCAATATTTGGAATTCTGGTATACTTTTTATAAATCCCTTTTTTTTTTTTCATATGTATCATGTATTAAATAACACATAATTCGAAATATTATCTAAACCCTTTTTTTTAATCATTAATCGGTCATATGCGACATTTAATATGGTGCTTTCATACTATAATGTTAAAGAAAAAATTGATTTTTTCTTATGATTAATAATTTATTGATACTTTATGAAACTTTGGATAAAAAGATTTACTTGAAATGAGTGATTTTGAGTGACTCAGCAAATATCCAGAAATTTCTAGATCGATAATAATTAAAAGTCAGTTTTACCCTCTGAAATTGCTTAAAACCAAATCCCTTATTCTTCGTCTCTTTCTGTTTCTCTATTTCACTGACAATGGCCGCCGCCGCTCCTCCGCCGCCGCCCACCCCAACCCCGACCCCTCCCTCCACCGTCACAGCCGATTCATCTCCAATCGGTAACCCTCTATTCACCCGTATCCGTCTCGCCGCTCCCTCCGATGTCCCTCACATTCACAAGCTCATTTACCAAATGGCCGTCTTCGAACGCCTCACTCATCTCTTCTCTGCCACCGAAGCTTCTCTCTCTGCGCATCTCTTCTCCTCTACGCCGTTCCAATCCTTCACAGTTTTCATCCTTGAAGTTTCCACTAAACCCTTCCCCGAAAACTCCCCTCATAACTATAACCCTAATTACACCCCCGTCGCTCGGATCATCAATTCTGACCTCCCCGTGGACGATCCAGAACGGGAGATTTTCAAATCGGAAGATGAAAATGTCGTGGTTGCTGGATTTGTTCTGTTTTTCCCTAACTTCTCAACCTTCTTAGGGAAACCTGGTTTATATGTGGAGGATATATTCGTGAGAGAGTGTTATAGGAGGAAGGGGTTTGGGAAACTTTTGCTGTCGGCGGTGGCCAAACAGGCCGTGAAAATGAATTATGGTCGAGTGGAGTGGGTGGTACTTGATTGGAATGCTAATGCGATTCGATTTTACCAGGAAATGGGTGCTCAAATCTTACCGGAGTGGAGAATCTGCAGACTAACCGGCAAAACTCTTGAGGTTTATGGAGATGAGATCTGACTTTGTTTCCCCTTTTCTTGCTTTTATTACACTTGAAGAAACTGAAGAGAGATGTGGCTGATACATATCTGCGTATGGCTTTAGACTTTTAGTTGAAGTTAATCTCTGAAACGTTTCTTTTTTTAGTGGTTTTTGATCATGTTGTGTTTATCATCGTTCATTTTCTGCTCAGTTTTGATGTGGGTTCCTCTCATTGTCTCTAATTTTACTTAGAAATGACCAATGAAAAGGTTCTATAATTGTGTGCTTTTCCTAGCATCACTAAATATCAAGGACGGAAGGCATGCCAATACGACTAAGTTTAAGTTTGGCACAATGGAGAAGACAATACATTGCATTTAGTAACCTCCTTTATTCTTGCTGCCTTCAAAAATTTGGTGATCTCTTAATTTGTTGTCAATCCAATCTGCATTACTAATGTTGTTTTAGTGACTCGAATTTTGAAAATAATGGATATTAACCTTTTGTTTGCATCATATACCACTCGCTATTTTCTCCGCCGTCATTGCTTGCATTGTGCTGCCTTCTTCCCTGACTCAACGTTCATCACCAACCAAAAACCTTTTGTGCTCATAATCTTAGTCAACTTCCAACCCTTGTGATTAGGGCTGGCTGAGCATGATAGACGCAAAAAAAAGACATTCAGTCGGAGATTGGAAATGAGGGCGGTCTTCGGTTTGTACGGAGATGAGGGTGTGTCTTGACCAAAATCGAGCTAACTGAAAACGGTCCATTGGATGTGAGTAGGGGTTCGGTTGGGTGTCCGTTTAGAAAAAATTCTAAACCAACAACATTTTAGAACAATGCACAGTTTCAAATTGAATATTTATTAAACTGGTAGTAGTAGGTCCGTTGACAATTTGGTCAAAAAACTAACTCTGATCAATAATGGTCACACGTATCGTGAACATGGGATTTATGTGAGGAAACATGAGGAGTTGCTTTGCTTCCATTATTTGAAGAGCAAGGGAGAATTCCAGCAGAAGCAAACTAACATTGTTTAGAATCCAGACTAAGCGATTTAGTGATCATTTAGTACCTTTTCTAATTTCCAAACTATAAACTTAGCTTTTAAGTTTTAAAATTGGTAATGAATTTTTTAAAATCTCCAGCTATTAAAATTTGAGATTTATTAGACAATTTTCTTAACTCCATAAACAAACAATGCTATCATAATGAATCAACCTAAAAATTTGTAGGTATACCCTTGGTTGTGTTCTAATTTCTAGAGTATCAAATTTTAATTTCAACATCCAAATGTGATATCATAGCATGTTTATGTCAAGTAATGGATAAAAAAAATGCTTCATTGATGTTAGGAAAAAACCGAACTTGTATTATGGACTGATGTTTCAAAACCCAAATAGCTATTACAAGGATCAAATAATTATTAAAATAATTTGAGGGTTATTTGAGAGAAAGAAAAAAGAGTCAACAATATAACCAAGAAAATACAAGACACAAGAGTTTGTGCTTATATCTTTTTAAGAACTTTATGTAGGGCATATTTATTAGGTAATAAACCAATAGTGTACGACTTTTCGTAAAGTATATGTGATTAAAAAGCATCTCACTCGTTACAATTGTGGGTAATTGCAACTAAAAATAATTGTAATGATATATTTTGATCAATTAAATTTTGTCTACTTAATTCATTCTTTAGTTTCATTTTCTATCCTTTTGACCACATCAATGGTGGTACAAACGACTCCAAACCCAAAATAAAAATGTACCAATTACATTTAGTAACGTCGACTTTAGCTCATATATAGCAAATTTGATTTTAATCTATAGTGGTTAACATCGACTTTAGCTAATATGTAGTAAATTTGATTTTAATCTATAGTGGTCAAGTTATAGTCTCCATGAATTTGAATTTGTGTAGAACACTGTGGATTGTGGAAAAATTGACACATTTTTCCAAGACATTATTTGGTGGAAAAATTCAAGACAATAATTGGCCACACCCATTGAAAGGTTTAACTTTATTTTCCACTAAAAATATTGATTTATAAAGAAACTAAATGATAAATATCTTTAAATTCTAAATTGGTTTTTATTCGAAATTTCCAGATTAATGTATTTTGTTATTCAATATTGAATTTATATTTTATTTAATATTATGAAGTATTGAATAAGTACAAAATCAAATTAATGATATGATTAAATCTACTTCTGTTCTTCCAATTCATAACCAGCTCGTTATCTAACAAGGCAGGAAAGGTTTTGGAAGAAGCCATTCAGAAGATTACTAGAGGAGAAGTTATTTACTTCTGGGCGTACTTGGACGTGGGTTCTGAAGTCATAGTCAGCGATGATGGTCCCTTTTGGCAAACATGTGACATCTTCAATCGGGGGCATTGCTGGTATATTAGTTATTCAACATATTCTAGTATTAATACATAGCTTCCATGATCTTAGGTCAAATCTCCCATGCTTTTTTTTTTTTTTTTTTTTGAAACTGTCATACTTCCCATTCAAGGGTTTGGAGTAAAAATTTGTTTGGAGTAGTTTTAAACTTTAATATATTTTCAAAATAACTTATTTTTTAAACTAGACACTTTATAATGTAATTCAAACACAGTGTAACATTTGATATTGGATTTTGATCGAGATAGCGGAATCACGACTATGAAATTTGGGATCTTAATGACCTTATGTTTTGATTTTTTTTTTGTTAACGAGTTAAAAGGGAGAGTTCCGTTACAAATTAAATATAGTATACTCAATTCAATTTATTATATATATTTTGGAAGAATATAGGTTTAACTTATACACTATAAGCTATTTCATAGATCTGACATAGTGTAGAGGTCAATATCCATAATCAAAGTTGGATTAGTGGGAGAGGTTTGATTTATTACTATTAATCTTGCATTTATAATTAATAAATTAGAAAATTGTATTTATGAACATGTTGTATTTTTTTTTTGGCTTACATCATCGATGATCTCACTTGTTACGTGTAAACTTCTCGAAATATTGGGTCCGTTCCGTTTTACAAACCAGTGCAGAATGTTCGTATTGGAATTTGTTATTTTATTTGAAATTGTAAAAAATAGAAAATTGATAAAATATTATAAAACGATAAGTGTGATAAATTTGATTTTTTAATGAACGTAAATCTTTATTTTTCTTCTTAATTTCAACTTTTAAATTATTGGACTTTATGCAAAAGGTTTAAAAGTATTATTGGTGGTTTCGTACTTTGAAATTTATTCCATTTCAATTGATATATATTTTAAAATTATTTAAATTTAGTTGTGGTATTTGAATTGATTTAAAAAAAAATGTTTTCCAAAAACTCTTTTTTTTGTTTAAATTATTTTTTTAAAAAAATGTTTTAAATACGTTTAAAAATC
This sequence comes from Cucumis hystrix, assembly GCA_025688845.1. NCBI lineage: Eukaryota > Viridiplantae > Streptophyta > Magnoliopsida > Cucurbitales > Cucurbitaceae > Cucumis > Cucumis hystrix. The sequence continues at coordinate 17,514,854 of CM046892.1, read as the reverse complement.
TATTTTAAGTGGCTCAATCCTCCTAGTTTTTAAACCAATAATCTCTCAAAATTGATTTTCACCTAATTTTCTTGTTATTCTCAAATAATCTTTAAAATATGTAAAAATAATTTAATAAATACATAAAATTTAAAATTTTGTAATTACACTTAAAACATGTAATTCTTTTAATTTTTTAATTGTGTCTAATAAATTTATCCATATAACATTGGTTAAAAATTAACCAATGTTTTAATGGTTCATTTAGAATATTGCTTTAATTTAATTAAATGAATGTCAATAAAACCACATTTCAATGGGGTTGTTTATTCCTCCATTAATTCAATTAGGTTGCTTATCCTTCAATTTTTTTTTACAAAATCGCCAACGAACCAACTATAGTTGATTTAGTAAATATTCAAATCGACCTCGACTATAAATGAGTAAGAATTGTCAGGTTGATTTAACAATTATAAATACATTTTGAAAATTCTTAATGTAAAACTTTTGCAAACCAATCGACACTCTCTCGCTTTCTAACCGATTAAATTCAGTTTGGTAAGTCAAGTTTAATTTTTTAGTCTATCGTGCTCATCCCTAATTAATTGTCGTTTCTAGACTTATAGTACACTAATCCACCCACCAAATGTACCATTACAACTTGTCATGTGATACACTTTAGTTTGTTTACATACAAGAAAAAAAAAAAACATACTCTCAAGTCTCAATATAATATTTTTATATTGTGGATATAGGTGGAAAATGCAACCAATTATCAATTTAAAAATTAGCTCATATTTTGTTTGTTGTATTTTTTTAATTAAGAAATAGATCGATCATTAATTAATTAATTAATTAACGATAAATTTCTCCTTATGAATTTGCCCACAACACCCGCGTGGAATTGCCGGAGAAGAAAATTCTCGTACGCATTTATCCTTCATTAATTAATCGATATAAGAACCGTTTCAATCATCCTACGATTTTGATCGCGTCTCCTCTGCTTCTTCTTCGTCGTTTTTGGTTTCCTCTTCTCCGATCGACAGTGACATTACTCAAAATCTTCGAATCACGCCAAACCCTAATTTACTAATCCATCTGCATTTTCCCTTTTCAACCGCCCCATTTTCCCCCCGCCGCCGTTCCCGCCTCCTTCTATGATTTTTCCCCCCAATTCTTCATTCTCTTTACGTTCTACAAGTCCCTATGTTTTCTGATTTTCAATTTTCGATTTCGTCACTCCGATGTGCAAGACTAAGAAGAGCACGGACGTGATCGACCCCGCTAGCCCTAGATCTTCTCGCCATCAACGAACCTCCAAAACCTACGCCTCTTCTTCCTATGCAGATCCTTCCAGTTCTCTCAATTTCACCAGCTACAATATCACCACCACCGATACTAAATCCAGCACTAAGGGTTCCTCTAAATCTTCCGCTTCTAGTCGGGCTTCGCTTGCTAGTCTCAAGGATTCTCTTCCTGATAATCCTCTTATTTACGAGTTCTCTGAGATTCGTTCTGCTACCAACAATTTCCTCTCTAAACCCTTTTCTTCCTCCTCCTCGTCATCTTCCTGGAGGTGCTCAATTAAGGGAAAAGACGTTATCGTCTTTCAGCGGAAATTGCTCCGCCCGATTGAACTGCTGGAGTTGAAGCATCAATTGTCTGTTATCTGCCGGAGCCATCACAACAGTTTGGTGAAGCTGCTTGGCGCGTCGATTTCGGGGAATTATATTTATATGGTGTATGATTTTATCGCCGGAGCAAGTTTGGCGGAATGTCTTCGGAATCCGAGAAACCCCAATTTTACCGTCCTCTCGACGTGGATTTCTCGGATGCAAATCGCTACCGATTTAGCGCACGGGCTTGATTACGTCCACCATTGTTCTGGTTTGAACTGCAAATTCATTCACAATCACATCAAGAGCTCCAGCATTGTAATCACGGAGGAAACCCTATCTGCGAAGATTTGCCACTTCGGTACCGCGGAGCTCTGCGGCGAGTTAGCAATGGCAGAGGAGGAGCGGGAGGAGGAAGAAGGAGATGAATTAGAGATTACGACTTACAGGCGGCCGAAGCGATCGAACAGCAAGAAGATGAAATTGGAAGGGACGAGAGGATACATAGCGCCGGAGATGATGGCAAACGGAACGATGAGTCAGAAAATCGACGTTTATGCATTCGGAGTGGTGGTTCTCGAACTGATCTCCGGCAACGAGGCGTTGAAGTACATTTTCGATGAGGGGAATCGCGGCGGATATGTGAGAGTGAGTGTGATAGAGACGGCGAGAAAGGCGATGGAGAATGGAATCGGGGGAATTCGGACATGGGTTGACCGAAGATTGAGGGACTCTTTTCCGGTGGAGGTGGCGGAGAAAATGGTGATTGTCGGGTTGGAATGTGTGGAAGAAGACCCAGATAAACGGCCGGATATGGGTCGGGTCGCTGGAAAAATTTCGAAGCTATTTCTTGAATCAAGCCGGTGGGCTGAAAGCATCGGGAAATCCGTCGACATGTCGGTTTCGCTTGCCCCTCGTTGAGCGGTGATAGTGAAACGACACACACTGCCAGAGCATATACTTTTTCTCTCTTTTTTTTCCCCTCACGTTTTCATAATTAATTGATTTTTATTATATTGCACATAAATGTGATTTTGGTTTCTAGGTTGAGATTTCGGGAAAAAAAATGATTTTTTTTAACATTAATGTGTAAATACTTTTTTTCCAAAAAAAAAAAATATATTGAGATGAATTCTTTAAATATGCAGATGAATAAATTGGGTTCATTATAACGTTACATGTATAATATATAGTTTGTTGTAGTTGGTTATTGTATATATTCTTGCTTTGGGTTTTTGCTGGCATATATACTAAACAAACTAGATTAGATTCATCATTAACTAAACATGACCACAACATATGTTTGGTATCCCAATTGTACTAAAATATATATACTAAACTAATATGGATTTTAATATATTGGGATACCTGTATTTTAATACTAAGATAACTTAAACTAAAAGGGAAAAAAATTATTTCAATCGCTGTCGACCAAGGAGTATTATAAAAATCATTAAAATACATACAACTAATATTTTATTTTCAAATTAATGTGAGCAATAAAGATATTTTTTTTAGTAAATAATTATTTAATATCCAGCCTTTGTTATAAAAGAAAAAGGAAAATAAAATGTAGTACGGGAAATTAGAACAGTACACAACTGTCACGACTCACGACATTCCATTCCAAATGTGTAACATAGTTACAAAATTTGTTCTTGAATTTGCATAGTTTTCTTTAGTCTACAGTATGGTTGTTTGTTTGTTTTTTTTCTTTCTAAACTTAGTTTTTGACTTTAGAAGTCTCAGTTTAAGATAGGTTTGGAAGTAAATTTTGTTCGATTCATTTATTATATTTATAAATAATTTTAATAATTTTTATTTATTTAAAAATAACATAGACATTTTTAATGTATTATCGTAATTATTGAATTGATTGTTTTGATTGTTTTTGTTTTTAAAAACTGAATTTTAAAATATTAGAAAAATTGTTTTAAATAAAAAAACTAAAAAAAGTATTTACAAATATAACAAGTAATAATTGGTAATATTTTATCAAATATCTATCGATATTTATGAATGATAATTATTTTATTTAAAAAAATTCTAAATATTATTTCAATTAATTATTTTGGTGGTTTTAGGGTGTTTACAAATGCCAAATTAAAAAAGATTTTTTTTTTCATTTTTTTCCTTAAAAATTTAACTAATGGAAAATATGAAAATTATGAGTAAATAAATGGATTTTTTTTTCTAAAAATAGGAAAATTTACTAATGGAAAAGTGTAAATATTTTATCAATATTTTTGACGATTTCTCTTACTAAAGTTAGGAATAAAATAGTACAATTTTTAACCCAAAAAGTTAAAAATCAACTATTACAAAAGAGAGACTTAAAATTATGTGAAATGTTTTATAAGCAAAACATTTACTTTAGGGTATTTAATGCGAAATTATAAATCATGTAGAACTTGCGGAGGATCCCGCCGTTTTGGTATAAGTTACCTGTGACGGAAATTTGTTCTCTTTAACTCGGAGCTCCGTTCCCGGTCTTCCATGGCAGCGAGGCGGTTTCTCTCTCTCGCTTTTCGTCATCGGTTACAGACCTCTCCTTCGCTCCGTGAGTTAAAACCCTAATATCAGTCCATTTTTCTTATTCCTATCACCTATTTATCATCTGTTCCCGATTTGCTCTGATGCTTTGCTTCAAACTTTGTTCGTTCCGGAATCAACGGCACCTGTACAATTAATGGGTGATTTTGATTTTCTGTGTTCATAGGAATATCTTGTGTTGAGTTGGTAAAATTAGTGTTTTCCATTGTTTCCGACTTCTCAAAGACAATTAAGTGGAAGTTATGTGTATCTATGATCTAATTGGTTGAATATCATTGAAGAGTTCTCTCTATTGTTTTGTATGGTTTCTTTCTGATATATAAAATAGATTCATTTCTTAGGTTTAAATCACCACTAAACCCAAAAGTTCTAGCGGATGGATAACAGTGAATTTAATTTTATATCAACGCTTAAAGCTAAACATACAGGCAGAAGGATATATGGGAAGAATTTTTTGCCCGTGTATTTCGTATTGATGGTCCAGTTCAAATGGGGTTTGAACATACAAATCTCCTTAGTTATTGAGTTTTGAGCTTTGTAATAGACAATTTGAGATCTGGCTGATTTCACTATAGCAGTGAAATGAGGCTGTGTAAAGGCTGCATTATAGTTTTGAAACAACTTGTGACGTTTCACGTGCTAAAGTTTGAGGAAAGTTTCTTGTAGATTGACAAAATATTCTTGGATTCATTTCATTTGTATGTATTTAAAGTCAGTAGAACTTCCCAGCTGATTGCCTTTTCTTGATGTTTATTATTTTGTTTACAACCCTCATCTATGATTTATATTGGCTTATAAAAGTATTTTTTTAACAAACATCTCTCCTTTTTATGATTTATTTTGCTCAAACTGCTAACAAGAACATTTTTGATGGCAGAAAGCACTTGCCCAATTCACCCATTTGCAAATTCACGGTTCTTGATTGGGCACAGATTTTCGAGAAGAGAAAACCACACCGAGGCAACTCCAGCAATTGCTGAGGCTGAGGATTCTAAAGACAATGAAGACAATAAGTTGAGACCTATTTCCCAATTGGGTGATCCCCTTCACGAAAACAAGGAGGATTCTTCTTCTGTGAAGTACTCTGTTCTCTCCAATTTAAAACCATCCCCTAGGCATGACCTTGCCATGATATTCACTTGCAAAGTCTGCGAGACAAGATCAATCAAGACAGTTTGCCGCGAATCATATGAGAAGGGTGTGGTGGTGGCACGTTGCGGTGGATGCAACAATTTACACCTGATTGCTGACCATCTTGGTTGGTTTGGCGAGCCTGGCAGTGTGGAAGACTTCCTGGCTGCTCGTGGTGAGGAAGTTCGCAAAGGTTCTCTCGATTCACTAAGCTTGACTCTTGAAGATTTGGCTGGAAAGACATCCTGAAATTTTGGAACTTCATGTACAAATAGCTACTTTCTATATTCGATGTTCGGATAAAAGATATTTCAAGGTTAGTTTTTGCTGTGAAATTGATAAGAAACAGCACCTGCTGGGAGAAGTTTGGGGATTTGGGGCTGCCTCAAGTACGTACTGCTCCCTTTAAGGTGTGTTTTCATTTATTCAAACCAATGTTACTCATCTTTAACTTCCCTCTTGTGTATTGTTCTCTTGATCATTACATTTGACAAACTCATCTTTAACTTCTTCATGTACCAAATGTTTGGCGCACAAGAAAAACGAAGAAGCTACCAATTAACTGAACTGTTCATCTTTTGGTTTGTCCTCTGTGAAATCATCACCAAACTCGAAATCCTAAGCCGTTTTTTTTTTATCAATATCATTGATTTTAGTTTCTAAAGTTTAAGAATATAAACATTACTTCTTTGTATAAACATTTTTATTTGTTAGCAACACTTTCTATCCATGTTTTCCTTTCAATAATCATACTTTCAAGTTTTAACATTATCATTGTTATTCAATATGATAATGTTTTTTGTAAAACTTACAGAATGAGCGTCACAATGGGCAACAGATGACTGCAGAGGTCTTTGGATAAGCAATTTGTGTAATATTTGTAAAATCAATACTGTTCTAAGTTTGGCTTTAATTAGAAGAAGAAAACAGACATTTACTCTGCCTGAGGCTTACATTTTCATATGTTATCTGTGTATTTAAATGAATATATATAATTCTTATTTTAACCAAATTGCTATTTACTACACTGCACTATTAAAATGAGTTAATTATTCACCTGACGTCACTCAAGCAATTGGAGGATTAGATTGCATACTTGGGGGAAAAAAAAAATGATTTAAAAGTATGCAGTGTAAAGCATAGTTCTTTTTTAATAATAAATTCTCAATGAATAAATAATTCAAAAAAGTTGGATTAGTTTTTAAACAATTATTAAGAACACATAAAATAGATTATATAGAAAAGGGGATTTCAAGATTAATAAAAAAATACAAACTATTATTATTTTAAACAATTTCCCTATAGAAAAAAAAAGAGTTTAATTGATAAGATTTATGATAAAATTGATCAATTATTTATTTTCAGAAAAGATAAATTATTTGTATTCAATTTAAAAATATTTAATAATATAGTAAAATATCACTATTTGAAATATTTTATAAAGGACATTTTTAAATATAGAAAAAAATAAAACTATTTACGAAATATAACAAAAAAAAGCTTTTTTTTTTTCTATAAATAGTTTGAATTTTTTCTCGATTATAAGAATTTTTCTTCATTTTTTAGGGACATTTTCGAATAATGCAATTTTATTTTTAATTCTCCAAAAAAATAGATTAGAGTGGATGAAAGGCGGTTCAGGTTGGCGGGTTCGACCCGACATAGGGTCAGGATCCGGATGAAGCAGTTGAATTGAAACCTGACGGATGCAGCTTGAAAACTCGAAGAAAACTTCTTTAATTCAATAGAGAAGCCATAGCCATAGCCATGGGGAGCTTCTGTCTTCCTTCTACTTTCTCTTCTTGTATTCGCAGTTCCGCTGCAACAAATTCCATGGCAATGGCAGCTTTTCTCTCTCATCACCCCAAGATTTTACCTCAACCCTTCCTCTCCAGAACCTTCCGCTTCATTTCTCTTTCAACTTCAACAAAACCGCCTCGAAAACCTTTCCAAGGTGATTTCACCGCCACTCTATTCTCTTTGTCTGTTTGGTTATATATCCATTTTTTTCTTGTTAGCTTCTTGGAATTCGATTGATAATTTCGTAATTACTACTGGCGTTTGTAATATGCGGAATTTGAATTTCAATGTGGATTTTTGGCAGTGAATAACTTCTCATTTTGTCTATAAAGCAGTTAGATCAGTGGCTACGCCTGCGGAAGGTATTGCAGGGTTTGAGAGTATGATCTCTGGAACCGAGCGGAAGTATTACCTGTTAGGTGGGAAAGGAGGTGTTGGGAAGACAAGTTCTGCTGCCGCTCTAGCTGTGAAGTTTGCAAATAGTGGCCACCCCACGCTTGTTGTGTCTACGGATCCAGCACATTCGTTAAGTGATTCATTTGCTCAGGTATGATGCATTTTTTTCCCTCTCTTGTGCTATGAAGTGTGAGCTTTAAGTGGAATTCCAAAGATGAAATATGAGTTGTTTGATTTTAGGATTTGACTGGTGGTACACTGGTACCAGTTGAAGGTCCTGACTCTCCATTATTTGCCCTTGAGGTAATATAGAAGTACTTACTGACACTGTATGTATCAGTGTCTATTATCCTTTCGGATGTCCCTATTCTATTGCATATGGTCCATATAGAAGTGTAGATATGGGAATACATACTAGGTTAGGATTTAGGAGTAATTGACTTTCATTTTACTGTGCTGTTACTATTATGCATCTAGCTGGTCAAATAAATGTGTATCATGATGACAGATAAACCCTGAGAAGGCTAGGGAGGAATTCCGCACTACTGCTCAAAAAAATGGTGGAACTGGCGTAAAAGATTTCATGGATGGCATGGGCCTTGGAATGCTTGTAGACCAGGTAAAGTGTATTATTTGGAAAGTTATATTTAGCATAGAGTCAATTCACGTAACACACTATGACTTCACCCCTGAATCAGATTGGTACATGACATGATTGTGCTCAGATATTAAACACTTATTCATGCTTGTTCTGATATTGCACTTGCTTTCCCAAACTACAAACATTTGAAAGTTCCAAGTTATTGGTACTCGGAGGGCTATTCTATATTTAAGATTACAGAGGGGCTAAACTTCCATAGAAGTCTGAAAAAATAGATGTTTTTGATTTGCTCTCATTTTTTTTTTTTTATTAACTCATGAAGGTAGGAATATAGTTATGCACTACTGGCAACCCTTTTGTCTTAGTGTAATTATTTGACTTGGTTCTTAACTTTGAGTGACAAAGTTAGGAGAGTTGAAACTCGGAGAATTGCTGGACACACCGCCTCCTGGTTTGGATGAAGCTATAGCAATTGCAAAGGTATATATTCAATTGTTGCTTAATTTTCTCTCTGTTCGTGCTTGACATCTATTTGGGGTTGCTCATGGTTTTAATTCTAGTTGTTTCCAGGTCATCCAATTTCTTGAGTCTCCAGAGTATAACATGTTTACTCGCATAGTTTTTGACACAGCACCTACGGTAAGCTATCCAGCATATTCTCTAATTAATCATTGTAGATGTTCATTTGATATTCTGTTCTCTGTGTATCAGGGTCATACTTTGAGGCTTCTATCCCTTCCAGACTTCTTAGATGCTTCCATAGGCAAGATATTGAAGGTATGATTAATTAAAAAGGCGACTTGATGTGGGTGTGGATCTAATCTGCAACTGATTGTTGGTACTATTTCAAATGCCAACTGGATTTCCTGATTAGATCTCTGAAGGCATTGCTTACTACAGATATTGTTGTTTTTGTTCCTATCTTAGTCTTTTTATTCCATCTTTTTTCGAAACCTTTCTTTCCAAGGATGCTTGCTTAATTTAGCATTTTGCTTCAGCTTTGAACTTTGAAGGAGACCTATTTGATAGATTACCTTTCCCTTTATCTGCATCTTTATTTGAAATCTTACTGCAATCTGAGATCTTGCTAGAAATGTATGGAAACAGTCTTAATTTTCCATCGAGGCATGTTCATGACATACTAGGAAAGATTGCCACTGTTTCAGAATTGTGTTACTAGAAACTTTGAGACTGTTTATGGTATGTTTTGTAAGATCCTGATTTATTTCTGTCTTATGATATGACTTTTGGAGATTGATTACGTATAATTGAGCTCTCTCAAATCCTGTTTTAAGTTTCTCTATCCTCCAACTTGCTTTCTCCTTTTTTGGCCCTCTATTTATCTTGTTCTCTTTTTTGATTGTCATGCATCTATTGTTTATATAATTCTGTTGCTTTTCCCTTGCAATGTCTCTGAGTGTCCTAAATTCACCGCAAATGTGATAGCTTACAATTGTTTGAACAATAAAAGGAGCTTTAACAATCTATAGACTGCATATTGGATTCTTCCTGTTTCCTACTAGGAATGCATTCTTCTTTAAATTATTTTTTCAAAAGATATTTTAATGTTTAATCTAGGTTTTCTTTATAATCTTGACATTTAATTTTCTCTTCACACTCTATGTTTCAGCTTAGGCAAAAAATAGCTTCAGCAACCTCGGCCATTAAATCTGTATTTGGGCAAGAAGAAAAGCAGCTGAATGCAGTAAGCTAACTGTCATGGAGTTAATTCCAACCCTATGTTGCTACTCAGATAATAACATTTGTTTCATGCAGGCTGACAAATTAGAGAGATTAAGAGAAAGAATGGTAAAAGTTCGCGAGCTTTTTCGTGACAAAGAATCTACAGAATTTGTCATAGTTACAATCCCCACGGTACTAAACAATTTGATCATAGTTGTATGTTCTTGACTAACTATAGGCATGACCTTTGCCACGTTTTTGTTTTTATTTTCCCTTCCACGAAACCTCTTTACATTAATCAGGTTTTTATTTATTTTTATATTCCATTGAATTCCACCTGGTCAAAAAGACAGAAGATTCGTGTCTTGGGAATTCCACTTCCTATCTCTCTCTCTGGGAAAATTGGTTTATCATTGTTAGTTTGGTACGCATGTCATGATGTTAAAATTTTAAGAGTATATTAGTAATTACCTTGAGAGGTTGTTATGATATTAGGCGATAAATAGAGAGAGGGGAAGGGAGTAGTTAGGGAATATTTTGGTGAGTGAATTAGGGCTTGAGAGGGGAGGGTCCAAGCATCTCGAATTACTTGATTTATTTTATAGTTTGGTTACAGTTTATATTTCAATATATTTGTGTTCTATCCCATGAAAATAAATATATTCATTCATTTATCGGTAGATGACAAACTGTGGAATGTGGAATAAGTAAATGTTTGCTTCCACAACAAACTTTAGGGAAAGTGAATATTCTGCGTATCAGCATTTAGTTCTACCTGAGCTCATCATATACGAGGGTTGTTCTCATTAAGTATTTTTTTTCAAAGGTTATGGCCGTAAATGAATCATCAAGGTTGCATGCTTCTCTGAAAAAGGAATCTGTCCCTGTCAAGAGGCTTATTGTGAATCAGATTCTTCCTCCGTCAGCATCAGATTGCAAGTTTTGTGCAATGAAAAGAAAGGTATTTTATTTTACCAATGGGAAATATAGACATCTTTTCAATTTGTTAGCATAATCTTTCCTTAATCCTTATTGATTATCATTTATAACATCGTGAAACTTAGCTTATGCTGATCTTTCTCTATTCAGTTAAATTATCAATAATTAATATTAAGCATAAATCTGTAGCTAAGTTGAAAATATTTCAGGATCAATTGCGTGCTTTGGATCTCATCCGAAACGATCCAGAACTCTCGAGCTTGTTGGTGATCGAAGCACCATTAGTCGATGTGGAGATTCGAGGTGTTCCAGCTCTTAAATTTCTTGGAGACATCATTTGGAAGTGATTGTATTCTCCAAGAAAACAGAATGCGATTTGCTGGCAACTTTTTTGTTACCCACTTCTATGGTTCTTGACGTATCATCTCCCAGCCAACTGACTGCAGCAGGTTCATGATGGGAAAAACAGTAATTCAGATTGAGCATAGCTCTATAGTTGAAGTAACACAAACACAGTTTTTAGAATTCATGAGATTTTAGGAAAAAAGTTGAAAGGGAAAAAGAAAAAAAGGGAAATAGAGGCCGAAGGTGTATCACTATATCATTTAAGCACTGGACAATGGCTGATAGATATGAATGTTTTATACTTTTGGGTGCTGGGGCTCTTGTATTTTCTTGAAACTTCGGCACTTGGAAGATTCAAAACTTGATCTCTCGGTCGAAGGTATGTTCTAATCAAAGTTTTTCAGTGATCTAGCATCGAGAATTGGATGCCTCTTGTTGCATTTTTTCAACACATTGTTATGATTTCTTACCACTGAATGAATGATGTATTTCGATTACATTTGATAAATTATTTTGAAAAAAAACTATAGTGTTTGGATTTTTAAGTGTATTTTAAACATTTTTTTAGGAAAGAGAGTTTAAACAAAAATAAATTTTTTGAAAAACATTTTTTTCTTAATTAAATCAAAACGGACTGCAAAATAACATAAGCAAATTGATGGGTCTAACTGTTCATTTGGTGCTTCCACTCTTATCATATAAATATTTGAATAAAAAACATTTCTTTTTTGAAAGATACTCATAATGAAAGGTGAAATTTATGCAACCAATAAATTTCTCTATATATTACATATTGTTTACTTTCTTAAATTTATTTTCTTTTATTATTACATATTGTTTACTTTCTTAAATTTATTTTCTTTTATTATTATTATTATTGTTATTATTTATTGCCTTTGTTTACCAAATGAGAATCTATGATGGTGAAATTTATGGGAGTTGACTTAGTGATGTCCCATTAATTGGCATATTTAAACATGAAGTAAGACAATAACAATATATTCAATGCATCATTGAGTTCAAAGTTGATTTCACCAAAACATTATATTAAATCCCCTATTCAAGCATTTGATCTACATGTATATAATCAAAGTCAATGTTTCAATAGAATAATTAATGTTGGGAGAAAAATTATAACATAAAAAATAATATTTGGACATTTATATATACATAAAAGTGTGTCACTCTTTAGTTCTATAAATCTATAACAGTATCTAACACAATTGTTAAAGAAAAATGATCATTCCTTAGTATTACAATGATTGTTTTAAAAGTCAATGGTTCACTCCCTCTCTTTGGTATATTTTAAAACAAAAAAAAAATAAAATTTCATTAATAAATATATACTAGGATAGATTTTATTTATTAAAAAGAACTTTACGTGTCAATAAATTTAATATGGTCATAATCTTTTTACTTGTTATAGTTATCTTTTTTCACGACATCGAAATTAGCATGTTGTATCAATTAATATATTTTAATGAGTAAAAATATATAAAAAATCTGTCAAAATGAAAAATTGTGTGCAAATGTAAAGACATTTTAAAAATAACAAAATAAATTAAAATATATTACACGATTTTATGTTTTAAATCTTAAAAAAATTATAAAAAAATAGAACATGTAATAGAATTTTTATAAATCAAATGTAATTAATTGGGTCGTTTAGTGATTTTCTATAAATAATTTGTTAAGTTTTTGTAAAAAGATTCTTCAATTTAATTTATTTTCATAAAACTAAAAACAGTGATTGGGCAGTTGCAAAACCTCGTACACTTGGAAAAAAAAAAAACAGATGGTAAAATAAAAAGAAAAAAGAAATAATGAAAAACATATAAATGGTGGCGAGTAAATCGAAAAGAACGCGTGGCTGTTTTACCGGTTCAACCGGTCATCAGTACGAGACTCTGGCGAGCGGCGGTTTCCAATTTCCAAAACAGCGGCTCTGATGAAGACGCTCCCATTTTCAAGAAAAGACGCTCAAACAGAACTCTCAAATATTTCTCTAACTCAATCTCATTCTTAATCTTACTTCCCCTCTTCTTTGATTCTCTTTTCACTCGTGTTTCTGTTTTTTCAACTTCTTTCCACACTGAATCTTCATCATCAACGTCCCTACTGCCTCTTTTTATTTCTTTTGTATGTACAGAAACCTTTATCTTTCTGTGTTTCTTCTTATCGTTTTCTTTTCATTCATTCATTCATCTTTCCTTTTTCGCAAGTCATTCCTTTTGACACCCACGTTGATAATTGTTCTTTTGCTGATTTTTTTGTGATTTTTGATTTCGTGGGTGGGTTTTGTTTTGATCGTCTGCGTGACGTGTTATATTCCTTTTCTAATTTGTTGGGTTTGTTTGGATTTTTACGAGTGGATGGTTTTGTTAAATTAGGGTTCTTCTCTGTTTGCGTCTGTCTTCTTTAGATAACTCATCTGTGATTGGTATTTACTTCTCTTGATCAATAAGCGAAGGATAACAATTTTTACCTCATCCCTGACGGATGGTTTGAGAATTTTAAGATTGCGAGCGGTTTTTCATCCAACTCTCCCCCTTGTGCTGTGAAAAACAAGTGTTTTTGTGAATTTTTTAGTCATTTGCTTTTTCTTTTAATTTTCCCCCAATCTATCTATCTTACCCGGAATAAATGGTTTCTCAGGCTTGAGTTTTAAAATGTGGATTTTTTTTCTGGGTGATGGTGTTTTTCAGGAAATATTGGATTATTATATTGTTATATGGTTTTCTAGGAGTTTTTTTATGTGGTAAAGAATGATTGTCAATGTCAGTTATCTTTTTATTTCAGTTATATATCTATCCATTTGGGGTATTCAGAAGAAGGTCAAACAGATGTAGGAGTGCCCGAAGCTTATCTTGTGTTATTACAGGGTTATGGCAACGTATGATATTGATCCTGATGTTATGAGATGGGGACTTCATCTTTTGGATGTTTGCACGTTTACAAATGACGGTTCTGGTAGTACTGTTACTGAATATAGATTTGACCCGAGTTGTAGTCAAGTGGAATATGTCATTGAAGGTTATTGTGAGCCGTGTAATGTGAATTTGGAGAATGATGAGGCTTTAGCACACGCTTTTCAAGAAGAGATATCGAGAATTGATTCTATAGAAGCTTCTGGGGTATCTGATTCCAGGGATGACCAAATGCAAGCATCTGTTCTTTCACAGGAGTGGCCTGTTCCTTCGTCTAGGCACAACCCTTATGGTAGTAGTGATAAGTCTTCAGTTATTTGATGATAGTTTCTCTTTCAAGCTTGTTCTTACCTCTAATCAATTTTCAACCATGTGAATAGGGTTTGACGGTGATCAGAAATCAAATTGTGTTAACGGCATAAACGTCGAGGAGCCAGGTGATCTGAGAGTTAACGAGGTGGAGAAAATGGGAATTTCCTCTTCATATCATAACTCAGTAGATAATCCTTTTGTGGATGAGTGTTCTTCATATTCGTTGGAAATAATTGATGAGTCTGCACTGGATGGCGAAGTGGGCAAAAGACTTAATCAAATTGTTCCTGTTCCTGTAAGTATATATGTACCTTTCGTACCAAATACCTTGGTTGATTCTGTTATCCAATATTATATAGTTTTGGGGCAAAATCAATAGTTAGGACCCCAAACTAAGAAGAAGTGTATCGATTTAAACTTTAACATTAATAAGTGAATCGATTGAGACCTCTTGTTAGAATTTCATTTTAAAACTGTAAGCATATCTTTCACATGTGTATGGGATTTATTTAATGAAATGATTAATGTAAATTAAAAGTAATCGAAAAGAATCAAGTTAGATAGCAGCGATTTTTTTTAGTTTTTGGTCTACCTTTATCTTTCTCTATTTATTTAGAAAGAATTATGTTGCAATTTTTCTTACTACTTTAGTGAGATCTTTGGTGAAGAATAATCTTATATAGGGGATTTTTAAGCTGATTTTAGATGGGATAGCTCTAAATCACTAACAAAGGGTTTAAATTGATACAATTATTAGTTTGAACGATAAGAAGCTTGAATCATAAATGGTTCAAAATACTGCTTCTTTCTTCTTATTGCTTGAAGAATTATAGATGGTTTCAGTGACAAGTAATAAAGACTAAATACCTCCCTTTCCTCCTTCAAAAACTGTACTATCTTGGAGCTTTTGGTGAGATTTGAGAATTCTGTCTTTCTCATTCAGGTTTCATCATAACTTGACCAATAGAGAAACGACGAATGTGGCCTCTCTTCTTTCCTTACTTGAGGGGTTTTCTGTTAGAGAGGGAGGAGAGATGTTCTTGTTTGGGTTCCTAATCCTAGCTAGGTTTTCTTGTAATTCTTTATTTGGGCTGTTGGTGGACCCTGCTCCCCCTAAGGAGTTGGTCTTTGATGTGATTTGGAGGACAAAGGTTCCGAAGATAGTTAGGTTCTTTCTCTAGCAGGTCTTGCTTGGTTGGGTTAATACTATTGATAGGCTTGTTAGGAGGAGATCTTTGCTTGTCGTGTCGGATAGCGGAGGAAGATCTTGATCACCTTTTTTGGGAGTGCCATTTTGCGAGGTTTAAGTGGTGCTCTTTCCTGCAGGAGTTCAATGTTAGCTTTGTCGGCTTGAGGAGTGTTAGAGCGACGATTGAGGAGTTTGGGGCAGGAGGAATGATAAGAGTGTTTAGGGGTAGAGAGAGAGGGGTCATATTCATAGTGAGATTTGGTTGTGTTCAATTAATTCTGGATATCCTAAATTTAAAGTCCAGTTATATAATTGTATTTTCTTCTGTTGCAGCATGTTCCTAAGACCATTGAGAAGATACCTTCAGCTGATGAAGAGATGTCAGATCATGAACGGCTCCTTGAAAGGTCATGTGCATGTTGCTTCCATTTACATTCGTATTTGAATAATCAATTATAAAGTGTATGCCTGTCATATCTATGTGGGAACCGCACGTTTTTTCTTATCTTCCTTGCTTCATATTGAGAAAAGGAGCTCATTTTTAAACCATTGTGAGGAAAAGTATTTAAAAATCAGTAGTTGGCTTAGCTTAGCTTAGCTAACCTTACGTCTGGTAATTGAATTCAAAAATTTGATACATTCATAATTTCTTTTGGTTAGTTTTCTTCATAGTTGGTATAGTAAATGCTGTAAACTTGTCTTTTATTCTTTCACTTGCTGAGATGAAAATTTAGGTTGCAGTATTTAGTTCATGGGTTACTTTTATCCATACGAAGCAAGCATCTGATATTTTTTGAACATTCTGGCCTTTTTTAGATTGCAGTTGTATGAGCTGGTCGAGAATACGGTTCAAGGAGATGGCAACTGTCAGGTTGACGTTATTTAACAATTTGAATGAATTGTTTCTGCTTTAGTTTTTGTTTTGTGCATTAAGTTCCTTTTGGATTGGCCTGAACTGATTGATCATCCCTGCAGTTTCGTGCTTTATCAGATCAACTATATCGATCTCCTGAACATCATGATTTTGTGAGAGAACAAGTTATAGCCCAGGTACGATCATTCTCTGACTTAACTGTTTTAATTTAATGATATTCATGTGGGCTTGACACCAGAGTTATCTTTGTATTTATAAGTTGAAACTTTTTTTTTACTTTATTGATGCCATAGCTAAAGTTTTGTCGAGAAATGTACGAGGGTTATGTTCCAATGACCTATGAAGAGTACCTGAAGAAGATGAGCAAGTAATTCAATCCTTTTCCGTTTACTTTGTAATTATTGTTCTTTAAGTTTTATTCCTAACTTCATTCAATCGACTTTGATGCTCATCTCTCATTATTTTAAATGAACCAGGAAAGGAGAATGGGGCGATCACGTTACGTTACAAGCTGCTGCAGACTGGGTATTGTTATATATTCTTCTTTTTGTGGATTATATATATTTGAACTCTGAATATGGGCTCAGATACTTTTTGCATTATTTGCTCAGTTTGGAGTTAAGATATTTGTGATAACATCGTTCAAGGATACATGTTCAATTGAAATACTTCCACAAGTTCAAAAGTCCAATCGGAGTAAGATTCATATACTGATGGAACTTTTGATTACTCGAGCAGTGTCGTTTTTTCTTCCTCATAGAAGGCCTTATTAGCTCACCTTATCTTATGCAGTTATTTTCTTGAGCTTTTGGGCTGAAGTGCACTATAATTCAATTTATCCCGAAGGAGGTACGTAACTTTTTTTTTCTTAATCTTGAAGCAGAAACATCATTTTCTTTTTCCTTTAGCAGATTCTTGTTCTATTCTTCCTTGACACATACCAGAGTAGACTCTTTTGTGGTTTTCATTTTCCTAATAGCTCTTCAATGTTAAAAAAAAAAAGGCATTATTTGATTTTCAGAGATACCAACGTCCTGTACAAAGAAGAAGAAGAAATGGTGGAACTTTGGGGCTTAGATTTGGGTCTTTATTGACAAAGCTAATGGAAAGCTTCCATTCTACCAACCAACCTTTTACTGATGCTTAGGCTCAGAATTTCTGAAAAGCTCACTGTTTTTCTTCTTTTTTCTTTCTTTATGTAAATATTTGCACATTAATTATTGATTATTATTATAATTATTATAGAGCATATTCTTTTATTGTAGCTCCCATTCTATCAATATTTTTTGTTTGATTTGTCCCTTGTCTGTTCTTCACTGTAAATATGTCTTAATCATTAATTAGAGCTATCTTTTCTTGATTTCATTTTAATGAGGAGATTTGTTCTCAACATACATGTATTATGCTACTTTCTTTCATTCTTGATTCAGAAGGATATTGGGAATTTTATCAAAGGATGTTTGTGCTTTCATGTGGTCTATAATGTTGTTATTGTAAAGTTCAATCACAGATTAATTTTTCCACAAATCTCTCACAACTTTTTAGAACTTCATGAATTAATTGGCAAGTTTGATACAAAGTTACGTTTTATATATTTAATGACCTTTTTTTCATATGACTTTAGCTTTGTAGATTTAAATTGTGATGTAGTTTGCCACTGTTTTTTTATTATAATAAAGGACTGACTTGTGTTATTCTTAGAATACACCAAGATATTATGATTTTAACAATTGTGCAACTAAGGTTATGTGCACAAATGATTTTAACTCTTTCTTTCATGTTCGTGCTTGTTCTCCTCGCTTCTACCAGCATTCCCACTCACTCTCTTTCGGGTGCTCGTCACAACTCTAAACCATCAATATTGCACTAGAGATCATAGAAATATTTAGTATGACTTTTGTGTGCCCTAAAATTGATAAATAATGTTTGCTATTACTAATACTTTAAGGTTATTAGTTAAGTATATTCAGAACAATTTTGTAAAAAGTTGTAAATATACTACATTCCATAGAATTTTCAGAATTATTATTTCGTGTCATGAACTTACAATCACGAACAAAGTCCACTCCACTCCATAGAATTTTCGAAACTGAAAGGAAGTTTTCGTAGCCAATCCTTTGAGTTCGCTGATCGAAGCAATTTTCGTGTAACTTTGAAACCTCTCTTTTTTATTATTATTTTCTAAAAAGAAAGAGAAAAAAAAAATAATAAAATTTTAATAAAGAAGAGTTGTTATTTTTATTTTTTATTTTTTTTTGTCTACAATTAGTTTTAAAAGGAATCTAGAACTCTGTAAATGCAATCTAAAACCTATAAACCCATTTAGATAAAAAAAAATGGTAAATTTGGCTATGAATGTAAAATTAAAAAATTGATGTCATAATTGCAAATATAAATATATTTTGTGTAAAGCAATTAAAAACCGAAAGGAAGTGCTTCCCGAAGCGATGTTCCTGAACACAGCCGCCTCCAAAATCCTTCAAAAAGGCCGCCAAAAATCTCCGTTTGCCTTCGTTCAGAAGTTCGGCTATGTAGATGTTTACATGAAGTGGAAAAAAGATTCATATCACGATTCCATTGAGCATATCACCAAATCCATTGAACTCAAATCCATTATCTCTCTCAAAAACTGCATCGCTCAAGACCCAAATGGGTGTATCCCAATTTCCGCCGTTTCAAAGCGAGGCCTCGAAATGGGCGTCTCGATGAAAGTTGCAAGGTTTCTAAGGCTTTACCCATCAATTTTTGAAGAGTTTACAGGTCCGGAATACAATCATCCCTGGTTCAGGTTAACACCAAAAGCAGTTGAGATTGATGCTGAAGAAAAAAGGAGTTATCAAAATTGCAGGGAGGATTTGATTTGTAGGTTGAAGAAGTTCATATTGATGAGTAAGAACAACGTTCTGCCTTTGAAGATTATTCAAGGTATGCAATGGTATTTAGGGATTCCTGATGATTTTTTGCAAAAGCCAGAAGTTAATCTTGATGGGTCTTTTAAGTTAGTGAAGATGGAAGATGGGTTAGAGGGATTATCCGTGGAATGTGAGGAGAAATTCATGTCTGTCGTACAGAAAAACGCCATTAAAAGAGGGGTTTATTCTGGTAGAACAATGGAGTCACTTGAATTCCCACTCTTCCCTTCAAAGGGTTTAAGGCTCAGGAGGAAGATTGAGAATTGGTTAAATGAGTTTCAAAAGCTTCCTTATGTATCTCCTTATGAAGAATTTTCCCATTTAGATCCAAATAGTGATATAGCAGAGAAAAGATTGGTGGGATTTATCCATGAAATGCTTAGTTTGTTTGTTGAGCATTCAGCAGAAAGGAAGAAGCTTCTATGCCTTAAAAAGTCTATGGGTTTGCCTCAGAAATTCCATAAGGCTTTTGAGAGACATCCTCACATGTTTTACTTGTCACTGAAGAACAAAACTTGTACTGCCATTCTTAAAGAGGCTTACTGTAACAAGTTTTCTATTGAGAGACACCCCATATTGAGAATCAGACGAAAGTACATCCATCTGATGAAGGAATCTGCAGTGATTTTGAAGAATAGGAGGTTTAGTAATCATCTTGTTCATGAAGAAAACTCGGTGTTGGATTTTGATTTGGATACTGCTGATGGAAGAGAAATTCCCAAGTGTTAATGGTTGATTGCCTTTAGGTATTCCTTCTTTTTAATCCTTCACTTCCTTGGACAAGTTTACAGAATCAAAGTTCATTGTGCTTACTGCTTGTCTCTCTCCTCTCTTGTGGAATGCCATTACTTTTAACCCTCTTCTACGTAAGTTCGATTCTTGAAATTTATCATTGATTTCTACGTAGACTATTGTGACATGTTCTGCAATTGAAACTTAACAAACTTCCATTCCTTTTTTGAGAGATTTTGGGCTCTTACACACCTTTGGGATTTTGAAGATTTTAGCACTTTTGCTTTGTATTCATTGACACTTGGAGCACTTTTCTATTTTGGAGCGGGTTTGATAACAATTCTGTTTTTCTCTTTTATGTTTTGATTTTCTCATACATTTTTTACTTTCATTTTCACAATTGATAACCATACTGTCCAGATCTATGTACCTCCTGATCTCTCTATTTTGGCTTCTCTATTATTTTCATTGTATAATTTTCTTGTACTTTGAGATTTTATATTAATAAAGAAGTTTGTCTCCTTTTTTAAAAAATGGTTATCAAACTTACATCATTGTTTTTCAAGTTGTTTTGTTTGGATTTTTTTCTCTTTTCCTGGCTATGCTGGACTTTCTTTCTTTGTTTCGTTGTTATTGCCCCTTGTTATTATATTTTATTTAAAGTGGAAAAATAGATATTCATATTCTCCATTTCATTTTAACATGTAGATGATCCAGACTTCTTGTTTCAGTAAGATCCATACAGTGGATTTTCGATCATCTAAGTTACAATTAAATCGAAAACAGACAGATGAAGCTGGAGCATGGTGGTTAAACAAATGCTTAGTTGCTTGAAATTTCAAATGAGGTCAGTTCCCTTAGAATGCAGTTAACTATGTATTGTATGTAACTATTTTTCTGATAAGAAACCATACTTTAATTCAGAGAAGCTGAAATTCTTTTATACCTGATGAACTAAAATGGGTGAGTCCTTGATATTTCTTTAGAATAAAACATGAACTTAAATTGATGAACAATATGTAAAAACCACCTCAAGAAGCAGCTACCCAAATGCAGAGTACCTCTCCCAAAGTTTCTCCATCTGATGTGATTGTAACATAAGGGAAATTTCAGGAGAAACATCAGAATAAAGTTCTAAAAATAATGATTATATATTGTTTCTTATGATACAATAAGATGCAAGGGTTAATCAAATAACATGTACTTGTTAGTGAACAATGATGACATTCACATTCAAGTCATAGTAGACCAACCAAAAGAAAAGAATATCAAAAGAGATAATCAGATGGGAAAGAAGGAAATAGTAGAGAAGGCAATAACTACTATGGGTAAATTATTGAGTATTTACATAACTTATTACAGTGGAAAATAGATATAGATAGTATACAAGACTCCACTTACAAGGTTGTCATATATATAGCTTCTCCTTGTATATATAGAGATATTTTATCATACAATAGTTCCTTTACTTCTTTAGTCATTTACAATTTGGGTTTAGCTTTACATAATATATATATGCATATATATATATAAGAACTTCTCTCTATCTGCAAATTCCGAGAGATTGAGGGTTGCAAAATATACAAACTCTGTCTCCAATATTGTTATTCTCATTTACAGGGACCCTTTTTCTTGCCCTGCCCCTGTTCCATAAATGCTGGCTTTATGGATTTTCTTGTTTATTTACAATTTTACTGTTAACCTGTCAGCTGAAAGATAACTCTTTAAGACATTTTCTTTCTGCACTGCACAACCTGAAGAAAATGAAAGGAAATTCTTTTGGATGAAGGCAGCAGGATACTGACTTGCTGCAAATGGGCAAAACTGCTCTAAGAAGGGAACGAAGAAGAAGAAGTCGAAGACTGTCCAATTCTCCTTTCTGCAAACAATGAACAGGTGCAGCATGATGATGAGTTGCAACCACACTATGAAAGAAATCTAAAGTTGTTAGTATAGGGAAGAATGGCTTACCTCCAGTTGTGATGAGCTTTTCAACTCGAGATACGATATGTTTACCATATGTATACCTCTTGAGGGAATTCAAGTGAACTCTGATTCGAGAGAGAATCAACTCAAGACTATGGTCATCACATGATTCCAGAACTTTTTGGACAACGTAGTTCCCAAATGGATCCTTCATCATTGCCTGTTACATTTCATTTTTTTCAGAGTAAATTATTTGTATCCTAAAGAATTTCCCCACTGAATTGGTATAAACGTTGTATGCATGAAAGTTACTGTTAGCCATCTTAACATCTCCAATTTCCCCACTATATAATATCCTTTCCAATTTAGTGGGAAAAATATTCCTTCCTATATGATAAGATTCAGATACTAAGGCATGAATAAACAGATTGAATTGTAGATAGGAAACATGAATTCAGCTAGCCTCTTCACGAAGTAAATTCGCAGATAAAGTTGCATAAGGTTAGAGTGCAAAATCTCCACTTAGTGAAGCATTTAAAGATGATTAAGAATCTAACAAACCTGCAAGGGCTCATTCTCATCAGTAGAACCTAAAATCTCGTTAACTAGTAGTTGACGTTCCTCAGGACTGCCAAATGTTAAACACTTCTCCACAACATTAGAAGCAAACTTCTGCTGACTCATTTTTACAATCTGTCCTGCAAGCTTACTTATAATAGCAGACCGCTCGTGTGGTTTACCAAATTCAAGTACATGCTGCAAAATGAGGGGCACATAATTATTATTCCTTACAACTCAAGGATACAATTGTACAACATATTGACAGATCCTGTTCAAGTAAGGTTGAAATAATAAAATCAATAATGATCTTCGACAAAAGTCTTTAGATATGAACAGAACGATCAGTCTTCCAACCACAGTCGAAAATGACAATAGGCTAATTATAATATAAGTACTTGCAACTAAATAAAGCACCGACTATGATGGCATAAAGTTGCTCGTCTTATAATGGCCATCCCAGGTTGAAAAGATCAGATATGAATCAACTAAACTCATTTCTTGACAAGCGATCAGATGCCATTACAAACAGATATTATTGACCAAAAAAGTTCTGTTTACCTGAATAACATAATTTCCATATTGATCTTGAGACAGGAGGCAAACGGATTGCATGATTTCATCCATGATAATTTGTTGTGTATTCGAATCATCGCAGTGTTCTAATACCCTCTACAACATCGGGAACAGAGAACAATCAATATATGTAATCTAAAGAAATAAAAATATACAGGAGAAACAAACTAGTTACCTGAATAACACGGCAGCCATAAGGATGAGTGGATAGTGCCAGAACTTGGCCATAAAATGCTGATATAATAAACTGAATTCTCTCTTGAGGGATGCATTCGATACATTTCTGAATAACATGGTTTCCGTTCTGATCACGGACACATTTCATTATGGAGCCATCAAGCTCAGCAACCATTTGTGTCTGTTGCTCTGAATCAACTACCTCCAAAGCCTGCATTAGTATTTGTTTGTTTGTTAATAAAGCAACACTGTCTCATTTGGTTCGCCCAATACAAATCCTAACGGATATGCTATGATGAGGAAAACACAAGTCAATATTTAAAATCAGACAACTTGGTGACATGTGCATCTAACTTTTCCACTAGAACAACAGAGGTATCCATAATCCAAGGAAACAATGAAATAAAATAAGATCCACCCAACAGTATTACTCATTAGTCATTGCTGAATGAATAAAAATTCTTCTGCAGAAGAGAGTCGAGAAAGAACCTTCTGAATCACTCTGCATCCATACATTTGAAGACTAAGAGGCAAAACATGCCCTGAAAGTTGTTCAGCCAACTCCTTCCTTTGACTTGCAGTACCATGTTCAAAAAACTGTAATGAACAGTCAATCAACTCAACATTTTAAAATAACAAGCCATAAAACAATTAACTATTAAATCATTTACTTTCTGAATAACATAATTTCCAAAGACATCAGTCATCAAGGTACGGGCATGTGGAATTATTTCTGGAAATATCTCTGTCTTCTCTTCCACATTGGCTGTTTCCAACTTTTGCTGGATAAAACGGCTTCCATATTGATCCATACTACACAACATAGTGAGACCAAGAATTAGCAAAAAGGATAAAATAAGATAATTAAATAGTGCCAAGAATAATACATGTAAAATAAACATTGATAGACCATGTGCACCTGAATTCAATGACATGATCAACAATATCTGAAAGCTCAAAAGATCTAGTTTTGTTGCTTTTGAACTCATCCAATAAAGTTGATGGAAAACTTCTATCTGCAGTATTGCCAATTTCTGGCTGCCAAGACCCATGAGCTCCTATTGAACTTCTCATCATTGAGTTAAAGCGTAGGATTCGTTCATTCTGCAACATTGTACCACCATGTCCAACAGAAGAAAGACCGGAATCCAATGCTTGGTCCGCCAAATACGGGATGCCAGAACCATATGGAGTATTTGTATACAATCTGTGATTATAAACACTCGAGTTACCTGAAAGTGACAGCTCATAGTGCTGCTTTTGTTGGGCAAGCAAGGCTTCTAAATAGGCACTTCGGAGGCCTTGCAAGTCTCCTTGAGAAATGCCATAGTAATTATGGGGTTGCAAACTAGATCCGGCATGGCTTGCACGATCAGAGGTTCCAGATGGCAGTTTGATGTGATCAGAAGTTCCATAGCTATTCATAGCAGAACTGTGATTCATATTCATTGAAAAGTCACTAGAAGGATATCCAGCCAAATCCACACTCTGAAGGTTTGCATTTTGAAGGTGTCTGGTAGGCCCGTCCTTGCTTACAAAGCCTGATGAATTTGGTTTAGAGTATAGATTGGTAGAAGAAGAAGTTCTTTTGGGAAAGTTAACATGATCATGAGAACTCATTGTAGACGCTCTAGGGTTCATTACAATCCCACTTTTCCTTGTTAGGTCTATATTATCACTTGTTTTCGAGAGTTTTTTGTCACTAAGGTCAGGCAGAGTACGTGGGAGAATACCATTGGACATTTTGATCAGGAAATCTGACTGTTCACCAAGATCCAGTTGAAGCCGAGATTGCGCCCCATTGACTCCATCGTCATGTCTAATTGATGACAGGTGTAAACCAGATATGTCGGGCAGTTCAGTAAACCCAGCAGAATAACCATTTTGGACCTTGGATGCAGTTACGTTCTTCTTCTCCACGGCAAAAACTCTACTACCGACAGGAGGTAGACCGAAACTTAAAGACCTTCCAACTAGCTGTGGTTCAGGAGTTGTGCTTCTTGACAGAGTTGAACAATTTGGATTCAGAAAGGAATGAGACGCTGCTTTATTATGACTCTGCACTCCAACAAAGCCAGGGGGGCCTGGGGTATGCAAATCCTCAATAGGACCCACTCCATTACATAATCCGGGTGGCTTTATATCATTCATTCCCATATTGTCAACATCACCAAAAGAATTATGACTTGCAGGGCGTGACAATTGGCCAGACATGGAAGCAGATTCACCAAGTCCTTCCTGCAGAATATAATCCATTAATAGTTAGTGCCTTAAATGAAGATATATTTGCCTACTAAACAAGGAGGTTGATATATTATCAAACCTACGGTTGGGACGACATGTATCCACCTATACAACCAAATCAAACATAAGCTGAAAGAGGAAAAACTAAAAGAACCACTGACTACAAACACCGAATAGACCAGTATCATCAAAAGAAATAGAATGTCAGTACTAAACAAGAATGAAGTAGAGACCATATTTTTAAAAAATGAGAAGACATATAATTTTGAAAATCACCAGCCAAACCAAGGTGCCTTTGAGATAATGAACCAAAACAGCATAATTAAAAAAATTATTGGATCTCATCAATTTAGAAGAAAGAAACTAAAGAATAAATTCCATGTCATTTTGTCTTGACAACCATTTAAAACATAGTTTGTTCTCACAACCAGCAAAAATAAAATGAAAATTTGAACTTCCTATTACATTCAATAGCACATGGAACTATTGTGCAATTAGGAAAACCACAAGCAGGCGCACTTAAAATTGGGGGAAATATATGACGATGATCACAGAGACCATGCTAGAATAGATACAACGTTGAATAGTTAAATCAGTTACCTGAACAATATCAGCAAAACTCTTCCTTCTTGCACCGAGTCCATTACCGCCTGATCCAACAAAACCTTCTCTCCCTCTGTCGTGCCACTCGGATAGAGTCGTCCTAGGGAGGTTCTTTCCATTAGCATCTCCAAACTCCATTACATTACCGTTATTTTTATCTGTCCGCTGTACAGAACTTCCAGGCTGCATAGAGAACAATGACGAACTAGTATTACCATCAACTAACTTCTTCCAGTTCCAATCCCCTTGCCGTCCCAATGAAGATCCAATGCCCTGGAACCGTTGCGCAACACGCCAGTCCTCTTTGGATACTAATGGTGGAGGGAGTCTAGGATTGATATGATCATTGGAGTAATAGTAAGAAAGATAATCTGGGTGTGAACGAATTTCATCCTCAGACAAAACCCCATCATTACTACCACTCTTAGTGTTGAACTCATTATAATAAGAACTCGTAAATAGACTCCCAACAGCATTTATGGATCCCTCAACTGTTGGAGGAGCACTGCCACTCCTATAAATATTCAGATCTCCACCTCGTCCTGCTACTGAGTGATTAGAATTCTCTCTCAGAAGTAGTTCAAGCTCAGTCCGTAAATTATCTTCAAAATTTCCAACAGGAACTTGATGACCTTCATTAGGTATTGATAGCATATCCGTATTACTTCCAGAAACCATCTTCAGGGATTTTAACCTCTCTAAAATCCCAACCTTCTCCCATACCAAGACAAACACAATATATAATCAATCGTCTACATAAAATAATAATAATAATAACAATAATAAAAAGATTTAAAATTCGAAAACAAAACAACCCACCTATAGAAGTATTAAAAAGAGGGGCAAATGAATCTACGCAGACTTTGAAACGAATAGAGACAGAATTGGTCGCATATAAAAATTCATATTATAAGCAAACATCAGGCCCACCCCACCGATTCAACCTGTGACGGAGTAAACAAAAAAAAGTTTGTAACTCCACCTGAAAGCCCCCAAAATATTGGAGAATGAAGAAAACAAGAACAACCCAGAATCCCGAAAAGGAATACAATAAGAAAGAATAGGAAATGAAGATGAAATCAGGAAGAGAGAAGAATTACCGACCTGAAATAAGATCGTGGAGAGGGATAGAGATCAAGAGTGAAGGAATGGAGGGGTAAGGAAGGTGGAATCCATAGAGGAAGAAGGGAATGAAATGGAGTAGTGAATTGTGAAGAAGATTAAAAGATGAATGGGATTTGAAGATGCCATTGAGATTGAGAAAGAAGAAACGATGGAAATCGAAAATGGGAAATTATTCAGCGAAATTCAGTTTGAAATCGAAAAATAAGGAAGAAATTAGAACAATTCTAATTCGCAGCTAAGGGAAGAAGAGAAGGAAATCACGAAATACACCGTCACAAACCACCGCCGTCCGATCATCAATCGACGGTGATGCCCATCGGTACGTGCACTGCATGAGCATTATTTCCTTTCCCTAATATCGAAGCCTCAATTTCATTACAAATATCGATGAAATCAAATGCGAATATCTTTATACAATTTATAAAAACAAAACTTTTTCATATTTTTTTTTTAAAAAGTCAGTTTATGTCTAAGGTTGAGATCTTCATAATTTTATTTATTTTTAAATAATGAAATTTCAATTATTTAAATGGAAGTTTAAACCTATCTACTAAGTTACAAAATTAAATCACTTTTTTAATATTTAAAAAAAAAGAAGTACAAAATTAAATGGCTACACCATGTTGGTTCAAACCTAATGCCTACATATTTCATGGCATTTAATCCAAAGGTCCCTTATTAACTTTTATTTTCTTTTAAAAAAAAGTTGAACTTAAATCACAAGAACATCGAAAAATACATTTGAATTTGGTTTTGCATTTTAAGAAAATAAAAACTTTATAAATAGAACATACAAGAAAAACAAGCAACGGTAAAAATAGACATAGTTTAGTAGATTCAAGTTTTAGATTAAAGATTTGATTTCTCTGTTTTACGTACAAAATTTAATGAGATAAACGAAAAGAATAATGTAATTTAGTCTTTGAACTCGTGAATTCTTAATAAAAAAAGATATATTAAAAATGATTTATTAATGTTCAAAACTTATATGATGATGTTCATAATATATGCCGAAAGTGAACAACAAAACAAAGTTATAAGTAAAGTAATGTTTAGGACTTAACGAACGGACTTGTTTGATTAGATCCATTTCGTCTGTTGGGCCGATGAGGAAAAATTAGAAGGGTAGGTCCAAACCCAACAAGCTTTTTTGGATTGTTTGACCCAATTTTCAAAAAGCCTATGACTTAACCTATTGAATTAGGTAAATAAAATAATTGCAAACTTTTCATTATGCCATATGACTTTAATAAAGTTAGTACATGAAAATCACATATATTTGAACCAACATAACTTTTGAATCTATGGGAATCTATGGTACTATCTTCTGTTTTTTGATTGATTTATCGGGTTATTCGGTTTGGTGTATTCTTTTATAATTGGCTCGAAGATTTATGTAAGATTATTCGAGGTGTGTTTTAGATATTTTTTTTATTTCTATGGTGGATAACTAACTCAGGATTGTGTTTTATTTATGCATTGATCTCAAATTGTTAGATTAAGAAAGAAACTAGGTTTTTATGGAGTCGAAAAACTAATCTTGTAATATTGAAGGCTTTGAGACAGAAATCAACAAATAGTTTAACTTAGAATTGAATATATACTCAAGAAAATTATTTGTCATTCATCAATCTACTTATCATTTAATTCACTTACCCTTGCTGCTCTCAAAGTCAATAATCAACAACATAACATAACTTACCCAATTGGTAATGGTGTGGGCCTAGGAGATGATGAACAATTGGGAGCATCCATTAATATTTATGAAGACATTTCTATAGCATGAACAAAAGGAGTATATGGTACTATAAATTTTCTTGTGGTTAGAGAGGTTTTGTTCAGACCCTAGTAATATCAACTCGAGGTATGAAATTCAACACCATCCCTCCATGTTATTAAGAAAAAAGATCTAATGAAAAGTGTTGTAGTTGTAGGACATTTATCACTTGCCTAAAACCTTTCTTACAAAATCTTTGATAAGTTTCTGTGTGCTGTCATATAGAAAGAGGGGTTTTGTTTTGTAGCCATTTATTGTAGATTTGTTTTGTTGTTCTTTTTAGACAAAGCTTCTTCCACATAGGAACGAATCCTTGTTCTGGCCTTGAGAAAAAAACATTTCAAAATAGGCCATCGAAGATATTAGTATTAGGATTTTTCGGTTCTTTCGAACCCTTGTTAACATTTAAAAAGTCATTTCAAACAAACCTATCAACATTCGCCAAACAAAACCTCTTCCTCCTTGAATTGAAACCTCGTTCTATTTCACACCTTTTCTCAAGAGTCAGCTGCTTATCTTGATTGTGGATTTGTTCCCAAAAGGAAAACAGAGACAGATGAATCTTTAGTACTTCAAAAGTCGGTTCCCAACATGGTCTCATTGTTATAATGGATCCATTTAGTTTTCACAATTTACACATATGACAAACCAACGCAACTAGACTACCACACCTTCAACCATTAATTCATTACTTGGTCAAGCTCTAGTCTACTGGTATAATTTCTCCCGGAAAAAAACCAAAAAGAAAATGCCAAAAGAAGAGATTTAAAGAATTAATAATCTTGATTTTGAATATGATGTTCTTTCGTGTAGCCTGAGAAACAGTGGAATTGACACAAGGATGTTGGAAGGGTGGGGTAGGGAAACATAGTTCACAATGAATAATGGATATAGTTTTGGTTTGGTGGGTCAACAAGAAAGTTGGGTGCAGCACAATCAACTTGGTTCGACTTTTTTTTCCAAGTGCTTTTCACTTTTTCAACAACTTGGTTTTATGCCGACTGTGATGGCAACACACCTCCCGAAACAAGACATACAACACAGTTTCAGAGAGTTTATGAAGTTCAAACAACAAATAGAAGATTAAGATTGGTCTCTTTGTTGACAAATAGAAATTTTGGAAGCCCCTCCTCCCCTCCAAACGAGTTATTAAAAAAGAAGGAATAGGAAAAGAAAAGGTTCTCTGATTTATCATATACAGTGAAAAAAAAATCTTCAGGACCACCGTTTGTAGCTCTTTTCAATGTTCAAGGTCCACCTAATCCACTCCTTAAGTGCTTTTTCAAGGCAACATCCATTAGTTGTTAAAGCAGAGAGATCCAGAAGACTCAGAAAGAGACATGTAATTCATAATAGATCAGAACAATTAAATTAATCTACCAACACAAAACAGAGCCCTCTGCATATCAGATATAAGGGAAAGGAATGGTATAAAAAGGAAGGTAAATCTTACAAATAAGACTTCCTCACAATGTGTATATTGTCAAGAATTGGACATACATGTTATCATCCACCCCATGACAACAAAGAAATGATCTCTGCAATGACAAAAACTTGGCAAGAAGGCCAGCCAGGCCTTGTTCTTTATGTTGATGAATATAAGCAGAAAGGAATTTCTGTGAGATGCTATCAACCAATTTCAATACCACTAAGTGGATAAGAGGATGTGGGTAAAAATGAATCGTATGTCACTCATCTGTTAGCTCACGTTCAATCATTTTCCGAACATCGTTGACAACTAGATATGCTTTGTAGAGACCAACCACCTCATCTTGTTTCTTACCATCCTTCCATAGCTGCAATAAACACAATTAAGAACTTGACGTTAGTAGAGAGAAATGTTTCCAGCTACAAGACATCTGATTGTGAGGAAACTCACCTGTATAGCTGGCATCTTCTGGATGATTCAAAGACGAACGATTGAGATACATGAGAAGATGTACGAAATCAAAACTATCAGAATTTGTATGAATCAACCAAGGAATGGAAAGATTTTATGTTTGGACATATACAAATTAAACACTCAACAGATAATGTAATTTATTCAATAAACTAATCCATCAAAGTAACATAAACTCAACATGTCTACTGGGACCTATGTCCAAACTGCAAGTTGGGAATGTTCCTGAAGGCAATGAAACACAAGCCCTAATTTCCATTGTAAACAGAAAATCTAGTACAGTATCCAAAGAAAACCACTCTCTCAGAGAAGTAGAAGTTATCATAACCTCAAGTCCTACCTAAAGAAGATCACAATAAAGGTTCATTGGCAAGACTAAGAAAATGGAACAAATATCAAAAGGCTTTGAAAGGAACTTACAGCTAATCCGGCTCGAACAACTAGCTTGTGTGGCACCATATTGACATCAATGCAGTAGAATTGCAATCTACAATTCATCAAGCACATACAAAACTTCAATAAGGACTGAAAAACTGATCTTTAAAGAAGTATCCAGCACATGGAGAATGAAAATATAGTACAATTTTAGCCATTTGGTTGATTAGAAGAAATGGGTTAGGAGCTAACCTGGGGTAATAATCAGCAGCCAATCTTTCCAGTTGAGGCTTTAAATAGATATAATTTCTGCACCAGTTAGCCATCCTACAGATCCACATAAATTCACTTTTCAACTAAAGATGATAACATCATGAGAAATGCATTTGAAAGGCTTGTAAGGAAAATTGAAGAAAAATACCAATCACACCATTCACTTCCAAATGATCAAAATCAATGTACAACGAAGGTTAATCAATTTCAGCTAAACCCCAGGTTAATCAATCTAGCAGTTGAGAACAATCTTTCCTAATAAACAAATAAACTTCTAATCAAACAAGATTCAGTCAAACTCAAATACTTTCACATCGTCTCTCTAAAACTTAAGCCGAAAAACGCTTTGTTAGAAAGTTCCATAATTAACTCAACATTTCCCAGAAAAATCCCACAAGAAACTTAATCATACCAAACAAGAATCACGAGCTCGTTGCGTTCCTCCGCATCTGCAATAGCCTTATCGAACTCAAGTTCACTCGAAATTGACTTAAGCTCAATCGAAACAGGCGATTCATCTCGAAATTGCAAGGCACTATCTTGGGTCCAAGCTCCGAAAAGCGAAGTCTTCTCACCAGTCGCAGAAACTTTCTGAAAAAGCGGCGGAAATTTCCGAGACAAAGGAAGCCTATTGAAACCAGAGCCGGCGAGCCTCGCGGACAGAAGTTGAGGAGTCGGAGGAAGATCAAAAGAACTGCCGAATTTGGGAAAAGCTTTCACAATTCCGTGGTGAAGGGGCAGAGCTTTGACCATTTCGGAAGGGGAGAAGAATTGGGAAACAAAAAGAAAAATTCAAAGGGGAGAGAGAGAGAGTGGTGGGTAATATGGGAACAGCGAAAGCGGCTGCGGCGTTAGAGATGGTTCCGGTGAAGTCCCACCGGGAGAATCAGAGTGAATTCAGATATTGTTTCCGATGGATTTCACAAACTGTGAAACCTTAACGAAACGCCATTTGGTTTCGTAAAAAAAAAACAAAATAAAAAAAAATAAAAAATAAAAAGAATTAAGAAACAAAATACAATAATGATATTAAACAAAAATAAAATACAAAGGGAAGCATCCCGGAAGTCGTTGCTGACTGCCGCATGCAATCCTTGAATTTCTTTCCCTCTCTCATTTTCTAAATTATAAATTGACAATACCTTAACTAACATTAAAATGTATTAATTAATTAATTAGCATAATCTTTTTAAATTATTTTAGGAAAACTATTTTACAATTTATTACATTAATTTTCTAATGTGCATAAAAAAATAATAATAAGTTAGCACGTGGGATGGGATGGGATGGGATGGGATAGTTTAACCTAAAATTGGAAATAATATAATGTATTTAGGAGCGTAAATCCCACGCTTGTAGACAACTTGGCATTTGGGATGGGCTTTGCACGTGCCTCCATGTATCATATGTAAAGATATTTTTTACTTTTATTTTAGAAATAAATCATTCAATCATTTTGATTATTTTAATCCTTAATTTATCTTAGCTTTTGTGGTTTTATTATATATATATAATATATATAAGTTATTTCTCGAGATGTACTTTTGAATTCTAATACCATTTGAAATTCAATCAATGGTTATGAGAGATTAAGATGGATGATTCTAAGACACATTTTTCTTTAGGTATAGGAAGGTGGAAGTCCTCGAGAAATGTGATGTATTTGTGGTCTCTTGAAAAGGTACGATGGATTAGCTCATCTTATGTTCTTCTTGGATCTTATAATTTGGAGGTTGATGAGCATGATTTAACCCTTCTTGTGTTCATTGTTCTCGTTTTTTATTGAATCTAACACAAATTTTATTCGTTCAATCTATGGTCTAACTCTTACGCTTGACTCATTTTGCTAAGAATTAAAATCAACTATGCATTATAAAAATATGACCTTAGCATAAAATTGAAACTATTTACCGAATCTATTGGAATCTATCAAATTTTCTATAATATATTAAAAAAATTTGCTGAAAATAGTTTTATTTTTATTTTTATTATTTTTACTTAATAAAATTACCCACA
Source organism: Cucumis hystrix (assembly GCA_025688845.1). NCBI lineage: Eukaryota > Viridiplantae > Streptophyta > Magnoliopsida > Cucurbitales > Cucurbitaceae > Cucumis > Cucumis hystrix. The sequence continues at coordinate 17,481,315 of CM046892.1, read as the reverse complement.
TGATGAAATTTAGTTTATTATTTTTTTAATTATTTTTTAAATTTTATATATTAAATCAACACTATCATGCCTAAATGACAATTAAATATTTGAAATTTATTAAAACAATTATACTTTTAAGATATAAAATATAATACATGCAAAATTGTGTATGCCCTATGATCATACATATTTAGATTGTCCCATACAAATTCAATTGGTTTGGTAAACTCAATAAGGTAACTATTTAATTAGCTTGGTCAAATTTTAACTATGAACCAAAGTTGAATCAAAATTAGATTGAGTTTGAATCAATACAAACCTATTCTAAGTGTATAGCACAACATAATTTAAGAATGAAAACCGTAGCAAAATTTCATTGGTAGTAAACTTTTATTATAAAAATAGTATATTGAAAAACATCAAAAGAAAGAAAAACAAACACACAAAACTCTATATTAGAAAATGTAGTAACTATAAAAAATGGGTGAAATAAAAATTAAAGGCCAAAATTAGAAGTGGAAAAGGGAAAGGGGAGAACAATTAAATAAAAACAAAGCAGGATTTATTTGGTGGAATAAAATTGCCAAATTGGTCAGGTACTCAAATTCTGGACGATTTTTAACACGGATGAGTAAGTTCCAAAGGCTGCTGCTATCAGCCCTATTACCATTATTATCACACACACAATTCCCTGCACAATAATAACAAACCATAAATGCCTTCAGTAGAAAATTCATACCCTTTTGATTGTTTCGAGTTCTATAACATCCTTAAAAGTTATATATAAATTGATAACCTATGTAATGATGTGAGTATAATTAATTTGACTCATTTTATAGTATGTATTAACAATCTCAAAGATTTACAAATCAAATCTTTTACTTACTAAAACAAAAACCTAGAAGATGGACATGAGTGGACTTAGACCGAAGTATATGAATGAGTGATTTTTCATGTGAATATGCTTCAAATATAGTACGTAAGTTTGACCCTAAACATTATTTAGAACATACATCTACACGGACTAACTTGATACTAAAGCATAAAATCAAAGAGTACAGCATAAACATCATCAAATCTATAATTTAAGTTCGGTACTTTGGCCATGAATAAAACACCAATAACGCTATTTAATTCAAGATTAGTTATTTAATTTTCTCACACAAAGTATATATATATATATATATATATATATAAATAATACAAAAGCAAAAGAATGGCATTACCTGCAAACGTGTTACTTTCCCTTTGAGGATGCTGAGGAAACAAGCACAAGGAAGTATTAAACTCTGCAAATGAAAAGTTCTAAATACTGTTATAAACTAATTTATTAACAAGAATTGATTTACAAACTCACAAACTCTGCACAAAACTTACAATGAACATGGTGAGAAGTGACCCGATAAGCGACAAAATCAAACCTGCAACAGATAATAAACAATCTTTAACATGGCTTATCAACATAGATATATCAGTAAAAAGTTGACACTTTTTCACTGAAATAACTTCTTCTCAGTACGTACTTACCAAAGAAAGGAATGGCAAGACCCACAAGCAAGGTAGAGACGACAAGAGCAGTTCTTATAAGGATTGAAAATATAAGAAACTGAGGATGATTTGATGGTATCAGCTCCTCTAGACTCAGTGCAATAGGAGTCAATGTCAATGCATACGTAGAGATTTCATTAAGAAAAAAATCATCTGTTGTTCATATAACACAATGATTATATAAAAATTTCAGACCTACCTCTCTACTTTTGGTCTCCAGACAAGTGTAAAGATCTCTTTGTTTGTTTCATTTTTTTTTTTTTCAAAATTTATCTACATTAGTCCAATTTGTTAATAGCTCAATAATGATATAATATTGTATCAATCAAAAAATTTGCTAATGTCTCGCTTATGCACTCATGATCTTCACGTTAAGTACTTTGGATGCATTTTCAACACCATTTAATATACAATTGAATCATCTAGAATCACACTTATGTTTCTACTGCGAAGAAAGATAAAAGGATATTTGGTAAATGGGTTAACCACCTGCAAAGAACAAAATCAGAGACGAAGTATAAGCCACTGCTACAGAATATAGGCGAGAAGAAAAAAGTATATACTATTTGAGTAGGGATGTCCATTCTCCTAATGGGACGAGTCATGCAAGGACTCGCTCCTAATGGGGTGGAAAATCCCCTTAAAGTGGGGAATGGGGAGGGAGAAAGAAGAAAAAGATCTCCATAGATTAAACTGTTAAATTGCATTCTCCATCCCAGTCTGATCAACATCTCTAATTTAAAGCAGATATATATATTTTTCACTTATAAATTATCCTTCCCTTCTAATTCATGAAGGCCATAACTGAAGAGGGAAGTTACAAAGTGACCATACCGTAGTCCAGACGGCGATCTTTGATGCAACCAAGTTCGTTGGCAAGTTGAGAGTGAACTGTGACATCGTTGATTCTCCAAACATTGAATATCCCACAAAAGCAACCCCCGCATACATCATAGTACAAACAACGAAACTGCATAATAATGTGAAACGGTTTTATTCCCGACAGGGTTTAAAACTTCTTATTCACTCATCAAATTTAGTAAAGGAAGGATCTTAATTAGCCATGCATAATTATCTACAAGTCTATCCAGCGTTTTTGTAGAACATTAGAAGAGTAGCAGACAAACACCAAAATGATTTAAAAGCACTACAAAAGAATGTTATATATCATTTGTTTCGAGCGCTATAATCTTAGAAGTTACATGCACTAACTCTAGTTAAGCTTCTTTTTTGTATTTTCTAACCTAAGAGTGTGAAAAAAGTAAACAATTTTTGAGAAAGTGTTATTGTATTTAGAATTGGAGAGGAGATTTTGTGCGACTGCAATAATTTTTCAAAAAGAGGATGCTATGAAGCTAATATATTGAATAAGAAGGTCAAACCGAACAAGGCCATACACATACATACTGATAGACCCCCAATTATACACCAGTACAGTAGAAGGAAGAGGCAGCAAGGAGGAGAGGACAGTGCACGTGCCCGAGGGGATAGCCCTAGTATTGTTAGTTAGTTATAATATTGTTAGGGGTATTTCAGTAATTGAATAATGATGTTTAAATAGAGGTTGGTTAGGGAGAGAGAAAGTTAGTTATCATTTTGGTAAAGAACTTCAGGTCATTCCTTGAGAGAGAGGAAGGCTGGGTAGGTTAACTTGTTCATGAATTGAGGCACTCTCAATTCGTTTCCTTCTGTATATTTCCAGCCATAGTTGGAAATCTTTACATATTAATAAGATCTATCCTTCTTGATCGGACGTGATCAAGAGGAGTTCTATCATTTTGGTATCAGAGCACGTCGAGACTGGGTAAGAAGAAAACCATGGTACAGACACGATCGGAGGAGAGAATGGAAGCGCACGATCAGGAGTTGGCGATGATGAAGAAGGAAGTAAGTAAGATTCCGGCGATCGAAGAAAGCTTGACAACACTTAGTAAGCAGACGGAGAAGACGCATCAAATGTTGATGATGCTTATGGACTCCATTACGAAGGAACGAACAGCAACCGGAGAAAAGATAACCGACTACAGCCCGCAGGGAAGCGGATGTAAGAAAAATAAGGAAGAAGAGAGTTCGACGAGTAGAAAAGGAGATAACGAAACGACAGAGAAGAAGACGGAGGATGAGGACGGGGCGAACGAACGAAACAAATTCAAGAAGGTTGAAATGCCAGTGTTCAACGGCGAAGATGCGGATTCATGGCTATTCCGCGCAGATAGGTACTTCCAAATCCATAAACTAAGTGATGCGGAGAAGGTACTAGTCGCGACTATCAGCTTCGAAGGACCAGCGCTAAACTGGTACCGAGCACAGGAAGAACGTGATAAGTTTACAGGATGGTTAAATCTGAAGGAGAGGCTGCTTGTACGATTCCGATCGTCAAGGGAAGGATCCATCTGCGGCCAATTTTTAAGAATTAAACAACAAACTACAGTGGAAGAATATCGCAATGAGTTCGATCGGCTGATGGCGCCACTGGCTGATCTGCAGGATCGGGTGGTAGAGGAGACGTTTATGAACGGATTGTTTCCATGGATCAAAGCAGAGGTGGTCTTCTGTAAACCGGTCGGTTTGGCCGAGATGATGCACACGGCCCAGCTCGTGGAAAACCGGGAGATCCTTCGGAGAGAGGCGAACCTTAACGGGTATGCCAAAGGGAAATATACCCCTTCAATTTCACCAAATGGCAAAACAATGAATCAAAATGATCACAGAGGAAATACCATATTTCCAATGAGGACAGTAACGTTAAGAACCACCTCAGGAGAAGTCAAGAAAGATGGACCATCAAAGAGATTATCTGATGCAGAGTTTCAGGCCCGGAAGGAGAAGGGACTCTGTTTTCGCTGTGGTGAGAAATATTCTCATGATCACCGATGTAAGGGAAGAGAACAAAGGGAGCTGAGAATGTATGTGGTGAAGGAAGAGGAAGAATACGAAATTGTGGAGGAAGCGGAATGTGAAGAAACAGAACTGAACGGAGTTGAGGTAACCCGAGAAGAACAAGCTATTGTGGAGCTCTCAATCAATTCCGTGGTGGGGCTGACGAACCCGGGAACAATGAAGGTGAGAGGGAAGATCAAGAACAGAGAAGTGATTATACTAATTGACTGCGGAGCTACACACAATTTCATCTCAGAAAAAGTAGTGCAAGAACTGAGTTTGAACACGAAGGACACTGCCCACTATGGGGTAATATTGGGCTCGGGTGCGGCAGTAAAGGGAAGAGGAGTGTGCGAAGACGTAGAGCTGGAGCTGGAAGGATGGAAGGTGATAGCTAACTTCTTACCGTTAGAACTTGGAGGAGTAGATGGGGTGTTGGGTATGCAGTGGTTGTACTCGCTGGGAATGACCGAAGTGGATTGGAAGAATTTATCCATGACTTTTCCACACAAGGGAAAAAAGGTGATGATCAAGGGAGATCCAAGTCTATCCAAGGCCAGAGTTGGACTCAAGCAAATGATTAAGACTTGGACTGACTCGGACCAAGGGTATTTAATCGAGTGCAGATCAATGGAAGCCGGATATGGATCAGTAGAAGAGAGAGGGAATGAGGAAGAACTGCCCATGGAAGAGACAGTTTCGATTGTCCTGAAGAAATTTGAGGATGTCTTTACCTGGCCGGAAACGTTACCCCCACGAAGAAGCATTGAGCATCACATATACTTAAAACAAGGGACTGACCCTATCAACGTCAGGCCATACCGCTATGGATACCTGCAAAAGACCGAGATGGAACGTTTGGTGGAAGAGATGCTGAGTTCAGGGGTTATCCGCCCAAGCAATAGTCCCTACTCCAGCCCGGTGTTGTTAGTAAGGAAGAAGGACGGAAGCTGGAGGTTCTGTGTGGACTATAGGGTCTTAAACAGTGTGACTATACCGGATAAGTTTCCAATTCCAGTCATTGAAGAGTTATTCGATGAATTGAATGGGGCCAGATGGTTTTCAAAGATTGACTTGAAAGCGGGATATCATCAAATTAGAATGGCAAGTGAAGATGTGGAGAAGACAGCGTTCCGCACGCACGAAGGACATTATGAATTTCTGGTCATGCCATTCGGTTTGACCAATGCTCCCTCAACTTTCCAATCCTTGATGAACGCTATATTTAAACCCTACCTGAGGAAGTTTGTATTGGTATTTTTCGATGATATTCTGATCTATAGCAAAAATTTCGAGCTACACCTTACACATATGGGGCTAGCATTGGAAATACTGAGGAAGAATGAGCTATATGCTAATCGGAAGAAGTGCAGCTTTGCACAAGAACGGGTGGAATATCTTGGCCACATCATATCGGTTCAAGGCGTGGAAGTTGATCCGGAGAAGATACGGGCAATCAAGGAATGGCCCACACCTAAAAATGTAAGGGAGGTTCGTGGATTCCTGGGATTGACAGGGTATTACCGGAAGTTCGTGCAACATTACGGATCCATGGCAGCACCCCTAACACAATTAGTAAAAAAGGGAGGATTTAAGTGGACTGGTGACTCGGAAGAAGCGTTTCGAAGATTACAACAGGCAATGATGACTCTACCAGTCTTGGCCTTGCCCGATTTTGGAAGCACATTCGAATTGGAAACAGATGCATCAGGATATGGTATAGGAGCGGTGCTAATGCAAGCTAAGAAGCCGATTGCTTATTTTAGCCACACCTTGGCAGTGAGAGACAGAGCCAAACCCGTGTATGAGAGAGAGTTAATGGCCGTAGTCATGGCTGTGCAGAGGTGGAGACCTTATTTACTTGGGAAGACATTTGTAGTAAGGACGGATCAGAGATCATTGAAATTTTTACTAGAGCAAAGGGTAATACAACCTCAGTACCAAAAGTGGGTAGCCAAGCTGTTGGGGTACTCCTTTGAGGTACGTTACAAACCGGGATTAGAGAATAAAGCGGCTGACGCTTTGTCCCGGATACCCCCAGCAGTGCAACTGGGCAGCTTAACGGCTCCAGCATTGATAGACCTGTTGACAGTTAAGAAGGAAGTGGAGGAGGACACCAGACTTCGCAAAATAAGGGAAGAACTCCAGACCATGGAAGAGCATACCAACAAGAAGTTCTCTATTAAACAAGGAATGCTGAGATACAAGGACAGGTTGGTATTATCGCGATCATCCGCCCTGATTCCAGCCATCATGAACACGTATCACAACTCAGTGATTGGTGGACATTCTGGTTTCCTAAGAACGTATAAACGGATTACGGGGGAGCTGTATTGGACAGGAATGAAAACAGACATCAAAAAATACTGTGAGGAATGTCTGATTTGTCAAAAAAATAAATCATTGGCGTTGACTCCCGCTGGGCTATTACTTCCTTTAGAAATTCCAAACAGCATATGGAATGACATCTCCATGGACTTCATAGAAGGGTTGCCGAAATCAGGTGGATTCAACACTATATTGGTGGTGGTCGATAGGTTCAGCAAATATGGCCATTTCCTTACCATCAAACACCCCTTCACAGCGAAAACAGTAGCAGAGGTATTCGTTAAAGAAATTGTGAGATTACATGGATTTCCTAACTCCATCGTATCTGACAGAGACAAGGTATTTGTGAGCGGATTTTGGAAGGAGATGTTCAAAATGGCTGGCACTCAGTTGAACAGAAGCACTGCTTACCATCCACAAACGGATGGCCAGACGGAAGTGGTCAACAGGAGTGTGGAAACATACTTAAGGTGTTTTTGTAGTGAGAAACCAAAGGAATGGACAAAGTGGCTGCATTGGGCTGAGTATTGGTACAATACCTCTTTCCACAGGTCTTTAGGCACCACTCCCTTTCAGGCTGTATACGGCCGCACGCCCCCCCCATTGATATACTATGGAAACCAAAACACATCTAACTCCCTGTTAGATGAACAGCTCAAGACAAGAGATGCAGTCCTGGAGACATTGAAGGAGCATCTGCGAGTAGCTCAAGACAAAATGAAGAAAAATGCTGATTTGAAAAGAAGAGATGTAGAGTATAAGGTGGGGGACATGGTGTTTCTTAAAATTCGACCATACCGACAAGCTTCCTTGCATAAGAAGAGAAATGAGAAACTATCTCCGAGGTTCTTTGGGCCATTTGAAGTTGAAGACCGGATAGGACCAGTAGCCTATAAGCTTCGTTTGCCCGACTCGTCATGCATCCATCCAGTTTTTCATGTATCACAGTTAAAAAAGATGGTTGGGAATCACACCATGATGAAACCAGAGGAAATGACTTGTTTGAACGAGAATTATGAATGGTTGGCTATACCGGAGATGATACAGGGTTATGCAAAGAATAAGGAAGGAATATGGGAGGTACTGATTAAATGGCAGGGGCTTTCATCTCGAGAGGCGACTTGGGAGGAGTATGAGGATTTCCAGAAGAGATTTCCGGATTTTCACCTTGAGGACAAGGTGAATTTGGAAGGGGAAAGTAATGATAGACCCCCAATTATACACCAGTACAGTAGAAGGAAGAGGCAGCAAGGAGGAGAGGACAGTGCACGTGCCCGAGGGGATACCCTAGTATTGTTAGTTAGTTATAATATTGTTAGGGGTATTTCAGTAATTGAATAATGATGTTTAAATAGAGGTTGGTTAGGGAGAGAGAAAGTTAGTTATCATTTTGGTAAAGAACTTCAGGTCATTCCTTGAGAGAGAGGAAGGCTGGGTAGATTAACTTGTTCATGAATTGAGGCACTCTCAATTCGTTTCCTTCTGTATATTTCCAGCCATAGTTGGAAATCTTTACATATTAATAAGATCTATCCTTCTTGATCGGACGTGATCAAGAGGAGTTCTATCACATACATACATATATATGTACTAATAGTTCAGCATTTTAAATTACCATGTTAAGAGGACTGAAGGAAATTGACTTGGCTTCGACATTGAACTATAAATATTGGGGAAAACAGCGTGTCCAGAATAGCAATAGCCATAAAGACCAATAGCAATAGGAAGGGTTGCAGGATTCAGTAAAGTTGTTGTCTCCTTCCCTTGGAAACCGACCCCATCAACGAATCCAATCCAGAACAAGCAAAGTACTACCAAAATTGATGCAATAACTCCACCAGCTGAAAAAAACAGCAAAATGAATGGTCCAAGTATGTTTATAACCGTCTCTGTAAATTCTTGAATATCACAGTAGGGCAACATCACCATAACGAGTAAACTAGACATTATAAATAACAGTTTTAGAACAGTAATATTTCCCTATACGCCGTTTAGTGTGGATCTCTTATTAACTTTTTTATTAGACATGTATATCAATTGATCTAAACTAAAAAACTTGGATATTTTATAACAAGCATCCCTAGACTTTGACACTTGTTTAAAAAATATCCCTATTATCTTAACCCTTTGAATAAAGGTTTCAAAACTACAACTAGACTAGAAATTCATCAGAACATTTGATAAAATTTGAGATTTGAAACCTATGAATTACAGACACTTTAGTTTGATTAGAGTGTAGTTCGATACATGTCAAATATATGGACACGCCAATACTTGTTGGACATTTGTTAATGTGTAACAATTTTTTTAAACATGCATAGGACACTTGTTGAATACTAAAAAACGCATATATAACAATAATATATGATAAAATTTTAGTGTGAAATACATCAAACTAATTTATTAATCTGATATAAAAATGATATAATTTTGAACATGTATATTTTAATAAGTGTGTCCTTGTCGTGTGGTGCCCTAAATTTTTAAAAAAGGGCATGTAGTTGTGTCCGTATCTTGTCATATCTTGTGATTCTTAGCTTAGTATGAGTATGAACTACCTAAAAAAAAGGTATGATGATGTTTGGGTCATCATTTCTATTCTTTTTAAGTCTCATCCATACGGTTTTAGTTCCCATTTGTTTTCTAAAATTTGCTAGAATTTCTACAGTAGTTTGAAAACGTAAATTTGAACAGACGAGTTTTAGTCAAGTGTAAAATTACATAAAATGGAAACAGATACTAGTGATTCAGTGCTGCAGCATCAACAATGAAAGAAAAACAGGGGATATGGATATTGTAATTCTGGTACTTTAGAGTAATAGCTTGTTTACCACTTACCGGAGATGTAGCTAAGAACGGATAGGTCCCGGAGATAAACAGTAGGAAGAACAGCAATAGTAGTCATCAAAGAAAATAAAAGGTGTGCATTTAACTCATATCCACCCACATTTAAGTGCGCATTTGGAAATAGAGAAGACAAGTTATCACTCTCCAAGATTATGTACTCAATACAAGAAGCCTGAAAGAAGATCAAATTCTTGTAACTCTCTAATTATAAGAACATTATCATTATAAGGGAGATGAAATTAACCCTATAAATAAAATAATTATGTGTAAAAAAAGGTTATTATGTAACCTAACTCAACCTATGGAAGGATGTGCCTGTTTCATGAAGTCAAAAATTATGTAACCTAACAGCAAATCTCCTGTGTGAAATTTAATCACGATAAATTCAAAACTTTTAAAATTTGAGAAACTAAATAAAAAGTATAAAATAAATTCAAACCAATCCAGACCAAATGGTAATTTAACCAAAATTTCAAAACCCTTCAAACCAAAACAAAACAAAACAAAAAACACGTACTCACTCAAAGGAGATAGCTGTACTTACGTATAATTCCAGGTACAATATTATCTGCATCCACAGCCACAACACAAAACAAAAACAACTTAATTAACCGCCTATATTCAAATCTCACTTTACAAAACATAATCACGATTAGTTTATACACTTTCGGTTCATTTACCGATGGTCCTTTTTACCTTTCCAGGTTGGTTTAATAGGCTTTTAGAATTTCCATCACACTGTAAATTTAGTACTTAAACTTTAAAATTTGTACTTTGCATACCGAGATGACGATTCGACCCGTGCTGCCAAAGGCTGCCTGGCCAATGTCTGGGTAAGTATCGAGCTCTGGTCTACTTTCCATGCAGTCACGGAGGAGGAGTCCAGTGTAGTAACAGATCACAGCAAATAGTAACAAAATGGAAAGTCCAAGCCATCCTCCCACTTTCGCTGCATAAGGCGTCGTTAGTATTCCAACCCCACATAGCACATTTCCACCTGTATCATCATCACTACCATATTCAGTCTTGCAATTTATTTAATTAGTAAAGGGGTTTCAAGCAAGGGTGGAATAGTGAACTTCGATAAGTTGTGAAATCATGGGAGTTGTGTAATCAAGGTCCACAGTATGCGAAATGAAATTTTTAGTGGTAGGATGCAAAAACTTCTCAACTGTTTAAAGCCTCAACCTTTTGGTTGAGGCCAGCGTATACATATGTCCAATTAAAGTGGAGAAATCCTTAAAGCAACAGCCAACCAGGAGCATGGATCATTTTCTATCATATAGGAAGGGCTGTGGCACTCTTACTCAGATTGGAATTGAGAAAATTTTGTCCCAGTCAAGATTCATTACTCCAACCCAACTAGCTCTAGATCCAATTCTTCCCTTTCCATTCCTGGTCACCAATAGGAAAAAAAGACTCCGATGACATTGCCAACAAATATTTTTTTCCGTCATAATTTGAGCAGCTATACAGACTTATTACATGGACAATAATCAGACGCAACATAGTCTCTCCACCTACGTCATGAAAAATATTTGAATATGTTTGACTTGTGTGCGTTATGTCAGGCAATGTTATTAGCAGACTGAATCGTATTAACAAAGTATATTTAATTTCCACTATCAATTTCAATATGCCTTTGCAGGTAAAAGTGAATGGGGGCCTAATTTCAGTTCATGTACACAATTTCAATGTAATTCTCTATTAAGTAATAACCCACACAATTTTGATGTGTGGGGTTGGGTTTCTTGTCAGTAACGAGTGTTTTGGTGTATTAAGTCACGTGCCTAGTTGTTGCTATAGGACAAACTTAAAAGAATCGCCACCGCGCCAATGATATTTTTGGTACAGTCAGAGTGTAAGCTAGTTGGGCAAAAGATCAATTAATTTGAAGGGAATAAAGGGATAAGACAGGGGTATTTTATGTAGGAAAGGACAAATGAAAAAACATCCCCCAATCGTGTAAAACCAGCTGCAGAATTAGAGTCAAAAAAAGGAGGAGATGGGCATGCAAAAGCAAAAAACTATCACGTGGTTGGGCCCTCTCCTTCTGTTCCTAACAAATGCTGACATACCCAATCAAACAATTAACAATTCCCATGTCCCTTTACTTCAGTTATAGAAGGTAACTTTATTGTTATCTTTTTTGTAAACAACACGTATACACTTTTTTTGAATAAAATGTAGATAATAATGTTTCTTTTCCTTTTAACAGTGAGATAGGTTTCATGAAAAATCGAAGGTCAATATTTGTTTGGAAAAAATCGTCTCCGATTACGCTAGAGTTCTCTAGAAATAATGAGTATGAAAAAGAACCCTTTGAAATCAATGACTTCAAACCCCGGCCCCAAAAAAAATGCAAAAGTAAAGTACACTACATCTATTTCTTTTATCTTATTAAATGTCCAAATCATAATTTTGTTCCATCATGGCAAATTCTTAATACCTAATATTTATTTTACTTTAAAATACTCATCTACATCCTAAAAAGCAAATTTTTTAAACTAAATTATTCAATTATAGTTTTTTTTTTTTACAAAATTTTAATTTTTTAAAAATATTTTGATTTTATTTGTGTAAGTGGTAAAAAATTATTTACCACAATAAAGTTAATTTTTTATATATATTATACAAGAGCACTCAACTTGACTTTCTCTTGCCTTAGGCTAGATCCATATGTAGATTTGTTAAAATTTTACTCTTATTTAACACCTTAGATGCTTTTAAGATAGAGGTAAAAAATAATAATAATAAGCAATGAATATACAAGCATAATTTAATATTATAATGTTTTCATTTAATCAGGACTTACCATTAAGCATGGCTTGACTAAATGAGCTTCGACGAGCAGTGGGAAACTCGTGTGTAACTTTGGAAGGTTTGTCATCCTTTTTTATGCCCGATGGTCTCCTTGAAGTGAAAGGGAGAATGAGAGAGTGAGAGCTTAGTCGTTGCGATAGCGGTGGCTGTGGTTGCTGCTCGTCTTTATTCTCGTCAGTCACTGTGGGGAGCAACGGTTTTGAGGTTGAAGTTAACGTGTCTGGAGTATGTCTTCTTGTTAAGGAGGAGGATAGAAATGAGCTTCCCCATCTTGTTAAAGATGATGTTCCTAATATCCCAATGTTAGGTGATGGCACACTGCCAAGCATATCCATCGACTGTCTGAAAACATATAATTAATACACCATAAATTCAGCATTACCAAAAGTAGCATATAAATTGATATTAATTTATGTCCAAACTTCTTTGTGCATCAAAATTATGATACAAGTGAAAATATTAATAGTACAAATCAACAAAAAAGAAATTGCTACAATAAATTATTTAGTTATGCAAATTGCAAAGTGTGATATCGGGCAAAAAAAATTCCTAAATTAACTAAAAGTTTAAGAATCGGTAAAAAAAATTCTTCTAAAGGGTGTTTTCGAACTTCATGATTTAATTTTTCATAGTTTACGATAATTTCTTTAATTTTGAACTTTTTGCAAAAATTTAAATCCAAAAGATAAACAAGAAGAAAAAAAAGGCGAATAATGATCTCCCAATTCCGTTTGTCGGTATAACTTTTTTGTGACGAAAACAAAGCAAACAAAATAGATGATGTGTACAAAAAGCGTGAAATGAATTGAAATCCAATATCAGTTGAAGAACAGCTAGCGAATTGAAGAGATTACCAATGAACGACTGAGAATAATTTCTACGGATTCAATGGAGTCTTCAACAGATCAGGTCTGCTCCATCTCCAATTTTCAGTATATATATTTTATTGAGACGAGAAGAGATTGAAAATACCTGTAACTTTGTGGCCAAGTAGTAGTGTACGAATCAGGCTTGCTTCGTCGTCTCTGATTTTCAGTCGAATCATCGGAAGCATCTGAATCATTTCCATCTTCTTCATCTTTGTTCACTACTACATTCTCCTGATCCTCCTCTTCATCTTCACTCTCATACAAAAAACTCTGTTCCGATACCGAACTCTTCATCTTCTCCTTCCTCTTTCAACCTTCCTCCTCTCCCTACTGTATAATACAACAACAACAAAAAAAAGAAAAAAAATCAAGAGACGATTGAAGGTTTCTTTCGATCTGACAGAAATATGCTGATTAAGAGAGAGAACAGAATCAAAATAATTTGATCCAATTACGAATGAAGAAGAGAGTGAAAAGATAAAGAGGAGATGAGAAATGAGTCGAGAAAGCTAACCTTTGCTCTGATTTTGAGTTCTCTGCTCTGTTTTGTGCTCTGCTTTGTAATTCATAATATAAAGGAACGAGAAATCTCTTTTCTCTATCTAATGGAGCGATTAATTAAATTAATTAAAACTTAAAAGTTGTTTTGTCTTTTGCTAATTATCAAATTTTCAAAAGAATTTTTGTTTAGGGATTTTGTTTGAATTTAATTTCAACAAAAACAAATAGCAACATGTTTTCTTCATACTAATCTCTTTTGACACTATAATAACAACAACAACAATAATAATAAAATCATAGAGATCTTGGATTTATTGTTTTTTCTTTTGGTTTATCAAAAATAGGAATGAGACATTGGATATAAATTAGTATTACTAATTCATTTGGAAGTTTATGTAAATTTTAAAAAATTATAATAATAAATAAGTATGTGGAGAACATAATTAATAAAGAATTGTGGCTCATATTAGTGGTGAGCATGATAGACCGAAAAACCTAGCCGATCGACCAAACTGAAATCCTTGAAAAATGAAGGGGTCAATCGAGGTCGGTTTAAAAAAGTTGAATTTCTAAGGGTTAAACCGACTCGACAAAAATGGATTGACTGATCGACTCTTACTCATCAATGTCGAGGTTCGTTTTAACATTTACAAAATCGACTATGGTTAGTTTCGGATCGATTTTGTCAACAAAAAAAAAAATCGACTGATAATCACCCCTAACTCAGATGATAAGTTACCATCAAGTTTAACTCCTTGAGTCGAACATACTCGACTTATGGTTTTAGTTTTGTCTATAACAAGTTTGATTATAAATATCAAATCACAAATTGTAAATTTTAGTTATGGTGTATTTGAAATAAGAAAATTATATATTTAGGTTATCAAGTAATTTTGAAAATTCTAACAAAACCATTGAAACCAACAAAAGTAATATGAGACGATATATCAAGGTGAGTACAACTCAACCGACGTAAAATATACATTTGTATTAGTTGTCCTTAAACACATTTATGTGTTAGAGAACAAAATTTTTATTTTACTTCCGGACTTACATTTATATACGATAATTACGATAGTACTCTTAGGTATAACATATTTAAGCAATTTATTTTAACTAATACTTATAATAATAACAATAAACACTTCTAGGAAAATCAGTCTTATTTCTACTTTGAAATATGCTTTAGAAGGTAGTTGAATTAAATTCCTTCAAAATCTATGGTCCTATGTAACATATTAAAAAATCACATAACCAATTTAATGTCGATGTTTGGGATGCACTAAGTATTTTTCGTAATTAGAATATATTCACATAGTTATCGATAGGAGTTAATGAGTTATGTGACGTGTAACCATCCTACTCTTACTCCTACTCCTACTCCTAGTTGTCGAATAATTTTACAAATAATTGCTAACATATCGTTTCCAAAACAATTTTTACCGTTTAGATGTATGTTTGCATTATTTATTTAGGCAGCATTATTATTGTTCATTATTATGTTGTCATTGTGGGATAGATTCATAGAAAGTATATATAAATAAACAGTGAATTGCACTCATTACATATACATATATATATATGTATATATTCTGAAATAGGAAGGTGGTTGTAATTATATATTCTTCCCATTTTAAAATTTTCATATATTTAAACATCTTAAAAGTTATCATATACTTTAAATTTGGAAGGAATTATCATAAAAAAAAAAAAATTGAAACTACTTACCGCTAAACTTACGAGCTAAATAGAATTTAAATAGCAAAATAAATTAAAATATTTATAAGCTATAGGAAAATTTTGGATTCTATCACAGATAGTATTCTATCACTCTAGCATATCAATGACTATCAGTGATAAAATTTGTTATAGGTTAGTAAATATTTTGTAAAATTTATTATTTTTAAAAATTCTCCTGGAATTTAATGATTTTGCTATAGTTTATAAATAGTTTTAATTTTTTTTTTACTATATTTGAAAATATCCCTTAATTTATTTTTGATATTTATCTAAAAGATACTAATTAGGATAATAATAATTTGTAAGAATTCTATGAATAATAATTAAGTAGAGAACAATGTTTTTTTTTTAAATCTGCAATTATAACAAAGTTAATCAATTAATAGACTAGAGAATTTGAACTCGAGATCTCTTGTCTTCGAGTACATACAATTCAGTTGAGTTGAACTCATGTTTGCTCTAAGAAAAAAAAAAATAATAATAATGATGAAGTCATTTTTAAAGAGGCCAATTATTTTAAATTTGGGATTTGATATAAAGTTATGATAATTATTTTTGAAGAAAAAAGAAGTTATGATGATGTTTCTATTTTTATCAAATTCAACCAATACCTTAATAAAGGAGTGGTGCCAATAACCCCTTTCTCCCCTTTATCCCTAAATTTATCCACAATTCTCATTTTAAAATATTTTCAAAAAATATTCCAAAGCCCAATCCTATCTAATTTCTAACATAAATTTTAACATATTTTCTGTTCACCTTTATTAGATATAGTTTAATTTAACAATTTATAGGGTGAAACGATCAAACATATATCTTTGCAAGATCGACATTACAAATTTATATCAGTTATGTTGTATTTATCATTTTAGTATGTATCGTTTTTTAATTATAAATCAATATAACATTTTACGTAGAATAGAATCAAGGTTGGAATATTTGATTTATGCTCTTGATCTCTCACGTGCTTGAGAAACAATAATTGCCTCAAATCATTTATGTAATTTTTGTCCAATACATTTGTAATTTATTAACCTTTTATATTCATTTCAATTCTCAATGACATTTTTTAAATATAAACTTTAGGATATGTTCTAATAATTTATATATTAATATTCTCATCTACTTTAAATACTCATTGATCAATTTTCTGTTGGTTTCTATAATGTGAGATTATTTACAAAATTGCAAGATATAATTGGCTATAATTTAAAGTTTTAAATCAAATCGTTTTTTATTTTTTGATATATGTTTGTTGTATACTTTTCAAAATGGTCATTTTGATACTAATAAAATTAATATTAAGTGAAATTTTATAAGTTTGATTAATAAATACAAAATAAAAAAAGGCGATATACATAAATAGTTATTTTTATGAGTTTTTTTTAAATATAATAAATCGGCAAAATATTTAACAATTTCAAAAATGAAAAAAAAAAGTCTACATACTCATAATAAAAAATACAAAAAATATTCCATCATTCTCGCGTCCATAATATATTTAGAGACAATCGTTTATATTTGGTTTTTCAAGATTTTCTGTACACTATCGTTCAGATTTGGTTACATTATATAAAAGAAAAATTGCTGAACAAGAAAATAAAGACGATGAAAAAGGAAAGAAAAATTGTAAAAGAATAAAATAAATAAAATGGAAATGAATGTCAAACCTGAAATATTTTTTAAAAAAATTGTCGACTTTATGGACTTTTTTTATTTTGGTACATGAGCCGTAAATATTTGGATGTTTTGTTATATTTATGAAATTAACCTTATTTTTATGTTATTGTTATTATTGTCCAATTTTAATACAATTAATTATGAAGTATATTGATAAAAACAATAACTTAAGATTATTTGTTTAAAAGCTAAAGTAGATATTAGTACTAAATTACTATTGAAGACGTAAATAGAATATACTTAAAAGTTTAATGTACCATATTTTTATAAAAATTAACTTATGAAAATAGGAAAAATAAATTTAGGGGTCCATATAGAAATTGATTAGACTTTTGATACCTTAGAATGGAATATGCTTCAAATCTAAAAGGTTTCTTTTTTTTCTTCTTTTTTCTTTTTTCTTTTTTACAAAATGTTTATTCTAACAAATTTATGAACAAAATTACAATTTTAACTTTGAATATTTTTCAAACTATTTTGAGGAATTAACTAATAAAAAAAATGGTGGGAAGTGTAGAATTGCAATGTTTCTAATTAATTGGTCAATACACCACATGTCTATTGTTACTATTTGATTTCCTTTTTAAAAAAATAAAATAAACTATTACATTTGATTTTGGATTTTATTCCATTTCATTTGGCTTGATTTAAATTATATATTTTTTAATAAAAATTTATTGATAGTAAAATATATATTTTAAAATTTTGTTAGGGTATTAGTTTTTTTAACAAAATGTTTTTCTATAACAATTAAATAACATCCGGTGAAAATTATTGAAAATGGTAAAATTATTAAAAATATTTTAAATTTAGTAGACTTTTATCAATATCTACTATCGTTAATTTTAGAATTTATCAGATAAACAAATGATAAAAGTATATTACATATTATAAGATTGTAATATATATAGGGAGAGAAAGGCTAGTCCTGAGTGTTGCTATCTTTGCTTAAGGGCCAGGCCCAATCATCATATTAGATTACAAAGAATAATAAGGCTTCGGCCCAAATGAACATAGGCAACGTCTTGAACTAAAAAGAGCAAATTTTCTATTCTCTTTCTGAAAAATAGTTACAAATAGAACAATCCACTTTCTCGACTAGAAAAGAAAGGGAGTTAAATTAAAACAACAAAACCCCTATTCTCCATAGAGAGGGAATCGCTACATGAATGAGACAATGAATATTTGTTTGATGGAATTAATATAAAGTTTACGACAAAGTAAAAAAATGTTATCGGATTCTATCTCTCTTATGTATATACTTTTTTAGTTGAACAATCATAGAAAGTCACAAACTTCTAGTATTTTGATTGAAGATATACAAATTAAATTTCGAAACCACGATCAAATCAGTTTTGACGTAATAACTTTCTTGATCACATTGGTCGGTCGGTCTATCTATATCTATATATATATATATATATAACTTATAGATCTTTCTTTTATTTTTTTAAAAGAAGGAGTGCCAGGTTGGCAGGTTGATTAGGGGAGAAATGTGGAGGAAGGGAACACAACACACGGGTTGTAGATATTAATTTTTATCTTTTTAGTCACAGATTTGATGATAAGGATGGGTGGTTGAGATCTTCTGCCTACACAAAGATCATCCATCCTCATTACACGTGTCGCAAGATTAAGCGGCAATCCTCCCTGAAGTATATTAGTCCGTGCCCCACTTTTGTTATGCCGGCTAAACAGGTAAGCTACTACCATATCCACGTGGACCTATCCCATTCCTCCACGTATTCAACACAAATATTATTTCTCAATATTTTACAATATCCAAATTCTTAACATTAATCACTCTTATACTAAATTAAAAACAAAAATATAATTAATCATTTTTTAATCATAACCCTAATGAATTGACTTAATGGTAAATAAGAATACATTAAAGGGTCATCACTTTAATCCATAGAATCCACCTTTTGTTTAGAAAATTAGTCGATGTATAAAAACAGTTATAGTTGAGTTTAAATCGGAAAAAAAAAAAAAAAAATCTTGTAAGGTAAAATTCTACTTTTTGTATATGCTATAATTTTTTTTTTTTTTGAATTTTTAAAATTAAACTTACCAATATTACTTCAATTCATTGATTTTTTTTATTGACTAACCCTTTATGCATTCTAAAAAATATTTTTTTTTCTTCTAAAAAATAGAAGAATTTGACAAACTATTTAAATTTCACATAACAAAATCATTAAAAAAAAAAAAATTATTACACTATATTTTTAGTGTAAATATTTGATAAGAAAAGCAATATTTGTGAAAATGAAAATGTGAGAAGGCAACCATATATATATATTTTAAAAGAAAACTAAGTAATTATTATTACATAAACAAAGATCCCAAAGCATTGTTGGAAGGAAATTAAAAATGGTCAAAGAAATTGACTGCTTGTGTGTTGTAGTTATGAAATGCACGAGTTTACAAACCCTTCTACTCTCCATTTACAGCTATGCAAGTTTTTTAAAGTATCTCTTCCCTTATTGATATCATCTCTTATTTAAATCCTTCCCCACACACTATGCAACAACCAAACCCTAAAGAACTCATACTCTCATAGTGTTGTTGTCATTTTTGTTATCTTTGCCAATGGCTCTACATCATGCTCCTCTCCTCTTCTTTTTCCTCCTCGTTTTAGCTTTAGCTTCTTCTTCTACGATCATGGCAACGTCTAGAGCCATGTTGTTTATAGCACCAACTCCAACCATTGATGCAAAACCTTCTCCACCACCAACGGCATCTGAAGGTACGTTGGTTGCAGGATTTGGCTCATCGTTATCAACTTCCATGCCTCCAAGTTTTGTTGATTTTGTTGCTTTTGAGGTTCCTAGTGAAGTGAGCACTGCAAATCCACCAATGCCTGATTGGATGATTAGAAGTTGTAAACCTAAAGGTCGAATGAGGTATTCTGCTCCTAGTGATCGCAGGAACAGTGAACCTCTTGTCTCAATTGTATGTTCAAACATGTCGTGAAAAATTGAACCCTCTTTATCTCAATTGTATGTTCAAACAAGTCATGTGAAAAAACAAACATAACAAACTATTCAAAAGTCTTATGCGTACTTATTCAATACTACTTATTCTCTATTGTACTTATGTCAATTTTCTTACACACTATTAATGTATCAAAATTATGTTACTATAGAAACTTATACTTTTATTAAATTAATTACTTTGGTTGCTAAAGATTTATAGGAAAAGCCTCTCACGATCATTAGTTAATTATGTTCGATAGGTTTGCTCTTTTATATTTTTAGTTGTTAGCTTACAATAGAATCCATTAGTGGACAATCAACACTATTTGTCTAAATTAGAAAAAAAAAACTAAATTCTAACAATAATAATTAATAGTTAGGTGAAAAAAATTGATTGTTGAGCTTGGAACATCCTATTGTGTATCCATTCGGCCAAAGAGAAACAACTTGTTATCCTTTTCCACCAACGGAGAGGAAAGTTAGGCTACTCTGTGAAGCCAGTCAAACGTCTTACCCTCTCGATCTAATGGCACTGAACAATGGGCCTTCGTCCAAAGCCCAACGCCAAGGAGAGGGAAGAAGCTAAGAAGTTGGCTCTTGTGAAGCTAGCCTCACTCACACGATGCCCTATGCCGATTTGAACCAATGGACACCTTTACCCAAATCTCCGCTTATAACGAGCAAGCCATAGACTTCCTTCATTAACCAATTCCATAGACCGAACACAAATCTTCAACCAAGCTCGCAAAACCATTTTTGTCATGAACTTTGAATGGGATTCAAATTTTTTCAAAAGCTTTTTTGTTTCTATTTTCTTTTAGTTTTGTACCCAATTCTTGAGTTCCATGCTGGCTTTCTTAGGAATGGGAATGAACAAAATTCTATTGTTATGAGATGAAGGTATAAAAATATTGTAGAGCATTTTCAAACTTTATTATTGCTTTTAGTTATATTGAAGAAGTTGTGTGACCTTATACGGCTGCATTAATAATTCTTTATTATAAAGTAAATGTAACTTATAATATTTGAATTATCAACAATGTCCCTTAATATGCGACACCAAAGATTCCAAATTTAACTTAAATTAAAAATCATTAACAATATCCATATTTCTATATTAGAATTAAGTTAATTCATCTAATAAATTCAATTGTTTAATGATACAAATAATAATTAATTAGATATAGTTATGTGTTCGAAAATAGAATTGGTTCAATTTGTTTATTTTTTACCCAAATTTCAATCAAATTGGAAACAAAAAAGTATTTGAATTAGTAAATTATAAAGATTAAACTAACAAATGAATCCATATAAGTAATTTATTAGCTTTTAAATATGGTTTAAATTTTGGAAAGTGTTTTTAAGGAAATTACATCAAATTTTAATCCTTAATTAATTAAATAAATAAATATAAAATTAGATTTTTCTCACGAAATTTTCGAACAGAAAATAATAATTAAGGAAAGTTAATATTATTATTATTTTTCCATTGGAAAATCTTTGGAATTAAATTCCGAAAAGGAATGTGATTTGGGAATTGATCAAAAACCCTAACCCCTATAAATACGGCCATTCATCAATTCAATTCAATTCAATTCATCCATTCATTCATCTTCAAGAAATTCCCAAATTCATCTCTGTTTCTTCGATTCCATTCTTTGATTGATTATCAATATGAGGAGTGTTAACCTAAGATCATCTGAGAACGAGATTTTCAAGGTGAGTGAGGAGGTAGCGAAGCAATCCGTGGTGGTTCGTATCTTTCTTGAAGAGGATGATTCAAATGACGATGAAATCACGATTCCGCTGCCGAATATTAGTGGAAGATTGCTGGGGATGGTGATCGAGTGGATTGTGATGCATGTCGAGGAAAAATTAGCGGAGGAAGCTCTCCAGGCTTGGAAAACTAAGTTCATGGAGGATCTGGATTTGGATTTGTTGTTTGAGCTTATAATGGCTGCGAATTACCTGGAAGTTACCGATTTATTCCATGCAACTTGCCAATGTGTCGCTGATAAGATCTCCGGAAAGAGTCCGGAGGAGATTCGGAAGATCTTTAACATAACGAATGATTTTACACCTGAAGAAGAGGCTGAGATTCGACGCCAGAATGCTTGGGTCTTCGAACCATCCGCTAGCGGTAGCGGTACCGGAAGCACTAGCGGCAGTAAATAAATTTTTGATTTCGCTAACTTTTAGTTTATGTTTTTGAGGAAAACACAAGATGGGTGTCAATAGAATATATTAGAAATATTATAGATTCATCATGGTTTACTGTTTTCAAAATTCTTGAGGCAATCCATAGGTTTTTCTTTTCAAATGTTACTGTTCTTGCTGGAAAAATCACTGATGTCTCGCATTGTTATTGATTTTTATGTGGAAACATTTGTTTATTTGAAGATATTCTACATCCATCTTTTCTAAACTTAATCATAATAGTATATATAGGGAGGATACTTGGAAACTCACTCCTTTGGTTTAGGTGTCTCGGCACCCGATCGAACCAAAATTCTTGAGTTTTGACAAAATATTAGAAATGTATTCTCTCATGTTGATAAAGAAAAAAGAAAAATCAACTAATAGTTGTTTTTTTGTTTGAGTTTATCCATCTTAAATTCTGTTAGTTGCAGTTATCAAAGATGCTCAATGCTGCAAAAGACTATCGGACTAATCAAAGTTAGTATGTTGTGAAAAAATGATTAACATTGGAGACTAATCAAACTTTAAGAGTAAAATTGTTCAAACCAAATGAAAACTATATCAAAAAAAAAAAAAATTGAGAATGATGAATATGAGAAATCTCTTCAAATGCACCAAAAACAAATTATAATTTTCCTATTTGATAGCATCATCATATTTGAAATGACAAAAATGTGGGTCTTTTGACAAGCCCTCTAAATTAGAGCAAAGTCAATACTAACAATATTTGGCCAAGAAAAAAATTAAACAATGGCCTAAATGCATTGTATGTATATATATATATATTAAAGCTATTTGGTGTCAATTTTTGTATTTTAAAAAATTAGCCTCCATTAACTAATGATGACCTTTATGGAAAATTTTAAAGTATTTCACACCAACTATTACATTACCCTCCCCTTCCAATGTCAAAACCTAAACCAAGAGTAATTTAGGAGAATCAAATCAATTGTATAAAAAAACCAACTTAACATTTGTTTCACTAACAATTAAAAAGATTTATTATCTCGTTATTCACATTAAATTATTCATTTTGTTATCTAGGTAAAGTTTTTCGAATAGAATGAGAAAAGGAAAAAAATGAAAAAGAGAATGGGATCGAGAAGGAGGGCCCAATTTGTATTGCCGGCGAGTGATTTCTTGGCCATACATTTGAGTTATACGCGCAAATTTAATTTGACTTTCACTTTTTTTATCTTTCCCTTCAAAAAATCAACTTTTCTTTTCTTTTTCTTTCTTCTTTTTAACTATTCAACAATTTAACCAATTATTCTTTTGTATGAAATATAGATATCCATTTTATCAATACCAATATATATAAATACCAATAACAACATTTCTTTATAATCATCAATTTTGTTTAGGTGTTGTATCTACTAACACTTCAGTTTTGTAGGTGTTTTTGGATTGATTTCTAATATTTTGATGTACTTATATCATCTAACTATTGAATATTTTTAAATCTTGAACGTTTATACTAGTACAAAGTGGAAGTGAGGAGATTTGAACTCGGGACATATAGATGTTAGTTGAGTTGTAAATTTTACGTTAAAATTATACAATAAATGTCAATATCTTTGAACTAGACGATTTTTCACAAATTAAGTTTAGTTAAAATAACATATCTTGATTCATAAATGGTTTTTTAAGGAATTGTGTTTTTCTTATTCTACTTCCTTTATTACTTAATTAGATTTCTTGATGGATAAGAGAGAACTGTTTGAATGAGGTAGTAAGAGGACCATGTTTAATTAGAGTATTATCTTTTTATCTAATGAGCATAATAAAATAATAGATAATGCACATAAGCTACATTAGTAATAATATTATATTTTTAAATAAATCTAACACTCATTGAATTGAAAACTTGATACTTTATGTCTTCACAACTTGTATTTCAAAATATTTAGACCCAAATTTCAATCTTCCCAAAAAATTATACTTTGCCTATAATTTAATTAAATGATAGTCTCCTCTATCTATATAGTTATGATTTTATTAAGTTGTGTATTGACTCAATTCAACTAACTCAAACTAACTCCAAAACATAATAAAAAAGAAAGTTACTTAGACTAGAGAGACATTATTTAATCTCTTAAATTCATGTCTTCAAAACTATCCATATTTTCTCCTCTCCACATCTTCTTTTCTAAAAGTAAAATGTAAAAAAGATTAATAAAAAAGTTTGAGCTTCATTTCAATTATTAAAGCCCCAACCTGTTGACTTTTGACCTCTTCTAATGTATTTTTTTCTTTCCCCTACTTTTGTGGTATTCTCTCAAAATTCATCCAAAAGTCTTCTGACCCTTCTTCAATGGCTATGTTAGAAAATCATAAATTTACGTATTAATTTGGTCATCTCAATGCCAAATGAAATGATCTCCCTCAGCAGACGGCTCACCTAAGCCTTAAACTTATTTATCTTTTCATTTAATCCTTCTTACCTATTAAACATTCAATTTTCTCACCTCAATTCATAGTCTTTATAAGTATTCCCATTCATTGATCTTTACAATTTCATGTCTAAGTTCATCGTCTATGGAGTTTTTCACATACCCCACTTCTAAATTTCTAACCAAATCATTCTAGTTTCCATTACAATCGAGATTGGGTTGATTCTCTCATCTGGGTCTTCTTCAAAACCTTCGAAACCCTTGAATTCGAGGCAGTTTCTTTACCATTTTGCAGAATTTTGAAATGGGTCCGTCGGAGAAAGATATGGTGGTGAATCAACTGCCGGAGTCTGTGAGGGAGATTTCAGGGCTTCCTGAGTGTAACGGTATCTGTAAGAAGATGTATGGGGACCTGATTCGAAGAGTCAAACTATTGAGCCCTCTGTTTGAAGAATTAAGAGATGGGGAAGAAGAAGTTGAGTTGGATGTTCTTAAGGGCTTGGAGTTGCTTAAAATTGCTTTGGATTCTGCTATTGAGCTTCTTAAGTCGGTCAGCCAAGGTAGCAAGCTATTTCAGGTATTGGTTTTGTTTTTCCTTTCTTCTATGCTCTTCTTAATTTCTCTCTTTGGTTTGTTGAGAGAATTCGTCATGTTAACAAGAAATTTCTTGGCTGATCCATCTGTTTTTTCTTCTGTGAATATGTGAAATGTTTTAACGTTTCGGAATCTTTGATATTCGTCCGTATTTGTTCCATTGTTTGAAGAAGAAAGACATGTTAATTTGAAGATCTTTTGTAGTTCCTATGATTTTTTCATTTGATCCGATATTCACTGGGGGGCGAATACTTTCTAGAATGCTATCTATTTTTTGACAAGTGTAATATCATCAGCTTTCAAGAAAATTCATCAGATGCTTTATGGAATTTTCGTTATCCCTCTTTTGTTTCAGGCTTCGCAGTCGGAAAAGATTGGACTTGAGTTTCATCATATGACAGAAGATATTGAAGCAGCACTCAGCAAGCTTCCCATCGACAAGCTCGGGATCTCGGACGAGGTTCGAGAACAGGTACAGTTGTTACCTGACCTCCATGACATTGTAAATAGGATTTGTCATGTTCTCTTTGTTTGGTGTTTTTCCATGAGAACCATTTTAGTACTAAAGTTTGATTAGTTGAGTTGGATGAGATATATGCTTACCAGTTGATGTCCCGACGGCTAACCGTTGATTCCGTTGGTTTCAGACTGAACTTGTTAATGCGCAATTCAAACGAGCAAAAGAGCGAGTAAATTTAGCCGATACACAACTAGACAAGGATTTAGCTATATTACAAGAAGAAAAAGATCCTGACCCTGCAGTATTGAAGAGACTTTCTGAAAAGCTGCATCTTCGAACGATAAACGAGCTGAAGAAAGAGTCACTAGCGATCCACGAGTTGGTGATCTCGAGTGATGGAGACCCTGAGGATGTTTTTGGTAAAATGTCGTCCATTTTAAAGAAGCTAAAGGATTTTGTACAATCAGAAAACCCGGAAGTTGAAACTTCTCAAGACGAAAAAACTACAACCATTAAACACAGATCTCCCGTCATCCCCGACGATTTCAGATGCCCCATATCTCTTGAATTGATGAGGGATCCAGTCATCGTTTCCACCGGGCAGGTGAACATCGAAATCGACGGATGCAATGCAAGTTCTTTCTTATTTTTCTTATTGTTATGATGCTTATTAATAGATTGTTTTCTGACCTTTTGTAGACATATGAGAGATCTTGCATTCAGAAATGGTTGGATGCGGGGCACAAAACTTGTCCAAAATCTCAGCAAGCTTTACTACATACAGCCTTAACACCAAATTACGTTTTGAAGAGTCTAATTGCTTTGTGGTGCGAGAACAATGGTGTTGAGCTGCCAAAGAAGCAAGGTAGCTGTAGAAACAAGAAAGCCGGAAACAATGTTTCAGACTGTGATCGGTCAGCCATCGATGCGTTACTAGTAAAATTGGTAAATGGATCGCCGGAACAAAAAAGATCAGCTGCAGGTGAACTCCGGTTACTAGCGAAGAGGAATTCAGATAACAGAATTTGTATTGCTGAGGCAGGAGCTATTCCGTTCCTTGTTGAACTATTATCCTCAAATGACACTAGGACCCAGGAGCATGCAGTTACAGCATTATTGAATCTTTCAATCAACGACAGTAACAAAAGAACCATTGTCGATTTACGAGCCATTCCCGCTGTAGTAGAAGTGTTGAAAAATGGCAGTATGGAGGCAAGGGAAAATGCAGCTGCAACCCTTTTCAGTTTATCCGTAATTGACGAGAACAAGGTTGCAATCGGAGCAGCCGGGGCAATTCCTGCTCTTATTACTTTGCTTCGAGAAGGTACACCGAGAGGAAAGAAAGATGCTGCCACTGCTATTTTCAATTTATCAATCTATCAGGGAAACAAAGCTAGAGCAATAAGAGCAGGAATTGTGAATCCACTTATGGGATTTCTAAAAGATGCTGGAGGTGGAATGGTGGATGAAGCTCTAGCCATTCTAGCAATTCTTGCAACTCACCATGAAGGGAAAATAGCAATAGGGGAAGCTGAGCCAATGACGATTCTGTTGGAGTTCATCAGAACAGGCTCTCCACGAAACCGGGAGAACGCTGCTGCAGTGCTGTGGTCACTTTGTAGTACAGATTTCGAGCAGTTGAAGCTAGCTAGAGAACATGGAGCAGAAGAGGCATTAAAGGAAGTATCTGAGAATGGCACAGAGAGAGCAAAGAGAAAAGCAGGAAGCATTTTAGAACTGTTTCAACGTTTTGATAAACCATCACCTAATCTATAAACAATTTGGAGGTTTGATTTTGTTGATTGAGGGGTGATGGAAATGAAGTGAATGCCATCTTCACCCTTGTAAATTACAAGGCATCAAAAGTGAAGGATGCCATTATTTTTATTTTTTAAAAAATATATATTACAATATATTGATTATTGTGTTTAAGATGAAGGAATTCTATTTTTGTAGTTTGAATGTTTGGTGAAGAAAGTGGAAAAAGGTCCTCCAAGATAAGATTTAATATACCCATTGTCAGCAGATTTCTTTTAGACGATACTATACAAACCAATCAACAGTTAATTTGAAGCAATCTATAATGGAATATGAAATCATAGTAAATAGATGATTCTTTACACTGATGGGATCAAATATGTGAGAGTATACAGCCTGCAAGAACTTGTAGAAACCAACACTCATCATTGTCAAGAACAACCAATGTTGATAATAAAAAGAAAAGAAAAGGGCAGCAAATAGGTTCGATGTGGAAGACGATAACTGTTAGACCGCAATACTGAAAAAACACAGCTGATTTTCAGTTCTAGCAGGTCATATTGATTAAAGCTTAGGAAAAGGGGGGGAAAATCAGAATTAGCCTAACTTCTCCACGAATGTTTCAGTCAAGGAATTGCCACTAACAATCTTTGTGGTACCAACGATCAACTCGTAAGCCATTCCTTCCTGCAAGATGACAACAATTGAAAGAGATCAGGGTGAAAGAGCCCTAAATATAAAAGTACACCAAAAACACAGAGATATCCCTATCCAGTAGATCCAATTGAGTGTAAAACCCATCAGTATTCGATACAGCTACGACAGATATCCTTTATTCTTAGCTAAAGATGGCCAAATGAAATGGGTTAGCACGTTATTTTGTTACATCCCTAGGTTTCTCTACTATCTTCCCCCTTTTTACTTCCCTTCTCTTTTATCTGTATTTTATTGCCTAAAGTTATAACCGTAAGTGAAAAACATGAAAGGAAGCAACATTGATTTGTTCCCTTCTTCGGTGGGGGGTAGGTTCAAGTAAAATTGTTGTCATTAATGAACCTGTTGGTATGAACATTGCTTGAATTAAAGTGAACGTGTTGGTATTAATTATTCATCATAATGCAGTATAAACAGTGCAATTTAACTTTTTTTTTAAAGAAAAATGTTCTTAATGTTTCTTTATTTTGGGAATTAACCTGACCTCCAAATATATTCT
This sequence comes from Cucumis hystrix, assembly GCA_025688845.1. NCBI lineage: Eukaryota > Viridiplantae > Streptophyta > Magnoliopsida > Cucurbitales > Cucurbitaceae > Cucumis > Cucumis hystrix. The sequence continues at coordinate 17,452,519 of CM046892.1, read as the reverse complement.
AACCCAGGTTAACTGTTCAACTTTATGAACCTATACCAGAAAACCGAAATTTAATAGACAAATTAATTCCATACCTGACTACTCAGAAATCGAAGAGCAGAAATCTCGGCAAATGTTACTCCTCCAATAAAAACAACGAGTACAACTGTGCGCCTTCCATCTGTCACTCTGACAAGTGGAAACATTAATTGTTAAAGCCAAAGCAAGGAGATCGTCAATTGTGCATTATCAGGAAACTACCATTAATGAACATTTCCATCCTCGGTATTCTTTAGCACAAATAACACAATAATTGTAAAAGTCTATTAATGATATTGAAGTTCGCTTCTTCACTTTTCGGTATTCTTTTGTTATGTTTTCCGAGAATTGCGGCCGTTGAGATTAGAGTTATGGCCATAAAGGATTAGTCGTTTCAGTTAGGTAGCTACATGGCCAACTGTACTGGTGTTGCAGCGCTGCTGCTAGTTTTTTCCTTTTTTTTAAGAAAACAAACTTTCAATGAAGGAAGACAAAAAACTCTACTGCTCTCTTTATTCTTTGGAGGGCAAAACGATGTTTAATAAGATCTTGTAACATAATCACATATTGACATAGTTTAGACTTACTTGTCATTACTGGCTGAAGCCCCTTGCAACGAATCATAGGATGAACTGCTAAGGAATCTACCCTGGATTTCAAAACCAAAATAATTATGAAGAATAAGCCAACAAAAGAAGGAAAGAAAATTGCAAACATCACAATAGATCATAAAGACAAATTTACTGACTCTTTTTGTTTCTGAATGAGGCCCAGGTAATAACTTCAAAATTTCTTCAATAGGACGCCTGATATACCCAGGCAATGAGGTTAAAATTGCGCAAAATGGAGATGAATCATATCTGAAGTACAAAATTTACATACGTACAAACAGAGATATGGTAGATACTGAGCAAAATTGAGAATGAAAACAAAAATAATTAATGGGAAAAAACATTAGCTGGCAAAGTAGGGAAAACAATTATGAAATTTATGACAATCCCAACCCGAAGAGCTACAGAAACCAAATTGAATCAGAGTTAAATATAAAATAACTAAGAATGAGATCACCAATATGGCCAATGTGTCATTTTTTCACGATGTTCATGGTCAAAGGCAAGAATGTGGCAAATATTCAAAACTTTCACATCCCCCCCCCCCCCCCCCCCCCCCCCCCCCAAAAAAAAAAAAAAGAGAGAGCGAGAGAGGGAGAGAAAGAAAGGAGGCTGACCATCCAGATCTTACAGCTTGTTGGACAAGACGAATGCTAAGAGGTGCATATCCAGAAAAGACATACGCAATGTCTGTCGGGCTGCAACATAATATTTATAAGTCAAATTTATTGACAGCCAAGGAGGCAGACGTTTTGAAAAATCTCTCGCACAAAGATAGTACATGAGTTATACATGGTTGAAAAAAAGATCGCATGCAATTCTAAACTGGGCTCTCAGGTGTGCCAATTATAAACATGCCAACAATTGCTACACATCCAAATGAAAAAAATGGAGCCATAAACGCTAGAAACCGTAAATGAAGAGAAATTCTAATATGGAATAAATTAGATAAAGGGAATAAACATTAACTCATAAATAATAGGATTTCAGATCTTTCCATTAAAATTTTTAAATAAATAAATAAACACTTAAAAACAGAGCTTTTAGAATCCGACATTGGTTAAATTGGAAAAAGTATCCATTCCTTTTCAATACAACTAAAACTAGCTACTTTTAAGGTAAGTACGGGGTGCCATGAGTCTAAAACATGGTTCTCCAACCGAGCAGGTGACTCATTAATTTAATACTAAAATTATTCCAACATTGTTGAAAAGATATCACATCTTGCCAAAATACAGAACTTTAATTAAAAAAAATCATAAGCAAAAATGTTGCGGCATATTGATTTGCACGTGCCTTGAGATTATTTTAGTGTCCAACTGTAAAAAAAATGGGTAAAAAGATGAAGAAGAATAATACTTCACGGTGTTTGTGTCCTCTACAACAAGTTGCAGACCACGTTTGATAGTTAGCCAGTTGCTTTTTGACTCCTGCAGGGTATAGACCATAACAATCATGATTTAAAACTATCAATGATGGTGTCTTGAGAATTTGAAAGTAAACCACAAATTTCCTCAATATAGACAAAGAGAGCTCAACCTGTTTTTTGACTAATCCCGCTTTCTCCAAGTTATTCAATGTACCCATGTGTTCAAACCCATAGCTATGAAGTATCTCTCTCCTAAAGAACCAAAAGCTATGTAAGACACCAAGAGTATCCGAACTAATAGAAGGACATAAAAATCTGACTAGAACAATTCTTACCTCAAGTAGTCAAAATGTCTTTTAGGTAAACCAGAATTTGTAACAGAAAGCAAGATGAGAAGACGGAGGACTTTAACAAGGGCCTCCTGCTTATGGATCAGTTCTTCAATGTATTCAAAACATCTGCAGGAAGAAACTATTACATTTTCACCAATACATAACACATAACATGCATGAGGGATAGGCTAGTAATAAGTGTATTTTCATGAAAACTACAGAACAAGCTACCTGTAACAATTTTGTCAGAGAAAGCAGAAAGCAAAGTAATATGTTGTAGTTTTCCAAAGTAAGTATTCAAAAGAAACAAAAGAGGGACAATATACAGAGGATCGTTATAAATAATTTTTAAAATAACAACTACGTTGCAAGTGTAGAATAGCTTTAAAAAAGTCAACATAAACGAACTTCAAAATTACCATAAAGAAGAACAAACACGGATTCAATACATTGCACAGCATGCATGATAAATGGATTTTCCATTTAGACTTTTAACAACTAGATTTCTGCATTTTACTTTTTAGTAGGTCATACGAACACAAGCATAAATAAAGCCTCCATGTCCTAGATGAACATCATCAAATACAAAAAATAAAGTTTTAATATTTCTCACAACAAGAATTATATATAAAAAAGAAGTTAAAACCAACCAGCACATGTCATGTCCAAAAACTCAAATGTAAGTTAAGGTTAGTTTACATGTCATAGCTTTCAGCTTCAATAATTGTGTGTTCCATGTCAAGCTGCCCAAGAAAGGATGGCTTTGATGTGAACGTCGTCAAGTGTTGAGCCAGGTTAATGTGCCTCTAGAAATAAATTATGGCAAATAATAATTTTATTATCATGTAAAATGCACCTTCAAAAAGTCTTCAAAGGGAAAAAAAGAAAAAGGAAAAGGAAAACCAGAAGATACTTACTGTCATTTCTGGCAACGAATTCAGCTTTTTAACAAAGTCTTTCAACTCAGAAACTGACTGTGTCTGTATTAGACATGAACTACCAATTAGAGTTTGTTGCAAAAGCTTTTCCAATTTAATCGTATGAGTCAGTTGACATAGAGGGTTGACAATGAACAGCTTACAGTAGTTGACATCTCTGCATAGTCCTGCTTCATGTTCATAGCTTTTTGACGTAGAATCTGCAATTATGCTGAAGAAGACAATTAAGGAAGTGGAACTTCAAGAGGAGTAATAAAAATACTACATGCAAATTCAAACGAAGGAATGAAGAAGAAAAGGAAGTTAACTATAATCCACTAAATAGAGTTGATAAAACTAGATCAACCTGGACAACCACTTCAAAGTTGAGATCCCTCGTCTCCTTATATAGCTTGTCACTAGAATTACAAGTAAAGAAAGAAATAAATATAAATTGAGAATTGATAATGAGATAGCTGCATCAAACTAGAATGTGATTTGGATTTTGTTTCCAAATCCTTCGGCATTCATAAATAATATAATCACTCAGCCAAATTAACACTATCTTGTTCTTGATGTCATGTTTTTAATTATGCTTTTTTTTTAAGTATTTCTCTCTAAAAAAAATCCTGTTTAACGAAAAACTAAGTTTGCATAGAGTAAAAAGTATTGACTTTTACAATTCATCAGAGAAGTTAGACACGTAAAGAGAATAATAAAGCTAAAAGATAGCGCAAAAATGCATAGTATATTCGTCCAGCATAAAAGAAAGAAGACCAATAAATATACAAATTAGTGAGAATCAGCTTATAATGCTTGATCTTAAGGATGGCTAAACATATCAAGTAAAGGAAGTACAAACCTTGAATTAAGTGGAACCTTGATCTTTTTTCCATCTTGTTGAGCACCCATGATCGATGAATCAAGCTCCACAGAACCATTATTCACATGCAAAAACTACAAAGCCCATAGCAGAAAACTTCAAAACAAAATTAAGTTACACGTGGAGTCCATTTGAATTATGGTGAGTAGGTTAATAAGTACTGTGAAGAGTATATAATCTAGAGTTGGTGAGGTTTTGAAGCCAAAATGGGAGAAGTTACAGCAAATTAACTATCTATCTGTATAAAAATCTTCATGTCATGTTAAACAAAATCAAGTGATCATCGTCATCCAATGGGGCATAAAAAAAAACACAAATGAGAAAGATAAAGAAGAAGTTCCACTCGTGCATTAGCTCACCTCATCAACCAACCCTTCATATGTCAACTGAGAACACATGGGAGTGACCATGTCCACCTGCAAAGCAGAAATACCAAGTTCTAAACAACAGGGGCAGTTGAATAGAATGGGCAAATAAATATATGAAAGAGTTCTTTGCTTTAGCATCAAGCTCCAATCTATTCCCCTTTGAAACCAAGGAGCTTTTAGAACAGAAGACTCAAATACAATTATTCATGTTTTGAAATAAATATAACTTTCATATCCCCATCCATAGATTACCAAAAATAATAGCATATACAAATCAAACCACGATACATAATGACATTCACAGCAGAATATGATGGAGTTTAATGAAACTTTACCTCCCTATCTATAAGAATGAGTGTATTTATCTCTGGCACAACCATCTGAAATAAAATGAATAAATCAATCCTTGTATAAATTCTTTAAAGGAAATTGAAAAGAAAGAGAGAACGGGGTGCCTTAAAGTTCAACATTTACATCATTTGAGTTAACAGGTTCCTCTGTTTGCAAATGATTTAGAATGTCAGCAACACGTACTGATGCTCTCCCTTTGGCCCTCACATTTGGTATTGCCCCAAAGGAAAACTAACATACACAGCCAAATAATTATTCAGGAATATGAATGAGTGAACATAGTATTTTGCAATACCAGACGTCTACTTATTGTACAACAGCTTTGAATACATAAAAAGATTTTCCCACGTCCTAGATTTTATTCTAAGAACAAAATGCAGGAAAGATTGTACAACCTCAAGCTTGTGAATTGCTTTTGCAATATGCCAGAGTGAACTAGTATCTCCATCAACAAGGTATTCCTACCGGAAAAGGGAGAGAAAGGTTATATGCAAGTCATGCATAAGCACAAAGAAAGAACATTCAATACCAAATAACACAATTAAGTAAACTTTTATACTTTGTTCGAACGATCAAGCTCAAATGACAGAATATCCTCATCCAATGGAATTATGTATAAAGGATACTCCCCGATAGTCAATAGGTGGTGGACCTTTTCCTCCTCCAGAACCTGCACAATTCAAATTTTAACTCCGATTATGAGGATGTGACCAAAATTTTTAACCTGGTAGATCTCAAAACTTGGACCATGACTCCAATTGGCTCCCAAGTCTTACCCTCTCACAAACTACTGTACGGCGAGGGGCGAAATAAACAAAGTATTCTCTTTGAAGTCCTTTCGAAATGTCACTTTGAATATTAGAACATATGAATCGCATCAAGTCCATCTGAGCTCGAACAAGATAAACCACCTTATTACAATCAGTTTGAATTGGATCAGATGAAAGATGTCGCAATTCAGCTCCATGTTCCTGTTTCACACCAGCACCAACAATTCCTCAAACGATTAAAAGCGGCAATTGAGATGAACAATTAAATTCCGACCAGAACGATAAAACACGACTTAACTGAGTAAGAACACAAAACAATTCACAAGATTCAAAATGAATAGCCAAATACATATAGGAAAATGAGATTGTCTCACGAATTCTTCCAGTATCCGATCTCCATCGTCCACCGGTAAAAACAGGCCTTAAGTGAAAAGAAGAGAGTACCTTAAGTACAGACGTTTGGATGATTAAGGATAGAGAACCTCCCAGCTTAGGATCAACGACTAAACACTTCCTTCCTCGAACCTAAACAACAACATCAAAATTTAAAGCAAACTTTGACGAATTAACTCCTCAAAATCTAATTTTCAATCTTACACTAAACGTGCACACTGTGTTAAACAATCCGTAAGCTCCAATATAATTTAGTTTTTAATTCCTGTAATATATTCTAGGTAACCAAACAGATAGAAGAAAGGAACTCACGTTTTTCAGGATGTTAATAAGCTCCTTCTGAGATTGTTCCCTGAAAATTTGACCATAAATACTTAAGGAAATGGATTGAAAGAAATTAACACTGAATCACTATGAAGCGATGATCAGAATAAGAACCTGAGCGCTCGGAGATTCAGAGGAGCATTATCCAAATTCGGAATCTGCGCCATCGAAGCCGAAGAACTTTCTTTTCTTCTTTATTTCAATTCGAGTCTTTGTTAATAGAGAGAATTTTCCTTTCCCTCGCTGGAAGAAGATGGCGGGTCGACCTCCGTTGCATCCGTAGTTTTTTTTCTCATCGGCGCCGTCGCGTTGGTTTTATTATTTTCTAAACTATTTTTTTTATATAAAAATTGAAATATTTTGATTAGAGAAAATAATTTTTAAAAAAGAAATTAAAAAATGTTTTTATTTAAACCTTTTTTTTTATGAAATTTGTTTATAATAAACTTTGTGTGTTTAAAAATAAGTTTGAGTTTACCATTACAAAGCATTCCATTTTTCAAAATCAAACTAAACCCACCACACAAATTTTGCTTTGCTTATGAGCAATTATTCCGATTTTAGTTTTTGGTTTTTTAAAAATTATGTTTATTTTCTTATTTCTTCGATAATTATTTGTCAAATTATTTTAAAAAATTGGATTGTTTTTTAAACGAATTTTTTTTTTTTTGAAATGAATGTAATGTTCATAAATTTAATTTTTGAAAAAAAATGTTACCAAATGAAACGATATTTATTCAATTTTCAATTTTCGACCTTAATCATTTTCTCCTAAATTCTATTTTATTATCTTCACATATCTCTTGAATAGATACTTTGAATTTTTATTTTTTAAAACTTGATTTTGTTTTCAATTAACAAAATGAAGAGTAATAATTTATTAACTGTTTTGTTTCTAACAACTCTCTAATTGAAACAAAGAAAATTAAAAAAAGATATTCCCTTTTAGTACAACGATTTTAAATATTTATGCTTTAGAAAGAGCAATGTTTGAAGCAAATATTGGGTTTGAAAGATGGGAGTGAAAAAAAAAATTTAGGAATATAGATTTTCAGTATTCATTATTTAATAGGAATTAAGAAACTACAAATGTCAAAATCAGTGATTTATGTACAAAATTCTTCCATGTTTTAGATAGGAAATTTGTTTATTGAAAAACATAATTTGTTATTTCTTTTAATAAGATAACAAATAGGTAAGTTAATTTCAAATCGCATCACTTTATTTTTAAAGAAAACCAAAACAACTAATCAGACTTACTTTTACTTCTTTCTTTCTTTTTTAAATTTTCACACACAACTTATCATATGATAATACATAGTTGAGTAAAATCCAAGACAAGTCCAGATTGGATTTAAGACAAAAAGAAGAAGGATTTTCAAAAGAAAGAATAGCAAAAGGAACAAAGGAGGAAAAGGGTGGTTTGAGAATTCTCCAAATCTGCAGCTTTCTAGGTTTAGTGCTTCCCTATGATGGCCCTTCTGATGTAGCGCCAGTCTGCATACAAACATAAGGTGTTTGTTATGGTAGGGCCATTAAAATATAACCGTGGAGATGATAATAACCAACTCAAAAGAAACTTGGCAGGATGCTCTAGATCATTTGGACTAAATCAGCTTCATAAAATGGACAGCCATACCAGATTTATAGAATTGAGCAACTCAGACAAATCCATTTCTCAAAGCAATTAAAGTCGGTAGCTTAGGATTAGTTTTAGGGGATCAAACAGAGAGGATTAGTTTAATTCGGATGAACGAAACAATGAGTTCTTCCTTACCATCGCTTCATGGTCTCCCATGATCTCCTCTATTAACTCTTCTACTGGTTTGTTAGCAGCGTTGGGAACAAGAGCAGCAAATACAGCTGGGTCAAGTCCTGCACCAAAAGAAAATGAGAAGAGAGGTTGAAGTAAATTTAACAAAAAGGACATCTTCCAAGTGATACGCCCTCAATTATAAAAGTATATACAAATAAGTGTAGGAAGAAGAGTGGAGTCTGGACCAATTACGTAAGATAAATGTCGTGGGCCTGACAAGTAGAATCGAGGCTAGGTCTATCACTAAGTTCAGAGTTAATTTCTGAGATGACTCTTGTAGCAAGTACTGAGAGGGAGAGGAAGAGATTCATCCGACTTCTTTGATTTTGGCGTTGTGATCATATAAATATTTTGTTGATGATTGTCTAATGATGAATGGATTATAACTATTTCATTCATGATTATCCAATGATGGTAGATCATTGTGTTCGCACAATGACAATATGGGAGAGTACAAGAATTTTGCGAACTTTTAATATACTCTTGGATTTTGGAAGATTCTAACTTGTTAAAATGAAAAAAGAAGAGGGTCTTTCATACCAGTTTCTGGAAAAGCATCTATGAACATCATCATTTCCTCTCCGCTTAGACCAGATAAGAAACAAATTCGTGGCAATGATCTGGCAATCTGAAGAAATAATATACAGAATGAGTACCATGATGATAATTTATAGTTTATATCGATATGTTGCAGCATTACATTAGCAAAGGAAACACTATATGACAAGTTTAAGATCAGAAGTGCTTTGCACACCATTGCTAATTTTCTTCAATTTTTTTTTTCTTTTTTTGGTGTTAACCATGTCATCGCTTCAGTTGCATGATCAACAGCATGTCAGGCTATGTTATATGCATACTTTTTAGGCCTTCATAAATTATAATATAACATTGAGATTGTTGCCGACATCCCTCCTCCGATAAAAAATAGAGGAATAATGACGCTGGAAACACAATTTAGTATAATTAAAATTTAGGAAAGGTAAAGTTCAGAATGTGGACTTAAATTTGCGAGGGTTTCCAAGAAATATGTTTTCCTACATTACATTAAAGTATCATTCTTATGAGAAGAACGCAATCCGGCAAGCACATAATAACTCTAAACGAGCCAAATTTTAGGAAATTCAGAACTTGACCTTCACTTTTGCCAAAACTGGTTGGTTTGTATGAACTGCTTCCCACAGGGATCGAGTAATCATATCTTCAGTACAAAGAATAACCTACAATAACAAAGACTGTTCTGCAGATTATTTGGTACCATGAATTGGTAGAGATGATTATATATACATGCAATTGTAAGACAACATCCATGGCAGAGCCTCTTAATTTTCGACGATTAGTTATGCAATGCATTGAACAGAGAATATCATATCTTATTCTAGTACACTAACCAACATCACCCTTTCGTCTTATCTAAAGAATATAATGCGAGGGGAAACGCGCTACCTGCATGAATTCACCGTCCAAATCCTTCAAAAGCTCTTGAATCTGTAATCAAAATGTAGGCAAAAAATTAATGAGTCAAGAACAGTTTTCGATATTAGCATTCAAAAGCTAAGGATTAGCAAGAAGCCTAGGAATTCTGAGGTGTTCCGTGCCATAGTGACTACATACAAGAACTTCGCATGAAATTTCTGAATGTTTCCTCATCATAAAATAACGTGAAGCCTCAGACAGAGAAAGAAAGCCATTATTTACAAATAGTAACCCTCTTAAACCTCAACCAACCATACAGTTAAAAATTGACATTTAAAACGAATCGGCTAGCGAATGTTGTGATAATTTGTAGGTGAGCCAAACAACACAGACTAATTAGTTTACAGAATCGCCCCCCTTAACTAGCTTGCTATCCCTTGAAAAAGTAAAAATTCAATGCTCCACCAATGACATTCATTTTCTATTTGAATAAAACATAACGTACTTCTACTTCTTTAAATTTGCTAGAGTTGAACTGCAGAAAAGGGGGGAAAACCTCAAAGCTTACCTTCACTGCCTCGTCCAGCTCAAAGCCCAGCAACAGCAACGCCTGTAATAATGAACAATATCTTAAACTACTTTCCCTTATTCCTTAAAGAAAAAGGAAAGGAAATAGTTTAAAGACTTAACTTCATACTCTAAGAGAAGCATAAAAGAAAAATAACCCTATAAGGCAAACAAAGCCCACAATGAAAATTTAGAAGAAGGTGCTGATATTCAATACAGTTCCATAATCAAATTGAGTTCGAAATCTTGGACAATAACAAACATCAATAAATAAATAAAAATTCACTGAACAGGGAGCAACAAAAAGACATACCATGCCTCCCTTCAAGAAAAGAACACCTAAGTGAAAAAATTGCAACAATGATGCTGAAACTAACCAGAACTTACAGGTGGACCATATCTGGGATCATCATCATTCAAGGGAACAAACTTCGTATCCTCGATTAATTCATTGGAAGCCCCTGCAGAATCGAAATTAACAGTACCATATCAAAGAAAGAATATGAGACGATGAATAGAACAACCAAGTGATTCGAGGGACAATCAGTTCCAGGTTTGCAATTTCTAATCGGAAAGACGCGAATTCCACTTCCTCCATGAGAGAAATACTTAGAACCAGCAAGAATCAAAACGAATAACGATAATCCAAGACGAACATCAGCTCTCGATATCCACCTGAATAAATTCCAAATTTGAGAATCGACAAAGACTAACAGTGAACAAACCTTCGGAAGATGCTTTGGAAGTTCGTCGGAGCTTTAACTTGAGGGGATTACACGTAGAAGAAGCGGATAGAGGTGGAATTTTGGAAGAAGCGCCATTGATGAAATGAAATAAGCTTGTCCGAAGGGTGCGGGAGTTCAAAAATGGATAGGGAGAGAAGGTTAGAGATGAAGCCATTGGCTCCGTAGTTCGTGTCTTATCCCCAACGTCGTCGCTATTGAATCAATATTACTAATTATAGTTTAATAGTCTTGTTTCGTATACATAACATAATGTATAATATATAAATCAATTGTTTAAATCATCCAGACCAAAAGTTGGCAATTTGATTAATTTTGCTCCAAATTGAACACATTGTAAATTTGGACTGTCAAATTTAAATTCTTCCCAAAATTACATTACAAGTAATTGTAAAACCAATTCCAAGAACACTCATAGTTAATTAAAAAAATATATACTTTAGCCATTAGTGAAAGTAGTTCTATAAAACAAAGTCCATGGATTAAAGAAAAACACTTGCAAATGGAATTACATATCCCCTAGAATAGTATAGAAAAAAAAAACCATATCCCAAAATTAAATCTAAGCCTGAGTAACGACGGCCGAAACCATGGTATTAATGCCACACATACCATGGCCGCGGCAGAGCCGATAATAACCATGTTCACCCCACCGTTCTCCCCAAGAATTTTTTATAACCCAGTACGGCAATTTCCTGAACCGAAGAATCGAGAACCCTTCGTCGCCGTACCCGACCATAAGCACGCCGTGGTTAACGAATCTCTTCCCGCAGATCAACGGACAGGATACGCCGCCGATGTATGTCTGCATGAACACGGCATTAAGGCCGACGGCAAGTGGGCCGCTGCGGACCAGATGAGCAGCAATCTGGTTTTCGTCGATGGGGATGGTGGTGAAATTGGAAACCTTAACTGCGATTTTATCGGATTGGAAATTGCATTGGCCGCTGCGGCCGGTGTAAGGGTATGAAGATTCTTCCTCGAGTCCGCCGGATTGGATTAGGTATTTGTAGGCGTTGGTCATTAGGCCGCCGTTGCAGCCGTTGTTGCAGGCAGTTTTGTCCGTTGGATCGCACTGGGGAATGGAAGAGAAATGAATGGTTTAGAATTGGAGAAGGAAATGGGGGAAGCGTAAGGGATTAGAGTACTGAGTACTGACCGTGTGATCGCAATCGACGAGCTGTTGTTCGCTGAGGTTGAGGAGGTTTCCGGTGGCTATGAAATTGGCGCCTTCAACTGCTCCACACGTGCTGAATGCCCAGCAGGATCCGCACGTGCCCTGTCACTCCCAAAGGATTAATCATAATCATAAACAAATCTTAATTTAAATAATACTAAGCTTAATTAAGAACTAAGTTAAACCTTTAATTAAGTAATACTATCCAAATTTACCTGCATCTTAACCCCGGTAACAGCTCCCTTCTCCCGCCAATCAAACCTCTCCGGCAATCCCTTCACCTCCTCCGCCGTCACCTCCACTGCTTGATTCATCTCCGGCAACCCTTCTCCACCTGCGCCACCTCTCACTCCCATAAACATCCGCTCAAACTCCTCCTCCGACAAGTCCGAGAACTGCGTAACGCCGTGCACGGCGGTCGGGTCCAACGCCTGATGCTCCGCTGCCCTGATCAAATTCTTAACAAAAATCCCAAAGCGGTGCAAATACTCCTTCCTAGTCGGATAGCTCTTCCCGTACTTCTCCATGAACATAACGAACTTCCTCTCGCTCCCCGCCGGGAGATTGTTGAAAATCTCCCCATCGGTGATCTGGCGTAGAAACTCAGGGTCATGGCGGAGGGAGGTGGCTGAGGGAATAGCGGAAATTAGCAATGTGAGGGTATATGCGCATGCTAGTAGGAGGGTTACTGCCATTGCCATTTTGTTTTTGCTTCGAGTCCGAGTTTTGCCGGTTGGCAAAGGAGCTTTTCTAGCTTTGTCTTCGTGGCGGTTTACAGAATCATATAACTGCGCATTTACCATTATGTCCATCCATTAACAAGAACCCTTTTTTAATAATTATTTTTCATATTTTATCTATAAACGTAAAAAATAGAGGTTTCTGCAAGTAATATGGAATGAGGATTGAGTATTTTTTTTCCCTAAGTATAATAAATCATTGTAAATTAAACTTTACAAAATACATATAATTTATGCTATTATTGTGTTGTGCCTTCAAAAGAATCGGAGCTCTGTGGGGATTGGTAAACCGACATGAGGGTGTAATAGTAATTACGGTTGAAAGATACGTGGTGACTTATATAGGTGTCTTCTTAGGTAAACGACACGTGGAGGCCATGTGTGAATGTGGCATTTGCCTCTTCGTCTACGTTTGACAGAGAAGTCAGAATATTGACGTCTAAACGACGACGTACTCTTTAACTCTCTTTTGTTGTTTGTTATTTATTTTAACAAGTATTCTTTAGACCTCATCCATAACTCTTTCACATCCAATGTAGTCATTTTTGTAATTTAAAATTTGTTTAATTTGAGTCTTTGGTACATACTTTTGCTCCGAAATTTATTGTGGACTTGTTTGAAAAATGCACGGTTATTTTACCATAAAGTTTGAAAATATATTCATACGTGTCTTTTTTTTTCTTTTTATGAAATACAGTATTAATTTTAGATGACTAAATTAAATATTTATTTAAAATTCACGGTTTAAATTAGACAATTGAAAGTATATACTACAGTTTGACAAACTTTAAAGTATACAACGATCAAAATGATATTTAACCTTATATTGTTACTACTTGGCTAAACTGCGAAAATTCACTATGTCAAACATAAATATGGGTATATTGTCGTACTATCTCAACTTTTTTAGTTAACGTTTTGATTCACCCACTCCATGTATTTAGGAGTGACATGATAGACCCAAAAATCGAGTCAATTGATCAAACCGAAGATGGTCAATCATAAATAATGAGAGGTTCGATTGGTATTAGTTCGAGAAAAACTCAAACCAACAACATTTTTTAAATACTTCAAAGGGTTTAAACCAATATATTGACTAATTAATGGTTGATTTGTACTCCTTCGTGATCGTAGTCAGTTTGAACATTTATTAAAACTAATCATATTTGGTTCGAACATTTACTTAAATAAACTAATTGACAATAGCGATTTGGTCAGAAAATTGACTCCAACCGACTAATGTTCACCTTAATGTATCGCTAAAATAAATTGCAAAAATATGAAGTATGGTCGTTCTCAAATTTCAATTGTACAAATTGAATCTTCATACTGTATAATTAATAGCCCACAAGACATAACTACATCCACTAGAAAAAAACCCTAATCTTCGCTCTATATGTCTTCGAGACATTTGATCTAATTCATACTTAGGAAAAACCCAAATCATGAGCACTAGAAGGCTTACCATCCATATGACAAAGTCAAATCCACAAATTAGATGGACATCATTGCTTTAAAATAACTTTAGGTTAATAATTAGTTCCACATAAAAAATTTCACGTACGATTGATTATTAAAATAATCACTAAACTAATTGAGCCCTAAAATCTTGTAAAAATCAATTATTATATTTTTTTTTCTTTCAAACAATAATTAAGTATTAAACTTTATGGATAAATATGAGACAAGGGAACAAAAATATAATAAAGGAACTCCACAATGGTGGGCACACATTAATTAATTTAATGTGAAGTCATTCCAAGTCGACAATATTGACTATGATTAGTCTATAATTTAATTATATTATACTAATCGGCATGTTGGTTTGTTAATTACTTTATGATTATTTCAAAGTTGCTTGTGCCCTTCTCCTATGAAACAAAAATTTAAATTAATCACATTAAAACACAAAAGCTTAATAATGCAACAAAAAAGGTCGCTAAAACGGTGACGTACAACCCTAATATTTGTTTATTGTGACATTCGCCACCTCAAAAAGCAATTAATTAAACGAATTAGGGAAAGTTTTCAAATTAAAAAAAGGTGTGGGGGAGAATTTTATTGGTGGATGATATAATACGTTTACATGTCTATTTCTTCACTCACAATTTGGGTATATTATATAGTTTCTAATACGGTCAAAATCGAACTTAGCTTAATGATAATCGACTTGTTGTACTAAAATAAATAGGGATAGACTAAAAAAAGTTGAACAAATAAATTGGGAGGAGTGGTTTGAGTTAGTTAAGTTTCCACTGAATTTCATTTCAATCAAGTTAACGCCGATAAATTTGAGGTGAAATTACAAACTATGGTAATATAAAGTTTGTTATTAGTATTACAATTAGTTGAATTATGTGTCTAAAAGTAATCGCTAATTTGAAATAAATAATGTTATGAATTTAGTTATTATTGTCATTAAAATTGCCAAAATTATAATGACAATATTTATCATTAATTAGGTGGTTGGTTTACCTAATGTATGAAAATGAGGGTATATTGTCCACACAACAAAAGTAAAGCAAATTTAAAGTGGTTGATTAACTATCTCCCTAGTTTGCTCTATATATACTTTTTAATTAGGGACTTACACATTTACATGATAGACGAAATGTATTGTTGTATGATCATCTCCATCGTGTGGACAAAAAGTAACATTCACTTAGGTTTAAACTTTAAATTTTTATAAGTGTATCAATTTATATGATCTTTTAGATTTCATTACAATAGCATTTTTTGAGTCTATTTTATGTTTTTTTTTATATTTATTAGGTTGAGATATGTAATTGACAGATAAATCAAATCATATTTTTTGAAAAAAGTTGTTTTCAGAATAATGTGATTCAATTAGTAAAAGTCATAAAAGCAACATTTTTATGTTTTTAAGGCATATGGAATAAATTTTACGATAGGAAACATGAGATTAGATTGGTAACTTTCTTTGAGAAAAAAAATATTTGAGATAGATTGAACTAACACGAGTTTGTGCTACCAGATTCAATCTACCTATCCCGCACATTGGAAAAATAAAAATTAATGATAATATATAAACCCCTGCTTGTCTTAGGTGGAATGAGTTATATAACTGTTCATGTTTTTTGTATTATGTTACAATAACTAAAGTTTTAAATCACTATAACTCATATTTAACCATAACTAAAATAAATTTATTAAAAAACTCTCATCGTCAATCGTGTTTACTATCATATACACTATAATTCAAAAAAAAAAAATATAAAAATTAAAACTATTTATAAAATATTGCAAAATTCATCGAACTCTATAACTTGTTTTATTTATCTGCTATATTTTATAAATAGTTTCGCTCTTTTTGCTATTCGTATTAATTTTCCTTATCATTCAAACTTAATCACTGAATATAATAAATAATTTAGGCCTACAAACCACTCTTAAATCGTTAAATCATAGTGTTTTTAAATATTTTTTCGATTTTTTTTTTAAAATCGACAAACTATTTACACTCCATAGAACAAAATCATAAAAACAAAATTAATTTTATAATTTTACAAATGTTTTATTTTTGACATTTTTTTTTTTAAATTTAGTATAGTTTCATTGATTTAAATAAAAAAAATCATAATTTTCATATACATTTTTATAAAGAAAGTTGCATCAAATGACAAAAATATTTAGAAAAAAACACCTCATTACACCAATTTTTTTTTGCATGTAGCGAATATAAAAAAATTAGTGATATTAAATGGTAATCATAGACATCACTTTTAAATTCATTATTTTTGCAAATTTTGAAAATGTGATGTTATATTTTTTTTTCTTTTCAAAAGTCTCTTTTTATAAAAATAACTAATTTTGGTATATATTTCTCATTATTCAGAGTGGGTCCCTGCCTTTTAATTTTCCTTATTTTTTCATTTTCTGTGTGGGATTGGATAAAAAAAAAAAATGACACGTGGCGTAATCTTAGTTGCGGATGTAAGCCGTGTTCGGTAGTTCCAAACTTACCGAACGGATCGTGAAAATATCGCGATGCGATTGCTTAAAATATCTATCCATTCCAACATACCCGGAGCCCCAAACGAGACGATTAAATCAAATATCCGTTTTCTTTAATCCGCCCGTTTCTTCCTTTGGGTTTTCCGTACTGAAATATCTCTAATCCCCTCCCCCCCGCCCTAAAATATCTTCTTCCTTTAATTAGTAATTTAATTCCTTTCTAAACTTTCGTCAAAGTTATAAAATTAAGATTATATTATATATATATATATATATATGTATATATATATGTATAGTATGTATGTATTTTGTATTTAATGGGTGAAGATGTGTTCGATTCTACGAGCTTAGAAGTAGAGCAGAGAAATAGAAAACTGTACTTGATTTCACCGTTAAACTCTCAATTTTACAGATTATCGACTACTTACATCGTGGAGTTTACAACTTTTTAAACTTTATAATTTAATATTATTTCATTAATAAATCAATGTTATAAAATTGTTTGAGCATCGATGTCACGATAGTGGCGGATCCATAAATTTAGGGGCACTATATAACAAACACACTAAAAATTAAGAATCGAGGACACAACCTTGTAATTTTTCAGAGGGGCACATCCACTACACTAAAACCAAAATTTAGTAAAAATTTAAATATATTGTAATCTAACACTTCAAAATTAATATTAAAATACAAAAATCGAGAATGTGATGTGCCCCTTACCCCTTAAAACATATGTCCATGTATCACAGTTCTAATTTTGCCATGTGTCGTTATAAAATTTTTGATGTTCTCTTTGAAAAAAACTACATGTTTTTGAAAGGAACGAATTAGTTTTTAAACCTATGCTCCGAAATTTAAAAACAAACGAGGTTTACATCACTTAACAAGTGATACTATATTAGATTTGTATGAGATTTTATTTCGGAACTAATTAGCAAACAGAGAAGTAACATATTTATTATCGAAGAAGAGTTTGAGACTCCTTAATCTTTTTGAATCATCGACATCATTCAATTTTATTAAATATTTTGATCTCGTTTTTAGTTGCCTATTCAATTTTCTATCAACTATAATTTCATATCTCCCATTCGCAATTCAACATTATTCGATCTAATTTTTGAATTCTTTTTTTTTTCTGTCATTAAAATAAAATTATCATAGAATTATATTGTTTTCAATAAAGTTATGGACTAAATTAAATTCCAACTATGATTATTAGTTATAAAAAAAAAAAAATAACGAAAACAAGATGGTAGATGTGGAAATTTAAAGTTTCAAAACAACAAAGAAGGCTATTTAATGCATTATTAATTGTGTTACATATGATGCACACATTATTAAATTTTCAACTAAGGTAAATTTGATTTATAATTCTTTAAAATGTATCTTTTCTAATATTGTAAAATTTTAAAATAAGTTTAGACGAGTAATTAATTTAAATAATTATACGATATTTTAATTAAAAAGCCATTTTCAAAAAATATTATCTATTCCTTTTATAACTATGTGTATAGTTCATACTAATACTTAAAACAATTTTAATTACGTTAACGAGTATATAACTAAAAAATATATTTATTTTTTAAAATTAGATAACTCAAGAGATGCGTTTTTCAAACTCATGAATTAAACACTCGGATTCTTTAAATTTTTAGAACTAAAAAGGTAAAATTCTATGCATTTTAGGGCTTTAGAAATCGATCAATCGAAGGGATGAAAATGACAATTAATTCAATTGAGGGTAATTACAAAATTATTTAAAGGCAAATTTTTGCAATTTTCTATTGTTTTCATTAGAGTACAAGTTTAAGTTCTATCAATTAATCAATATCTATCAGTGATAGAATGCATAATTTTGTTATTTTTTTTGTAAATATTTTAATTTTATTATACTATACTTGAAAATTTCACATATATATTATCCAACATGTAGATCTAATTTTTAAGAAATTTTAAAAAATAGCAAAATAAATCAATATTTATAAGCTATAATAAAATTTTGAATTCTATCAACATATCAATGTTTATTTTGTTTATTATTGATAAAATCTGAAATTTTTTTAGTAAATATTTTGTTAAATTTACTAATTTTTTTTGTATATTTATAAATAAAATTTACAATTGTTTTAAATAAATGGGTCTTTGCAAAAATAGCCATTTTTTTAATGATAATAGTGTTAATGTTACTATATTTTATAAATTACAAAAATAACAAATTTAAATGATTACCATTTGATAGCTACATGATTACTTTAAGAAATAACTAATTTTACCATATTTACGATATGAAAAAAATAGTTGTCATGATTCGTTTAGTTTTTATTATTTGATGCAAATTTTCAAAAATAAATATATTTTGAAAAAATAGAGATATGGAGTAGAGGTCAATTCTTGTAATTTAGGGATGTATGAATTTACACGACGGAGTAAGCAAAGAAAAGTGGGAAAAGAGACAATCCCGAAAATCTCTCCCTCCGAACTGCCGAATCCCAAAAGACGAAAAGCCACGAGAAGAAGAAACTTAGCATCAAAAAGGGATTCTTTTTTTTTCATTTTAAGACGAAAAGAGAATTTGGGATTGATGGTATTAGTCATAAAACCACCAATTCACGAAGAAAATCCAGTGGGAAAAAGCGCTCAAGCACGGGAAAAAGGGGACACGGATGATATCTTCTTCGTTTATTGCCCCAGATTTTACTTTCTTTCAACGCCATCTTCAATCCCTTTGCTCCACTACACCAGTTCATTCAAGAATTAGAACACCCACTTTGATTTTTTCACTCTATTCCAATGGAGAAGGAAAGGGTTGAAGCCAGAGTGTAGTGAAGTGGAAGAGAAGAAGAAGTTTAGAGAAATGGGCATTTTGTATGAAGATTCTGTAGTTATTACTTCTGGAGAAAAGCAAGGGGATCCTCATGTTATCACCGTGAATTGCCCTGATAAGACTGGCCTTGGATGTGATTTATGTAGAATCATTTTGCTTTTTGGTTTGAGTATTTCAAGAGGAGGTAAAGAGCCTACTCCCCTGTCTTAATTTCTTTTGTTTTATCCTTATTCTGCTGGGGACTTGAATTCTTGTTTGTTTAGATCCGCATTTCTATGATGGTATACAAAAACATTGGTGGGTTCTGAGATTTGTAGTGATTTTGGTATACCCCAATTTGGATTTTCCCCTTCGATAACAAATAGGTTGGCTGTTCTTGGATCATTACTTTCTTTACGGGTTGTTCTAGGTTTCTTTTTATGATAATCAGTATTTGTCTAATAGAGATGTGTGTTTTTTTCTCTTTGATCTGTTGATCCTGTTGTTACTCATGAGTCTTGATCATGTTCTGTAATGTTTTCTTTGGGAGCAGATTTCTCTACAGATGGAAAATGGTGTTATATAGTCTTGTGGGTTGTGGGGAAGCCAACTACCAGGTGGCCTTTGTTGAAGAAGAGGTTGTTGGAAGTCTGCCCTTCCCATTTTTCCACTTCCGGAATACGATTTTATCAGCAAGAAAAGGAGATACAGAAACCTCCAGATGTTTTCCTATTGAAATTTTGGTGTTCTTCTCACCCTAAAGGCCTTTTGCATGGTATTATTATTATTATTTTCTGATAACTTTAGAATTGAAGTTGGTTGGTTGATGATGCATATATGCCATTTGAAAGACTATTGGATCTTTTGTTATAGGTCTTGTTCCATAAGTATCATCTGCAATATGTATTTTCAATCTTAGTTTTTGGCTAGAAATTGTTGAGTAATCCGCTAAATTCAGCTAAATTCATTCTTGAAAAGATTAATGTTAGTATCAGTTGGGCCTTCTGTGATTCGGATAATTCACGAAACTTCTCAAATTAGTTGAACCCTAAAAGGTTTAGAGGTGTAATCTATTTATTCTATATAGTTTTTGTTTTTAGTTAGAATGAAGTCAGTGAGCTCGGTTGCAATTTACCTTTGGCTTGAATAACTTTGATTCATATTTCATTGAGTTATTGTTCTGACATTTGCACCCTGTTATCAAGGAGATAGCTCATTTCTCTAAATACATATGATTGTGTTGTCGATGCATCATGCATTTACTCCAAACGATAAGCTTATTAGTTTATATGCCTATTGACCATCTTTATGTTCTCCCCCTGTAGATGTGACTGAGGTCCTTTGTGAGCTAGAACTAACAATAAGAAGGGTGAAGGTTTCCACTGCGCCGGATGGAAAAATGATGGACCTCTTCTTTATTACCGATACAAGGTTTGTCATTCAAGATATCATGTTTCATTGTGCTGAAGCGTGTAGCCATAAAGATCCTTAGTATATGATGAATGTTGAATTGAGAATAAAGATTGCAAAATCAAGTAGGGTTTCAAATGCTTTCTTGATAGATACATGACATAATAACCTATTTGTACCAATAAAATATTATTTCAATGCTAACATACCTTAACAAGAGATAAATCCAAATAATGATTTGAAAATGAAACGTTATGATCTAACCAAATTTAACCTTCCAAACATAATCATCGACAGAAATCACCATATTTTAGGCGTGGTAACTTTAATAAAGCATGTTCCCAGGTGTGCCTTTTGCTCAAATAATTCTTATTGATGTTTTTTTCTTTTTGGGTCAAAATTCTTGCAATCAGAGAACTTCTTCATACGAGAAAGAGGCAGGAGGAGACAATGCATCATTTAAAAATGATTTTGGCTGATGTCCTAATGAGTTGTGAGATCGAGTTGGCAGGGCCGGAATTTACTGCATGTTCACAACGCTCACCAAATCTACCTTCCTCCATTTCTGAAGAATTGTTCAGTTTGGAGCTGCCACATGGACCTTCTAACAGACATCTTCCCTCACATTCGGCTCTCGTTAGTATAGACAATGCCATTAGCCGTTCTCACACCGTTATTCAACTTCTTTGTCTAGATCACAAAGGTCTTATGTATGATATCATGAGAACTTTGAAGGATTACAATATTCAGGTAAACTTCGTTCCTCTCTTCATTCAAGCACTCCATCTCACAGTCATCACTCGTTTGATGTACAGCTTCTCGTAATATTTTTTGGAATGTGTTTCATTGACCTGTATGAGATTTGTCATAACTACTGCCTCACATTTCTGAGTTTAAAAAAATTTGGTTATTTGATGGTCAGGTTTCCTATGGACGGTTCCATCTAAATTCAAAAGGAAAATGTGACATCGAGTTATTCACAATGCAATCAGATGGCTGTAAGATAGTTGACCCAAACAAGAAAAATTCTCTATGTTCCCGTCTAAGAATGGAACTCACGCGGCCTCTTCGAGCTGCTGTGGTGAGCAGGGGTCCTGACACCGAGCTTCTAGTAGCCAATCCTGTGGAGTTATCTGGCCGTGGCCGCCCCCTTGTTTTTCATGATATTACTTTGGCACTCAAACAACTCAATATGAGCATATTTTCGGTACTAATCCATCGTCCAACTATTGCCAGATCATATGTTGATGGATGTTGTGTTCTTACGACTAACTGAAAAACCATTTTGTGTTCTTAGGTGGAGATAGGGAGGCACATGATCCATGGCCGGGAATGGGAAGTTTATCGAATCTTGCTCGACGAAGGTGACATTGTATGGGTGCAGCAGAGCAAGATTGAAGATGGAGTAAGAAATATATTGATGGGATGGTAATACTAAAAAGGAAATTGATAGTGTCATTTTACAGAAGTAGCTCTTTATAACTGTACAGTTGGGAGTAGAGTTGAAAGTAAAGTAAGGCAGAGGGTGTAAATGAGAGTTGTTGCATCATGGAAAAGATAAAAGCTTTGAGTGTGTTGTTTTTTCTTTTTCATTTAAGATTTGAATTTGACACTTGAAGCTCTAATCCATAAACTTCTTCACATACTTCGTTTTCTTCTGTTATTGGTTCTCTCCATTTTATGTCTCGGTTTTCTCTGCTCTTTTCTACCTGTTTTCAATGCGGTTCGGTTCGGTTGGTTCTCATCAATTTTTACTAATTAAATCGGTTAGACAAAAATCATATCAATTTTAGAAAACATTTTATATAATTAAAAAGCAATGAAGTTTAATTGAATCTTATTTTATCCTTTTTAATTAATTTCTTTTTTGCGATGCAAAAACAACGAGTTAATCTCCTGACATTTCCAAGTCTAAAGAGGAAATTTTTGATATCAAAATGCAACAAATATATAACCAATTAGAGAAATTTGATGCCATGTAAATGAGTGTATTTTATAGCTAAGAAAATAAAGTAAATTAAGAAATAAATATACATAGATTGTAAAGTAAAATTGAAAATCTTTTTAATGAGTATTTTTAAATATATCAAAATTACTTTTTTTTTTATTTTTATAAAAACGTATTTTTTTTATAAATAACAAAATAAATTAAAATATTTATTGCAAAAGTTTTAGATTATGTAATAATAGACTTCTATCACTAGCTATCAATTTATCAACGATAAAATATGAAATTTTACTATAGTTTGTAAATATTTTGTTAAATTGATATATATATATATATTTTTTTTTTACAATTCCTCTGTATATATAAAAATTATTTTGGAGGAGCATTTTGATTTAAAAATGAAAAATAAATAAATAGGGTTTGTAGTTACGAATTTATTTTCTAGGGTTCTAGAGGAATCTTTATAAACGAGTCGAAGACTCATTCTGTTACAACATTTCACTCTAACCAAACAAATTAGGTATTGCCCTTTCTCCACTTTCATCATTTGCTTCAAATTCTCACTATCATTTGTTCTTTACGGTAGCAAATTTACTGGGTGCTTTTCGTTTTCGCCGATTTTTTTTTCTAAAATTTTGCTTCTATTTCTCAAATTACCTTGGTTTTTGCCTTGCAGGAGGATATTATCCCCCCTGAAATCCGGAGCTTGATATGGCCGGAAGAGAAGAGTACCGAATATTTGTGGGCGGTTTGTCATGGGACATCACGGAGCGTCAGCTTGAGAATGCCTTCAATCGTTTCGGCAAAATTATCGATTCTCAGGTTACCCTTATTTATATATATTCGTTGATTTGTAGTTTGATCTTTATTGAACGCATTGAACTTTGTCTAAACTGAACACATGGGAATAAGTTGTTAATTTATATCTTATAGGAGAAGGAAATAGAGGAAATTGTAAAATGGGTGTCATTCTGTGCTAATGTTCATATTAAGAATATAATTTTCAAATTTACACCCCTTTTCCAAAAACACCGCAGATGAACTGCAAGATTAACTTTTACCATCTGAAGCCATGATTTTTTTTTCTCAGTATTTTTTTATGATACCATAATTTTTTTTTTCTCCAACCTCCTCTTCCTGATGATGTTTATTTTTCCCTTGTGAATGAGGACGCTGTTAACGAACTTTTTGGGAAGCGGTTTCACTATCCATGTAAAGTTGAATGCATCAAGATGCTGAAGGTCATAGGGTTGTGTGTGCTTAAGTATAATTTGATTTAGATCTGCTGGTTAAGAAAAAGTGCTACCATCTGGATATTGGGAATATGGTTGCCTGCAAACTCAATCTTGTGCACTAGCTGATTGGGGTTTGGTAGGATTTTAATATGCAAATTCAGCGACTAATTGTTTCTGTGGGATAAAAGAACTTGACACTCTTGATTTAAACCAGAGGAACTATTAACAAGTGATGTGCTGATGCCTGCTCGAGCAAACCTTTCTTGTTTTATTGTTCCTTGATGTTTTTGATGAGGAAACTGAAGTCACTAAATGTTTCAGGATCCGACTAATAAATGTTCTAGTATTTTCTTGGTGAATTTTATCTTGCTTTGGATGATTATTAAGCCCAACTTATCCTTGGATTACCCTTCTTATCAATGGTTCGGCCAAAAGTTAATGAAGAAGTTTATGTGGTTTACGAGATGTTGCGTGGGGCAGAAAGTCTGGGCTAGATTGCTATATTGACTCAGATAATGAGTTTGCTAAGAGTCATCTAATCTCAGAAAGTTTTCAGAAGCCATATGTCATAGATGGAATGCTTCTTTGTAATGCTTTCTTCATGTTCCTGTTCGTGACTAATTACTATTCAAGTGAGAGATAGCTGGTTTCTCATTTGCTAGTTTCACTGGTGTTGAGAGTTGTCAGTTTGATTTAAGATGAAGAAGAAAATGTAAAAGTGGTGCATGTTTTATGGCTAAGATTTATGGATAGCATGCAAAGGACAGTTTTGGGAGATCAATAACCATTTCATTCTTTTGAGTGGACACTGGATCTTTGAATTTCATTTTTCTGTGATGAAGTTGCCAGAGTACCCTACATTTCCGAGCATGCTCAGAAAGTTATTTGTACTGGTTTCTGTTTAGCAGCTTATGTGGCTAGAAATTGTACTAGTGATGCCAGGCTTAGCAGCTCAGACATTTTCTGAAGAATCAGCCAAACTGCATTTGTAGTCTTTAGTTTGACATGGATCCTCCTTGTATGATGTCAGCTAAATTTTAAATGTCTGCTTGAGGACCTTTTCTGATCGGTTGTTATCTTTATTGGTGAGCTTGTTAAGTAATATGTGATGGACCAGACCCTGGACAATGATGTTGATATTATTGCCATTCAAAGGTTCCAGAGTTCTTAGGCCCTCAGTTTTCTGTTATGTCCGAGCATTATGAATGTCTATTTGTTGGGTATAGTACTGCAGTCTGCAAGAGAGCAATTGGATCTGAAGCTAAATTTGAGTTCCTGTAGGTGCAGTGGCAGTTCCTATTTAGAGGAATGGGTTTAGGTTGTGGCAACGTGAGAAATTATGGAGCTGTAGATTTTCATTCCTTTGTTTGCATCCTTTTCCTGTTGTTTGGAATCGTTTCTCAAGATTTGCCAAGAATGCTGCTGTTCTGTTTTCCTTTTTTGTGGTGTTGGTGTGTTAGTTTCCTCATTTTATACTCATCGACAGTCTTTGTCTTAGCAAAGTTTGAATTCATCGATTATTGAATCTATTTAAACTTAAGACGGGTTGAATATGAATATGTGCCTAGTTAAGTATGGTTGCCACGCAAGAAGTTTTGTTGTTGTCAAATTTTCTAATACAGCCTCTTGTCCACGAATTCTGTGGTTGCCATGCAAGTTGTCGTCATCAAGTTTTCTAGTACAGCCTCTTGTGTCCACAAGATGATGGGATCTCTATTGCAGAATAAGTTGGCATCTCAATTGCTTGAAATTTTGCTATGTCTTCTTGCCTGCGTTTCCTTGACCATTCATCCTGGAAGATCTGTTGTTCAAGGATTCATCTTTCTTTTTTGAGATTTATTTCACCATCTACTTCACATCACGTCCCAATATGATCATTTGACAACAACATTGAGGTTAACAAATCACCTAGTTGGAGTAATACACAAATTAAATGAAGTGTTTGTAGTGGGCCTTTTTTTTAGGTAAGATTGACTTTGAGTACCATTTTCGGATGGCTGACTGCTCAGAAGAAGGCCATGTAGCCATGTTTTTATGGCATTGTTTCTTTTGAATAAAAGGCGACTAGAGATGTAAGATACTCTCACTTCAGAAGATAGACCTAAAGATGTGCAGGTGCTTTTGTTTTGTTAAGGAATTATGTAACATGTTGCCATGAGTTCATAAACGGAAGAAAAAGTAAGTTGTCAGACTTTTTAAAACATTTTAATGGTGTTATTATCAGTTACTTTGAGCGAGTTCTCTTTGATGTTGTACTTTTTTTATTGTGTATACAGCATGTGATAGGCTAAACTTCATCACCTGCTTGTACCCATAACTTATTCTGTTATTCTGCTTCTTTAATGGAGTTTAGGTTTGTTAACCATGTGTCCTGAATGATAATTTGATGGAGTTTTAACCTCTATTTTTAGTAGTTGTTGGAGTTCGAAATCTCTAAATTATGGTAACTGTTTGGTATTGAATATATATCTATACCTTGCGACTCTGTTACTTATGGGCTTCAAGCCCACAATTGGGTATAGTTTTCCATGCTTTTAGATTAACCTTATGACCACTCCAAACTTTTATGGGCTATGAACTGGGATCTTAAGTACCACACCTTATATTGGTGGTCAGGTTGTAGAGTTTATCTTGAAGCCTGTCATCTTTGAACATTGAGGAGGTGGGAACTCTGGGCTATTTGTTTATCTTTAACTGTGGTGGTCTTCGTCCCTGTTCTTTGATGCTGTTTTTTGTTACATTGGACAAATTCACTTTATAATCTAGAGTTAGACTATAGTGATGGGTAGCAGGTTTCTAGTTTTCACATAGTATACATTATTAGCGTGGGATGTACTTTAGTAGCTCTGTTCTAATGACTTGATTTAAGTTTTATTGGCTATTCGATTGATTTGCTCTTTGGCATTCCTGTAGATCATGTTGGAAAAGAATACAGGCCGCCCACGTGGCTTTGGTTTTATTACATTTTCAGATCGGCGGGGAATGGATGATGCTATCAGAGAGATGCATGGACAGGAGTTTGGAGAACGAATAATTTCAGTGAACAAGGCTGAACCTAAAATGGGAGAAGATATGGACCATGGTTACAGGGGGGGAGGGTACTCAACTGGTGGCAGGGCCAGCTATGGGGGTGGGGGAGGAGATAGATCTGCAAGGCAAGATGAGTGCTTCAAATGTGGGCGTCTTGGACACTGGGCTAGAGATTGTCCTTCAGTTGGTGGTGGCCGAGGAAGGGGAGGAGATTCATTTCTTGCACGTTCTCGGCTTGGTGATAGTAATCGTGGGGATCGCTTTGCTGGAGATGCTAATCGTTATGTGGATGATCGTTATGAAGGTGGTGGGCGCTTTGGAGATAGAGATCGCTTTGATAGCAGCAGCAGGGACAACAAATATGGAAGTCGTGATCGCTATGTTAGTGACAGGTACTGACTGATTTTTTTATGTGGCTTTTTAGGGTATTATTTGTTCGTTTAAAGTAATTATGACTAGGAAATAATAATTGGCAGAATAACGATCCAATATTATATTGTTCTTTTTGTTGATTAATTGATGACTGCTCAATTGTTTTCGTTGCAGCATCATGTAGTTAACCAATCTCATTCCTGATTTATTGCATAAATCTGGCAGGTATCCACCTGGTGGAGATCGCTTTGGAAGCGGTAGGTATAATAACGATTCTGATCGTTTTCCTGTAAATGGCTATGGCAAAGAGAGAGGGTATTATAGAGATGGTGGACCTCGTGGGGTTGATAAGTATGGAAGTGGCGGTCCTGCACGCGATGAGGGAAGAAGCTATAGAAACAGACCAGCTCCTTATGATCGCCCTAGCCGTGGTGGGCGGCCATCATCATTTGATCGTTATTGACTGTTTTTATTGTTAACACATTATCAGATTTATCAAAAGTACTACATGCTCGGTGTTGTGCTGTTAGTTACTAGGATTGTAGTTGGAGTACCGATGCCTGACTGAGACAGATTGTTCCGGTGTTGTGTAGTTTTCATGCATCTGAGTTTTTTTGCTCAGAGAGACACAGATAAATGCTCTAAAGAACGATGAATGCAAAGAGAACAGATTTAAGTTGACAATTTTGTGGTTTCTAAAATGTCGAGGTGAATCTCGAAGGGAGCGACATAAGGTTGAGTCAAGGACTCTTAAGGCTTGTTTGATTCATAATTCATAAACAAATTAGTAAAGATACAACTAGAGAGGCCAGTAGCACTATATTCGTGTATTGAACAGAGGTATGATGATAGAGGATTTAAATATGAGAGATGAAGTTGGAAAATTGGCCTCCGATAAGACATCAAAGAACGAACTCTGCGGCTGTCTGGAAGAAATATTGGTTTGGGCCTCAATTGGAATTACTGTTTTGCTTTTCTCCCTTTTTTCTGTTTTTTCCCTGAATGTTTCTTCCAATCTCATGTTACTGATTCTCTCTTTAACTTTAGGAAAATGAGAGAAAAATGTGCATTCTGAGTGCTCAACTCTGTATTTCTTTCACCGTTGACTTATTTCCTTATTTAAATAATTCTTAGAGATAGGAGGTTTAATCTTTATTTTCGTGATTACTTGTACCAAAAAAAAATTATAAACTCTGTTGATTTGTTCAAGTTGTTTTCGATAGAGAGGATTGTGAGCATGTCAATCACTGACTGTCTTTGTCTTTTCCTCTTATTCAATCTTCATGCCTATGAAATTTTATCTTCTCCTCTTATAACGGGCTTAGGGTAATTGGAGCATTTTTTAATAAAGTTTCATTTTAAATAAAAACGTTACAAATTTCTGTTTTAAAATTATTTTAAATGACAAAACATTTAAAAATATTTATGAACATGGTAAAATATCTATAAGTGATTTAAATAGACAGTGATATTTTGTCGCTATAATTTCGCCTTCAGCTATAAATTAGTTTGCTACTTGATATTATTGCTATAATTTCGTCTTCTTTATAGCTTGCTACTTGATATTTCAATAAAAGCAAGATGAAAATATAAGCTAAATCAATACACAAGAAAACTTATCATAGACATCTGCTCATTATCCCAATCATGGAATCATAGCTTACTGAATTTCCCCATTCGACTTCAAGACTGCATAAAAGCAATGAAAAAAGATAATTCAAAAACAAATTAATGAACATCTCACTTTAAAGGATTCAAAAGAAAATGTTCTGTTTCTCCTCTTGAACAATTAGCATAAGCCACTTCAAACATGGAAACTAAACAGGCACAAGCCATTCTCACTACGCACAATGACCAATCCAATGGGCAAAAGCTTAATCCACTTGGAGACATTAATAATAAGCAAGACGGCATGATTACCTCCCTCTCGTTGGCATAAATATGGCAAAAGCGATCTACAGCAGCAATAAACACTCATTTTAGATATGCTAACGAAAAAACATCATAAATTTTTCAAAAAGAAAAAAACTTAATTGAGACGAGGACAACAACAACTGCATAAATTAGAGAGCAGCAAAAAGAATCAGGAATCTAAATTACTACCTTGTTTGGCCAACTTATTTTTTCCACGGAATGTAGCTGGAAACGTTGAGCTTGATTGATGGGGGAAATTCTATTCGGTGAGGACTACAAGCGTATACACCTTGTTTGGCCATGAGACTGGCTTAGAGGTGATTGAGATGCTAGCAGAACCAAGAGTCAGTTTCTTTCGGACAGACTAGCTCAACCTTTCAAATTCATCTCAAGCTTGTCAGAGTCCTGATCTGTTCACTTTTACTGTATCCACCATTTGGCCACGGAACAAGTTACAGATATAAAACTAGTTTGAAATAAGTTTATGGCTAGTAAGCTACTAAGATCGATAAAGGCAACTGACAAGCTCAAGAAATGAAATGTTCAGGAAAACAATCCCAAATTATGCAAGAGAGTAGTGAAAGAAATTGACACTCTGTATATGTACTACATACTTAAAATTATAGAGAGATTCCTTTAATCATGCACCTTTAATACTCGTTCATTCCGAGTGCTCCCAGTAAATTAGCCACATCAAGCCTTGCATCTTCCACTGCAATATAATTAAGTAGATATTGAGTCAAAGTTGGAAATACGATACATACATACGTGTGTATATATTTGTGGAAGAAATTATAAATATAGTTTCTGATAAACATGGAAAAGAGGGATTAAAAACAAAGTCTATATGATCTACAATTCAACCAGTTTTACTTACAATCTCTCTACGATTCATATATCACAAATAGGCTTGTTGTAGGTTTGCATTCTCTTCAAAATGAAATTGGAAGTTTGGCGCCATACAACCAGTTGAGGTCAAGAGCACATTGTCTGGGATAAGATGGGGACTCGTACTTTATAGCTCTGTTATGCAAGTCCTGAAAATAAAAAATAAAACAAAACAAAATGGAAGGATCAAATTTGAAAGAAAGGATACAATTTAATAAACAATAAAGAAATTTGATTTTTTAAATATGTTTTTGGGTATGAACTATTACCTAATGGATATTCTGTACATTCTGTAGTCAAGGATGGGAATGATGTAAAAAAAGAAGAAATGTTCTTGTTTGATTAGGTAGTTCAAACAATTTGGTCCCCACCCCCAAGTGAATAGAGAATATACTACTTTGTAGAGTAAAACTTGGGTGCATCCTGGATGGCATCATCCTTTTGCAGCCCACACCAACCCCACCAATACAGAAAACGTTCAAAAAAGAAAAAGAAGAAAAAAATGTTCACTCCTTGGTAAATTGTGATGAACAACTAGATAGATTACAGAAAGATGTATACAGAGCATCCAAGTTTTTTCTTTTCTACTTTGTAAGGTTGATTTAGAAAGATTTCTAGAATAAAATCAAACTTTGGAAAGAGCAATAGGGGAAACACATACCTGGCTTTCTGACACTTGGTCTTGGAGAGTGCTTTTTTCGTATCAAGTAGAATTCTTTTTGTGGATAAAATCTCTAAAAGCTTACCCCTACCAATAGTCTCGACAAGAGCAAGAGCCATCCTTAAAATGGTGGAACCGAGTAGCATCTCTTACAATGATTTCCCTTCCTACAAGCTTGGAGATGAACTTTATAGCAGAATGGCAGTCATTACAAACTCTAAGGTTTTTCATAATCCTCAGAGCAGTGTTCTCTGGAGTATTTAAAAGCCCAAATGCTATAGCAAGTTTTTCACTGTGATATTTAAGTATTTGCTCTTTCACCTCTTCTTCAAGGTCATGAAGTACTGATTCAGTGTCTGGGATGAAACCCATCTTTTTTATCTCCTCCCATATCTCAGCCATCAACTTGTAGATTTCATCTTTCTGTGGATGAATAGCGTCTTCAACTCCAAATGCGTGAACTTCGTTCTTAATATGAATCCAACTAATTCCCTTCTCTTTCCTCACTCCTCTATCCTTCATTAGTTTTCTAGTTTTGGCAGCATTTTCCCATTTTCCGCAAGCCGAATACACATTAGCAAGGGCCAAGTAGGCGCCACTATTTCCAGGATCAATAAGAAGCAGTCTTTCCGCTGCAACTTTTGCCAGATCTGCATTTTTATGAATTTTACAAGATGCTAGTAGCGAACCCCAAGCTATATTATCTGGTTTTATAGGCATGCTTTCAATGAACAGGTATGCTTCTTGAAGCAATCCAGCCCGTCCATAAAGGTCGATCATGCATGCATAATGGCTTAGAGTGGGTTCAATTTCATGAACTTCAGTCATCATATTATAGTACTTTCGACCTTGCTCCACTAATCCCACATGTGTACAAGCAGAGAGCACTCCTACATAAGTGATATGATCAGGTTTCATACCAACTGAGAGCATCCTCTCAAACAGGTTGATGGCTTCTTTTCCAAGGCCATGCTGTGCAAGAGCCATGATCATTGATGTCCAGGACACAATTTCCTTCTTCCCATTTGGAAGATCAAAAACTCTTTTGGCTACATTGATGTTTCCCGTTTTAGCATACATGGCTATCAAGGCATTAGTAACAGAAGGTGTCAAAGATTCACCAGCTTTTATGGCACTGGCATGGATTTGTTTCCCATGCTCCAAAATAGTCAAACTTGAACTTACACTAAGCATGGCCGCCAGGGTATAACTATTCGGCTCAGGGCCTTCATTAACCATCAACCTAAACAGCTCCAGTGCATCGTTCCATAACCCGTTTTGTACATAACCAACAATCATGGCTGTCCATGCTATCACATCACGATCTCTTAATTTGTTAAATATCTCTCTGGCTGGTTTGACATTTCCTAGCTTGGAATATCCATCCAGTAGGGAAGTGAACGCTATAATGTTTAGATTTGAAGTCCTGTTATGCTCAACAATCAGTCTAGCTATTTCTACGCCACCTGACTTTGCATACATTGATATCAAAGCATTGCCAACTGCTCCAGAAGTTTCAGTTTCTGCTCTTAGAAGATAAGCATGTATCTGTTTCCCAATATTCAGCTTCTCGAGATTGGCACAAGCTGATAAAATGCTTGCCAAGGTGAAGTTATCTGGCTTTAAAGAAGGTTCATTCAACATCTTTGAGAATATAACCAGTGCTTCAAGATTATACCCTCGCTGACTATATCCCGAAATTATCGAATTCCAAGAAACTATATCTCGGTCAGGCATTTTCTCAAATTGTGAAGCAGCAAGCTCAAACTGCCCAGATTGCATATACAATGAAATCAAAGCATTCCAAGTTGAAATGTTCTTCACCGTCATCCTATCAAAAACAACTTTCGCTATGACTGGATCTCCACATTTTGCGTACATATTCAGCAGGGAAGTTGCAACAGGAACACAACTACCGAGTCCAAGTTTAACAACAAATGAATGAATCTTCCTACCAATGTCCAAAGTTTGATTTGCCGCGCATGAAGAAAGAACATTACTGACTGTGAATTGAGAAGGTGGGACTCTCTCAGATATCATCTTCGCGAACATCCAAATCGCATTATCAAATAAACCAAATTGATTGTAACCCACAATGATGGCAGTCCAAGAAACAGGATCACAGTCAGGCATTTCATACAAAAGGCGACGTGACACCTCGAAATTACCCTGTTTGGCATAGCCAGATATCAGAGTGTTCCATGAGAATGTTGACTTAAGGGGCATTTCATCGAACACGTGGTGAGCAAAGCTAAGTGACCCAGTTTTGGCATAGAAAGTCATAAGATTGTTCATCAAGTACACACCAAGATGAAGGCCTTTCTTGATTATTTGACAGTGCACAGACCTTCCGGCAAACGAGTCTTTGATTCTAACACTTGTTTGCAAGATATGTGCAAAGAATTCAGAAGAAGTAGGTGAATTACCAACTTCCATGATTGGAGATTAAAATCTAGAGACGAAAAACAAAATCCCAATGTTTAACCTCGCTGCAGATTTCTAACCATCAATTTCCCTCATTTCCTTCAATTTTTGGTTATTTAGCTTTATGAAACCAGTAGTGTGCTATTTTGCAACTTAGCTATGAACAATATCAAATAAGAAACTAAAAACAGTACAGCTTAAGTTAAGACTAACACAAACTGTAAACAAAGTCGAAAAATAAACTAAAAAAACTGCCACTGATTTAGTTATGGTTTTCTACTGACCTGTATAGCACAACCAAACGTAGCACCCCACCGCCGCCATGGACGGCTGAGAAAAAGAAAAGGCAATGGTTGAATTTCATCCCTTTCTGGGCTGATCGGCCCATTTGAGGCCCATCTGTAATATTCGACCCGAGTTATCGGCCTCTTCCCTTTATGCAATTTCAAATTAGTATCTTCTCTCCCGCCGGATCTGACGAGGAGGACGAGAGAGGTTTCGCGGCAGATCACTGACGAACTTTAATCCGTCTAATCCCGTCTCCGACGGTTAGATTTCTTCAAATTTTGTAAACTAATGGTTAGAATTTCATGTTATTAACTTTCATTTGTGTTTAATTATGCTATTCCCTCTGCGAACTTCAATTAATTTCACTGTGCACTACATTAATTTTGGGTTTGAAAGTTTTTTGTATTGTTTTCATTGACGAAAATTCAGTGACCAAGTGTGGATTCCTCTCAGAATGCTGCAACGTTAGTAGTTCGGTAAAGTTAAGAAGAAAGACTTGTTGATGATAATGGCAAGAAGAAAGGCAAAGAAAACAGTTAAGAAGTCCAGCCCTTCATATGGACGAGACGCAAAAGATGATGTAGCGAATAAGTTAAAGACTGACTCCGACGAAGATGGTATGTTGAAATTCGTCGTGATTTCAATCCTTTTTCCCCAAGCCGGAATTTCATTTTAGGAAAATTGTCTTGTTTCTCTTCACGTGCTTAGTTGAACGGCATGCTGCTGCAATCCGTGCCATTCGGGATGTGGAGATCGAGCGTTTGATTACTGAATTGCGGTTACTTCGTTCGTATTTCAACAAAGAGCAATTGCAAACTCCTCTATTGCAATTTTTCGAAGAGAAACTTCCAAGCTTGTCCATTTCGATAAGAGGCGAACAAGGTGAAATTGAAGTACGATGGAAGGATACAGAGGATGAATTACACACCAATCCAGCGGATGGAGTAGATATACATGCTTCTCTTCTTCATCGCCTTTCCACAGCTTATCCTTACTGCTCTGCCGGAATGCGATCGTTTAATGGATTTCAATTTTCCAGTAAATCAGGTATCTGTAGATTTTGGATTGTGGTGCTTAAAATTATTTGGTAAGTACTCCCTTATTTGACGTTTCTGCTGCAACTTACCTTCTTTTCTTTCCTGGTGGCAGTGAAAACAAATCCTTTCAATGCTGAGAACCTGCAAATTCCGAACTTTGTAAGCAATTTTACTTTTAATATCTTAAATTATTTAGTAGTAGAGCAAGTGATACCTTGCGAGCTCACAGAATATGATTTAGTTTCTCTATATCTTTTGATTTGTGGAAAAATGCCTTCTTGTCACAATCTTCATGTGTTACTCCTTTCATGCTTTGGTATTATTTAGGCTCCAAAGTTGGAAAAATAAGACACTCACAAGTTTTATAAGATAACATGTGTTACTTTTCTTATTTTCAATTGATTTTGAGATGAGATGTAATGTGTACATAATTTGGTATTAGAGTTCATAAAGTCTAAACGGGTGTTCAGTAAAAAAAGAAGAAAGATTTGATCCAAGAATAGTATATAAAGAGGGCACCACCTTGCGGATGATCCACATTGAAAAAAGACACTTCATAATCTTTATAAGAGAACATGAATTACTCCATTCAAAACTAATTTTTGTAATTGTTGTACAATAGGATCTTCTTTTGTTCCCCATTTGATCATATCAATGAACGGTTACAGTTTCCTATATATAAAAATGATAGATTACTCCTTTCATTTTTCCATTAGATGGATACCCATGTTTATCTAGCGGGGATTGACTGATATATTTATTGACAACTCTTGATGTTTAGGTTTTGGAGGAGCCCTCGGATAATATGGTGCTTGGCATGCAGACATTCTCCAAACTCCTGGGGTTCGTATCTTCATGGTTCTTGTATCTCACTTATTGCATTAACCTTCTTATGTTATCTATTATTGCCATTTTTCAACATTTGGTAGTGTCTTAGACCAAATTATCTAGGCAGATAGGCTCTCGCGGTTAAAGGAATAGATTTATAGTAGTGGTAGGTGTCTGCAGTCAATTATTGATGTTTTAATAATTAAGGATATCTAAGCTAATCCATGTCTATAAACTAATTATAGACAATTATCAAGCCTTTATTAGCTCAATCTTCAGCTTCAATAATTTTGGATACTGGACGTCTTAGTAATAAGTTAGGATCTTGTTGCTCATCATGGATTGGGATTTGGGTTAATAAGGTCCAATGTAAATGGTGTAAGCAACACTAGTTCAACACATAGTTGTCACCTCATTTATCAAGGATTTGAAATCCTATGAGTTCTTTTGACAACCAAAGTGGGGTCAAAAATGGTTGTGTTGTGAAAATAATTGAGGCTCACAAGTTAATCCTCACGAAGACACTTGCTTCGTGTACTTGTTGGTAAATCGGGAATGAACTTGGTTACTAGTATTGGTTTAAACTTTATTATAAAAGTAATATTGGTTGGTTTTACGGTAGGATAAAATAAGAGTTTATGGAACGTTGTGTTATAGTTTTTTCTCTCTCTTTTAGAGGTTCATTTTGGATTTGATTATTTCTTACTTGAGTTTTCAATGGAAATGTTCCTATGGATGTCAGTGCCATCTACTGATCAAAGTTATCAACTTGAAGGAAAAATTAATTGCAGCTTTTAAAACTGCAAAAAAAGTTATTGGGTGACAATAGTCCATCATTTATCATTAAGCATGTCATAAATAATCACTGCAGTGTAGAGGGAATGATGGAAGTGCTGGTCTTATTTCAAGTCATAATTACCTTTATAGTTATGGATTTATTGACGGATGGAGATATAGAAAAAGCTAGGAAACTTTCGACCCCATGGAAAGAAGCTGGACGATAATTCTAAGTACAAAGATCAGCATGGCTATAACTAAACAACGTGTGAAATTTACATTTAGTAAAATCTCAGCCTTGTTTGAGGAATTGTCAGAATGAAACTTTCTTAAGGCTATTTTTGCCTCTATTTAGTGTATTCTACTATAATCTAACTAGTTATCATTTCATAGATAAGTAACCAAAGATTGTCTATTGGGATGACACCGAAAACCCGAAGACTGCCGAAGCCAGGCGAGATGCTCGTGTCTATCCATGGATCCCCCCTTGGTGTTTACAAGGAAGACAACATGGAAGCAATCCATGGTACATTCATGTAAGCTCATATCTAGAAATGCAGTGCAGTATATGTTGACACTTCAAATTCGAAATGTGATCTGAATAGGCTTAATAAGTTGGTGGGTAATGGGTATAAATCATGATTCTACAATTTTTCTAATTGATAAATTAATAATGTGCAGAATCAGAGAGGGTTGATCGGTTGATTCAAGGTCACTTGACCGCTTGTCAATAAAACCCAAACTTCAGATGCGTTTATCCCCGACTGTCATTCTACCCTTTCTTTCAACCTTCTTTTATTGTACCTAACCTTTTGATTACTTTGTTAAAGGCTACTCTTACAAGTGTAACTAAGAATTATTGTGTTTCTACTTGAAGGAATGGTTAAGTTCACCATTTTGTGAATCCAAAAATGTCTGAGGTGCGCCCGAGGGGAGCGATATAAGAAGGTTGAGTCGAGGCGATGACTCTTAAGGTTTGTTTGGTTCATAATCCATAAACAAATTAGTAAATACAACTCTAGAAGCCACAGAAATGTGGGATGATAGAGAAAGTGAAAATGGAAAGATGCAGCTTGAAAATTGGGAGAACAACTCTGGTGTGGTTTTAGAGTGAAAATGGAAGAAATATGGTTTGGTTTGGGCCTCAGTTGGAATTTCTGACTTGCTTTTCTCCCTTTTTTTCTCAATGTCATTATTTTGAATTTTTTGCATTTCTTCCACTATCCTGTTAATGTGAAAGAAAAAAGTGACATTTTTAGTGGTTTGATTATATTTCTTCCACTAATGAATGTGATTTTCTCCTTTCAACTTCTTTAAAAATGTGTACAAGATAATATTAGCTCTATAAGATCCCATTTGTTGCAGATTTCTATTCTTTATTGTATTTGTTATCATATCTTTAATTTGCATATATGCAATAACTCATCATTAAACATGGGATAATCTATTTCAAGTAAAATGTATATCATCCCAATTTTAAAGAATTATTTATAGGTTTGAATGATTGGTCAATAAAGTACTTACTGATATAGAGATTTTGTTGTGAACAGAAAAAAGAAAAAGTAGTTTTAGCCTTAGTTGTTTTTGGATCAACTCCCACAAGTCCAATGGCTTGAGAGTTGAATTTTATTGCCATTTTTTGCTACTTGGGGGTCCCAAAATTTGAATTATAGTGTATGTATATGTCTTTTTGTGTATGTACATATTACAATGTTTTCCAAATAATTGACTCATCATTTTAGTGCTCTGGTCCCCTAAAATTAATATTGAAAACCTTAGTTTATTAACTTTGTCTTTTTGTTGAATTTTCAAATACATTGTTTGAACAAAATCACTCAAAACTTCATTCTCAGGCTCTCCATCTCTTCTCCCAAATTGTCTATTCCAACCCTTTGATATGTACTTATACATCATTTTCATTGGTTGAGATGGTAGCATTGATGTGATCTCATTGATTTTTCAAAAATAATATGACCTTGACAATAGGGGTCTTTTAAAAAATATTTCCACCGTATAATCTTGAAAACGGAAAAAAAACTCACATGCTCACAATAGAAAATTCAAAAAATGTCCCAATTAATTGACATCCAACGCACATATTTAGATTTAGGTGATTTGATCTTTTAAATTTGGTAGCCAAATCTCATATCGTTTAAATTTGGATTGTTAAATCTCAACCATTTTTTAAAGATTTTTTTGTACTCGTTTATATTTGGAACGATCGTTTATCTTTTTTTGTATACGATCATTTAGATTTGACTATCCAATATCCAACCTTTTTTTTTCACTATCTTTTATATTAGGAACAACCAAATAACAATTTGAAAAAAAATAGTTTTATATTTGGTACACGATCTTTGACCAAATAAAAAACTGCAAAAAAGGAGAAAAAGACAATGAAAAAAAATCGTAAAAGAGGAAGAGAAGAAAGACTATAGAAAGAAGGACAAACGTCAAAATATTTTTAAAACATGATAGTTTCATGGGTTTTTTCATTTTGTTATACGACCATAAATATTTTGCCGATTTGTTATATTTATAAAAATTAACATTGACAATACTTATATATATATAAAAAATGCAAAGCAATCACCATTGGTTTGAAAACTCAATTCAAAACTCAATTCATGAATCATATGAAAGATTATGAGGACAGATTAAACCAAAGTTATTGGATAATCATTAGGGAAATTGTTATGGATAACAAAAATTAAACCGAAGTTGATTAATATATCTAAAATACATTGTTCTATGGAATAGTATTGTGATTAGCTTTAGGCTTTGAGTGTTTGAAATATATTCTTTTATTTTTCTCAATTCATCCCTGCCAAACTATTGACTAACTAATTTCTTTTTGTATATACGTATAAAGGTTTTTCACGTTTGAGTTTTAAACATGACAAATAGTTACAAATAGAACAATTAGGTTCATAGTGTCAACGTATAAATCAACATTTTAAACAAAGTAACAAATATAACAAAACCTGTCAGAGTCTACCAATGATGAAAGTCCATCCCTTATAGATTTTTGCTATATTTACAAATGTTTAAAAAAAATGTTTTCATGTCATTGATTATTATTTCTAAAATTTTCTCTTGATTATCCTTTTTTTCTCTTCATTCTATTATTATTATTTGATTTAAATGATATTAGTCCAACCATTGGTGTGAAGATTCAAATTAATTATTTTAGTTGAGTATAAATATTTCCTATGATTTGAAAATTAAGAACAATTAGAAAACATCATTACCAAAAATGATTCATAAATTGCTTGACCTAATTATATACATAATCAGTCAATGCACTTGATTTGACACCAAAGTTGAATATACAAATATTTTTAACGAGAGTTCATTATAATTACTCCATTTTTAACTCGGTTTAAATATGGCAAAAAAAACTAAAAGGTCTTTTTATAAATGCTTAGTTTCTATACTCTCTGGATGGAACGACATATATTCGTATACTTTTGTTTGTTTTAGTTACTATACTTTCAAAATGTGAATTTTGATTTTAACGCAAAACGAATAAACAAAATATTAAATAAATAAAAATAATGTTTTAATTGTGAATTATTATCATATCAATTATTTGGAAAGAGAAATTTAGAGATTGTGAATGTCATTTTCCTTTTTTCTATTACACAACTTTGACCAAATGGGTTTGTTTATGTTTAAGCCTTATGATCAACAGCACCATTGAAAAGGAATATTTGTTAGTATGAATGAATTTTGAAATGTGTTGTGTATAATATACTTCTTTAAAATGTTATATCCTTTGCTTTCGGTTAAAACGAGACTTGGCAAGTGTTATACGCAAGTTTGAACGAAAAGACATAAATGACATTTTGACAATAATGTAGACAAAGAAATTAAAAAGATAACATGATTCAGTTCGAGAGTAACTATCTAAAATCATAATAAGATTTGGAGAAGAGACTGGGACTACTTGGGTCATGACCCGAACAAGTGTGCTCGGCCTCGGCCCACCTCATCAAGACCTAACGAGACATGCTTCATACTCATGCATACCCTAACCAAGTAGGACTATACTGTAGGCCCAAAGCATAGTTAAAGTGAGGTGTATGTCTTGGAATTGGTCGATGTCAATTCTAGCAAAATGCCAAATAGGAGTGTGCCCTTCAAACACTCAAACTCAATAACTCAAGGGATGTTTAAAGAAACTCGAAAATAGGTTTTCCAATTTGCCGTGATGCATTCTTTCTATTACCGACCTCATTCCACACACAAAATGTAAGAGCAAAAAAGGCTTCAGATGAGAAGTTGAGTTTAAACTCACAAACCAATGACTTAAAACTTTTCCTTTTATATCTAATAAATATACCAACTTTAAATTTTAGGTTGAATTAACTTCTTCGAAATTTTTATATAAAAGATATTAATGAAAAATAAACTACAAACACAACTTCTTCTCTAAAGCTATCATAGCCTTAGTGTATACTTTTGACAAATATTTGAAAATTTTCTCTCTATCTTTTGGGAATAAAAGGACAAATATATTTATTTTCTCTTATTTCTTTATTACTTTTCCATCTATTTTAAAATACTATTTAAAATTTCTTTATTAATTTTTCTCTTTTTTTATTTAATCATTAATGTTTTATTTATTTTTCATAATTGTTAAAAAGCAATTGTAAGATTTTTAATACTACAAATTTTAGGAGATCTCAATTAAAGAGTTTCTAAATTTTAATTAATATAAATAAATCTTATAATTATTTTTTTAGTACTAATGTTTATTTTATTTAATTTGTATTTTTTTTTAAAAAAAAAAGCTTAACATTTTTATGTTGGATGAGATCATAATTAATAATTATTTGTGCTAAAAGAAGAATGGTTATTTTTGTATTCATTATTATATTTTTCAAAATTGTTTGCTAAAAAAGTTTGGTTAAATATCAACCAATAGTTTTTGGGAGAAATTAAAAAAAAAAACCAATTAATTCCCCTACCACTTATTATTTCTATATTATGCTTTCTACTTCCCCACTCTTTTAAAACTGATTCTAACGTAAACCTAACTTAACTAATATATCAATTTTGATGTCAATACTTTCATTTTCCATCTCATATTATAAAAAAAATGGATAAGAGTAATCAACTTCTTAATTTATTTACTTCGTCTTTTTCTTTTAAAGAAAATTTTCTATTGTTCGATAGTTATATACCATAAAATTTCATATTTAGTGATCTTTGTATTGAACTTTGTGCATATTATTTTTAAAAAATATGTATTAATAAATAAATCTTAAGGTTGATTTTCTTTTATCCACGAGATCTAATTTAAAAAAGAAGAAATTTCACAAGTGGCAATATAATACAGACATATATATAAAATTTGAAACTTTATTATGATCGGTTCTACTGCAATTATATTTTCAAAAATTAATCCTATGATCATATGTCAATTGAAGCTTATTGATACATTATATTATCACTTATAAATTTTTTAATATGTTTTGCTATATAATCTAGAAAAATACCTAAATAATTAAATTGGAGCTTTATATACATATATTTTTGTAATATTTATAGAGAGCAACTGTCCAATTAATATCACATGTGTGAGACTTAAATTTCTTGATTTTTTCATAACTAATTAATAAGTCAACAAATCAAAACAATGATATAGTAATTAATGCAATAGAAACAAAGACACAGGGAACGAGTTACCTACTCTTAACGGTCAAAGCGAACCTCAACCCAACTCAAAAAAATTAAAATATAACTATTTTAGAGTTAATCCATAGTAATTAATTAGGGCATCTCCATGTTTGTAGGACATAGGACAAACACACAATGGCATTAATTAAAATAATTAGAACTTCTAAGTCAACTATAAAGTCTTATCTTAGAATTCAAAAAAATGTCTATATATCTTCCTCTCATTCACAACCCTTCAATATAACCAATTCTCTTATCACTTTCTCTTTCTCTCTTACTCTCTTCTTTCTTTCTTTCAAAAGAGAAACACAAAACCCTCAAAATCTCCCATTTTTGTTTTCTTCTTAAAACAATACTCCATCCCCACTTCCAAAAAATGGTGGCCGGCCGGAGAATCTCCAATTGCTCCGACATAAGTACCATCGCGGTCCACGTCATCACCGGACGGTGGTTTGTCGTATTTGCTTCACTCTTAATTATGGCTGCGGCCGGAGCGACGTACATGTTTGGCTTGTACTCGAGCGACATAAAATCGGTTTTGGGTTACGACCAAACGACGTTGAATTTGTTGAGTTTTTTCAAGGACTTGGGTGCAAACGTCGGCATTTTGTCTGGACTTATTAACGAGGTTACGCCGCCGTGGGTGGTTCTGTCTATCGGCGCCGTATTGAACTTCTTTGGTTACTTTATGATTTGGCTTGCCGTTACTCGTCGGATCTCCGCTCCTAAAGTTTGGCAAATGTGTCTCTATATTTGTATTGGAGCCAATTCTCAATCCTTTGCTAATACGGGTTCTCTAGTCACTTGTGTTAAGAACTTCCCTGAAAGCCGTGGAGTCGTTCTTGGTATGTATTTTAGTCTTTAAACTATTATGTGAAATTCAAAAAGTTGATACACATTTAAATTTCAAACTTAGGTTTTGTAAATGAATATTATTTAATCTTGAATTATATATTATTGAAATTCAAACTTAGGTTTTGTAAATAAAGAAGAAAAAAAAGACTTCTATTGTTTAGTATTTTCCTATAGATTCCAACATTTGATTCCATATGTTTAAACAAAATCAATCGCTACTAATTAAAACTTTAACGTTACAAAATTTTAGGTATCTTGAAGGGATACGTCGGGCTGAGCGGTGCCATTATCACACAACTCTTCCACGCATTCTACGGCGACGATACCAAATCCTTAATTCTCCTCATCGGATGGCTACCGGCGGCAATTTCCTTCGCATCTTTACGCACAATTCGTATCATGAAAGTCATCCGCCAACCAAACGAGCTCAAAGTCTTCTACAACTTCCTCTACATTTCTCTTGCCCTCGCCGGATTTCTAATGTTAATGATCATTGTAGAAAGCAAAAAACAGTTCAATCAAAACGAATACGGTGGCAGCGCCGCCGTCGTCCTCCTTCTCCTCATCCTCCCACTTGCTGTAGTCATCATCGAAGAGTACAATCTCTGGAAACTCAAAACCGCTGTCATTAAATCCCCAAATCCCTCTGTTCAAATCGTAACAGAGAAACTCCCAAAAACAGAGCATCCAAAACAAGAGCAAAAAGAAC
This sequence comes from Cucumis hystrix, assembly GCA_025688845.1. Taxonomy (NCBI): domain Eukaryota; kingdom Viridiplantae; phylum Streptophyta; class Magnoliopsida; order Cucurbitales; family Cucurbitaceae; genus Cucumis; species Cucumis hystrix. The sequence goes on along the minus strand of CM046892.1, from coordinate 17,408,885 downwards.
CATCTTGTTGGACAACAATTTTCAACCCACCACAACGTGGCGATGATTTCACAATTCTTCAAGCTCTCTTCAGCGTCGACATGCTGATTCTATTCATCGCTGCAATCTGCGGTGTCGGTGGAACGTTAACAGCGATTGACAATTTGGGTCAAATCGGATTGTCTTTGGGATACCCAAAAAGAAGCATTAGCACATTTGTATCATTAGTCAGTATTTGGAATTACCTCGGCCGAGTTGCCTCTGGTTTCATCTCTGAAATTGTTTTGACAAAATACAAATTCCCTCGCCCTTTAATACTCTCTCTAACCCTTCTTCTGTCCTGTGTCGGCCATTTGATGATCGCATTTGACGTCCAAAATGGGTTATATGTAGCTTCCATCGTAATCGGATTCTGCTTTGGTGCACAATGGCCGTTGATTTTCGCCATAATTTCAGAGCTTTTTGGGTTGAAATATTACTCAACGCTCTACAATTTCGGGTCGGTCGCGAGTCCAATTGGGCTATATGTTCTGAATGTGAAAGTGGCTGGGAATTTCTATGACAGAGAAGCAGAGAAGCAGCTCAGAGCAAAAGGGATTATACGAAAAGCAGGGGAAGAATTAAAGTGCATTGGAGGGGAATGCTTTAAGCTTTCATTCATCGTAATCACAGGAGTTACTTTATTGGGTATGTTAGTTTCATTGATTTTAGTGATTCGAACACGGAGTTTCTACCGGAGTGATATTTATAAGAAGTTCAGAGATGAAGTTGAAACAGCAGAGGTGGCCGGAAATGGGGTTGTAGAGGCCGCCGGTGTACCAGAAGAGAGAAGAAAATGATGGAAATGTAGAAAAGATGAGAAAGGGAAAATTGAAATGTATGAGTAAAATCCAAATGGGTTGAAGCAGAGAGATGAGAATGATAGAATTAAGACGATTTTAGGTTGATTTTTGGGGTTTGTTGAGGAACTCGTTTTCTTGTACTCATCTCTTGGCTTTTGTTTGAAAGTACAAAGTTTATAGATTATAATTAGCAAAAGAAGAAAAGAAGAAAGATAAAAAAAGAATTAGATAAGGTTTCTAAGGGCTTTTATTTAGAATGTTTCTTATTATTGTAATTCAAGATTTTAAAAAATAAATCATTTTAGAACAAAAAAAAACAAATGAAGAAATAGTTTTAGAAATGAATTTAAACCGTTTTATTAAATAAATAAATAAGAGTTTTTCTAAGGGATATTTTTAAAAATAGTAAAATAAATAAAATATTTACTATAGCAAAATTTTGGATTTTATCGATAGAAATGGATGAGTCTATCCATATATATAGAATCTGAAAATTTTGCTCTATGTTTTGCTATTTTTGACAATTCTTTTTTTAAAAATATTTTTAAATTAAACCATTTAATTTCAAACGGCTTTAATTAATATTCTTATATTCTACTATCGACCTCAATTTTTCAAATGTACGAGAAGATAAACATAAGTCAACTTACAAATATGGCATAAAGTTTATACTTTTGAGCATGTGGTTAGAAATTTGATTTTGCAATAATTCTCGTATTGTTAACCAAAAGAGAAAATTAAAAGTTAAGAAAAATGAATTAACGAATTCTCATTATCTGTGTCTTTCTTGTCTTCCTTTCTTCAAGTTATTACATATTATAAATTTCCAATGTTAGAGAGCATATTCTTATAGGGTTTAAGAAATGGACATAAAAACTCCAAAAACCGATCTGATTTACTTCAATCAACTAACCAAAATTGTCGACAATTTTATGGTTGCTTTATCAGTGGTGCTTTCTCTGAAAATCAACACCAACTGGCTAATGTAAACCTCTATCTATATTAGAGAAGAAAAGTGTGAGAAAAGACACCTTGAGAATAGGATCCTAACATTTTTCAAGGGATCTTACCATTTAAAAGAGGCATTAAAAAAACCAATATAAGTCAATGTAGAGCATTTGTCAAGTAAAAAAAATCAAATCTCTAAACTCGAACTTAATATTACAAGCTATATATCATTTTTGCTATACTCATCTTGACATATTTACTAAGATAGAATAAAGTTGCTAATTAGTTTAAAGATTGCTAAAATGCAATTTTCGATTATTTCAAATATATTTATTAAAAGTTTAAAATAATCTCGAAATCAATGGTCCAATCATTCCCGTATGTAGGAAGGAATTAAGTCTATCCCATATTAATGGTACATAATGATGCCCACTATGATAAATAATCTTTTCCCTTTGGATATATTCTTCAAAAGCCAACTTTAGAGTCTCCATCTTTGATTTCAAAAAATCCCTTAAATACCCTAAATTCACGACCTCTTAACAACCTAACCTCTCACTCTTTATCTTTTTACAAAAGAATGTTGGCCACTGGAAGAATCTTGGGATGCTCCGATATGGGGAGCATTGTCGTCCACATCATCACTGGACGATGGTTCGTACTGTTCGCTTCGCTTCTAATCATGGCGGTGTCAGGAGCAACATACATGTTTAGCCTGTATTCAAACGACCTAAAATCGATTTTAGGTTACGACCAAACAACGTTAAATTTGTTGAGTTTTTCTAAGGATTTGGGTGCAAACGTTGGTATTTTGTCTGGACTTGTGAACCAGGTTACACCGCCATGGGTGGTTTTGTCCATTGGTGCCATTATGAATTTCTTTGGTTACTTTATGATTTGGCTCGCTATTACTAATCGAATCTCCACTCCCAAAGTTTGGCAAATGTGTCTTTATATTTGTATTGGAGCCAATTCTCAATCCTTTGCTAATACAGGTTCGATAGTTACTTGTGTTAAGAATTTTCCTCAAAGTCGTGGCGCCCTTCTTGGTAAGTAGTTTAATTACAAATTTAGTTCATAAACTTTTACGAGCGTCCTTAAAACTATTTATAATAATAATAATTTGCGGTTATTTTTCAAAATCTAACGGCTACTCTTAATTAAACGTTAAAACTTTTAGGTATCCTAAAGGGATACGTCGGGCTGAGCGGCGCTATAATCACACAACTCTTCCACGCATTTTATGGCGCCGACGAGAAATCCTTAATTCTCTTCATCGGATGGCTCCCGACGGCAATTTCCTGTGCATCTTTACCCATAATTCGTATCATGAAATTCATCCGACAACCAAACGAGCTCAAAGTCTTCTACAATTTCCTTTACATTTCTCTTGCTCTCGCCGGGTTCCTAATGTTAATGATCATTGTAGAGAGCAAAACAGAGTTCACTCAAAACCAATACGGTGGCAGCGTCGCGGTCGTCCTCCTCCTTCTCCTCCTCCCACTCGTCATCGTTGTCATGGAAGAATACAATCTCTGGAAACTCAAAACCGCTCTCATTAAATCCTCAAATCCCTCTGTTCAAATCGTTACAGAGCAACTCCCAAAAACAGAGCATCCAAAACAAGAACAAAAAGAACCATCTTGTTGGAGTACAATTTTCAGCCCACCAGAACGCGGCGAAGATTTCACAATTCTCCAAGGTCTCTTCAGCGTCGACATGCTGATTCTATTCACGTCTGCAGCTTGCGGCTTGGGAGGAACGTTAACGGCAATAGATAATTTGGGGCAAATCGGAATGTCTTTGGGATACCCAAAAAAAAGCATTAGTATATTTGTAACATTAGTCAGCATTTGGAGTTACCTCGGCCGAGTTGGCTGTGGTTTCTTCTCTGAAATCGTTTTGATAAAATACAAATTCCCTCGTACTTTAATATTATCACTGATCCTTCTGTTGTCCTGTGTCGGCCACTTGATGATCGCTTTTGACGTCCCAAATGGGCTATACGTTGCTTCCATCGTAATCGGATTCTGCTTTGGAGCACAATGGCCGTTGGTTTTCGCCATAATTTCAGAGCTTTTTGGGTTGAAATATTACGCCACACTTCACGTTTTTGGGGCAGTGGCGAGCCCAGTTGGGCTTTATGTTCTGAATGTGAAAGTGGCAGGGAACTTCTACGACAGAGAAGCAAAGAGGCAGCTCAACACGAAAGGGATTTTACGAAAAGCAGGAAAAGAACTAAAGTGCTATGGAGGGGAATGTTTTAAGCTTTCGTTCATCGTAATCACTGCAGTTACTTTGCTGGGTATGTTTATTTCATTGATTTTAGTGATTAGAACAAGAAGTTTCTACAAAAGTGATATTTATAAGAAGTTTAGAGATGAAGCCGAAACAGAGGTGGCCGGAAATGAGGCTGTGGCGACGGCGGGAGCAGTAGAAGAGACAGAGAAAACTATAATACAAAGAAGAAGTTGAAAAGTGGAGTAAAATCCAAAAAAATGTTTGAAGCAAAGAGATGAGAAAGAGAGATTTGAGAGACTTTGTTATAATATTAAGGTTTTAAATAATATGTGAAATTCATCATACTATTGTAATATTAAGGTTTTAAAGAAAGTTGCATGTTCTCATTGAAGAATTCATAATCTATAAACTTTTTTATTTTAGTAGCATAGTTCCTTTGTTATAATTTTAGAGTTAGATAAGTTTTGTTTCTCTCACTTCACATATTATTTTTAAAAAGTGTGAAAATCTAGAGTATTAGAGTCTAATTTTTTCGATTCATAATTTATGCTTAAAGAATAATGTTCAAGTCGACAAAATCTTATGCAAAAAACGTAGGTCAATTTGACAAGGATTTAAAGCACATGTTTAGTAATTAGATAACTAGAGAAGAGATGGTTATCAAATGGGAGGTTGATTTTTAGGGTTGATGTGTTTTGTTTTAGTGTCAAAGTGTTTGAGTTTTGAAAATAAGTCATTTTTGGACAAATTTAAAAGAATATTTGGAACACATTTTCAAAAAAAATAAAGGGACATTTTTAAAAACAATAGCAAAATAAAATAGAATATTTTCAAGTTATAGTAAAAATTTGGATTATATCAATGATAGAAACTGATAGACTTCTATCACTGCTATCAATGTCACTTATATAAACATATCAGTGTTTATTATCGATAGAATCAAGAATTTTGCTATATATTGTAAATATTTTGTCAAATTTGCTATTTTTTATAATTTTCAAAAAAATAAACCATTTGAGAAATGAATTGTTTGACAACTACATAAAATTGTTTTTAAAATTGTTTTTCTATCAAAAGAGTTTAAATTAAAATGAGTTTTTTTTTCAACGAGTTTAAATAAAAATGTTATATTTTTTTCTTCCTCTCTACTCAATTCAAACCCACTCATAAGGTTTGATTTTTGGGTGATATTAATGTACTTAGTTTCTTTGTTTTTAAAGTTTTACATCAAAATTCTAGTTTTTTTTTTAAGAAAAGTGAGAAACCATAACAACAAATGGGAGAGCAAAGATAAATTCTAAAAACTTAAACAAAATCTAATCATCAGTCAACTTCTAACAATTAATTAATTCTAAACCACTAAACTAAGTATTTTTATATTTTACTCTTAATCACTTCAAATTTTCAAATGGACGTCAATACAAGCATACTTCGACAAAAAGTTTGGAATAAAGTTTGTACAACATGTGTGCAAGATTAGGGCCTTAAGGGTTTGATTCTCTAACCTTTCGTATACTAAAAAAAGAATGGAGAAGAGTATTGAATCAACTTCTTACCCTTCATGTATTCTAAAAACAATGGTCCAAAAATGCTTCTCAAACCTTCTTACTTTTTAATAAGTACATATACCATGGAATAATAAAATATCTCTAAACTCGACCTTCATTTTATTTACAAGCTTTATCTCAATTTTGTTAGACTTATTTCATTTCGACATACTTATTGAAATAAGTTTTAAGGTTATAGAATCTATGCATATAAATAGTTTGAGATGAAGCCGAAACAGAGGTGGTCGGAAATAGTTTTAGGGTTATAGCTAGATAATCTATGGAAATTATTTTCATGGTTCTAATAGGGTTATAGAATCAATGCATATTAAACTGTGACAATGAGGTTCACAAATTGAGTCTACTGTCTTGGCAACTATAGAATCTATGCTTGATTTGAGAAAATCTCTCTCTCTATATATTCTCCATCCATACGACATTCACAACCATGCAATTTCCATTTGGAACAATAATCCACCTTTAAGAAAATGGTGGTCAGCAAAGGTACATCGAGATGCTTTGACATAAAAAACATAGTCGTTCACGTCATCACCGGACGGTGGTTCGTGGTGTTTGCTTCACTCCTAATCATGGCAGTGTCTGGATCAACGTTCATGTTTGGTTTGTATTCGGGCGACATTAAATCGGTTTTGGGATACAATCAAACGACGTTGAATTTGTTGAGTTTCTTAAGGATTTGGGTGCAAACGTCGGCATTTTATCTGGTCTTATTAACGAGGTTACGCCACCATGGGTGGTTCTATTAATTGGTGCCGTTATGAATTTTTTTGGTTACTTTATGATTTGGCTCAGTGTTACTCATCGAATCTCTGCCCCAAAAGTTTGGCAAATGTGTCTCTATATTTGTATGGGAGGAAGTTCTCAGAACTTTGCTAATACGGGTGCTTTGGTTACTTGTGTTAATAACTTTCCCGAGAGGCGTGGCATTGTTCTCGGTAAGTTTTTATTAAATTTTAGTCCCTAAAATTGTATGGAATTTAATGATTATCTATCATTATGTATTTTAATTATTGTAAAACAAACAAACAAAATTCTTCCATTCACTTTATTTTTATTTGGTTTACAAACCTTGAAGAATGTAATTTAAATTTTCAATATTAAGGATTATATCTTATTTTAGTAACAATAATAAAATCACTTCTAATTCAAACGTTAAAAAAAATTAGGTATTTTAAAAGGATACGTCGGTCTAAGCGGCGCCATAATCACACAGCTCTTCCACGCATTCTACGGCGGCGACACCAAATCCTTCATTCTCCTCATCGGATGGCTTCCGGCTGCAATTTCCTTCGCATTTTTACGAACAGTTCGTATCATGAAAGTCATCCGACAGCCAAATGAGTTCAAAGTTTTCTACAATTTCCTCTACATTTCTCTTCTCCTCGCCGGATTCCTCATGCTAATGATCATTATACAAAGCAAGACAGAGTTCACTCAAAACCAATATGGTGGCAGCGCGGCTGCCATAGTCGTCCTTCTCCTCCTACCACTCGCCGTCGTCACTATTGAAGAATACACCTAAAAACAGAGCATCCAAAACAAAAAGAACCATCGTGTTGGTCAACAATTTTCAACCCACCACAACGAGGAGAGGATTTCACAATTCTCCAAGCTGTCTTCAGTGTCGACATGCTGATTTTATTCCTATCTGTAATTTGTGGCACTGGTTGACAGTTAACGGCGATCGACAATTTGGGTCAAATTGGAATGTCTTTGGGATACCCAAAGAAAAGCATTAGCACATTTGTATCATTAGTCAGTATTTGGAATTACCTCGGTCGAGTTGTCTCTGGGTTCGTCTCTGAAATCATTTTGATAAAATACAAATTCCCTCGTCCTTTAATACTCTCTCTTACCCTTCTTTTATCTTGTATCGGCCACTTGATGATCGCATTTGACGTCCCAAATGGATTATATGTTGCTTCCATTGTAATCGGATTCTGTTTAGGAGCACAATGGCCGATGATTTACGCCATAATTTCAGAGATTTTTGGGTTGAAGTATTACTCAACGCTTTACAATTTCGGGGCAGCTGCGATCCCAATTGGACTTTATATTATGAATGTGAAAGTGACTGGGAAGTTGTACGACAGAGAAGCAGAGAAACAGGTCAAAGCAAAAGGGATTATACGAAAAGCAGGGGAAGAATTAAAGTGCTTTGGAAGGGAATGCTTTAAGCTTTCGTTCATCATAATCACTGCAGTTACTTTGGTGGGTATGTTTATTTCATTGATTTTAGTGATTAGAACAAGAAGTTTCTACAAAAGTGATATTTATAAAAAGTTTAGAGATGAAGCCGAGACAGAGGTGGCCGGAAATGAGGCTGCGGCGACGGCGGGAGCAGCAGAAGAGACAGAGAAAGTTATAATACAAAGAAGAAGTTGAAAAGTGGAGTAAAATCCAAAAGAATGTTTGAAGCAAAGAGATGAGAAAGACAGATTTTGAGAGACTTTTTTTCCCCCTCATCTCTGTCCTTTGTTTGAAGGCACAATGTTTCATCATCCTATTGTATTGTAATATTAAGGTTTATAAAGAAATTGCATGTTGTCATTCAAGACTTTATTAATCTATAAACTTCTTTCCTTATAATCTTTTGTTATTTAATTTTAACCAAGGAGTTAGATATGAGTTTAGCACAACTTAACTAGCATAGTTCTTTTGTTATAATTTTAGATTCGATAAGGTTTGTTTCTCTATCTCAAATATTATTTTTAAAAAGCATGAGAATCTAGAGAAGAAGAGTCTAACATCTCACATGCTCATAAGGTTTGATTTTGAGTAATATTAATTTTATAAACACTATTACTACTTAGTTTCTTTGTTTTTTAAGTTTTACATCAAATTCTAGTTTTTTCGTAAAGAAAAGTGAAAAACCATAACAAAAAATGAGAGCACATATAAATTTCAAAAACTTAAGCAAAATCGTAATCCTTAGTCAACTTCTAACCATTAATTAATTCTAAACCACTAAGGAGACGTTTGGAACGTGAGGTGAGTTATTATAATATGTGGTTATTATAGTATGTGAGTTATTATAAAATGAGAGCACATATAAATTTCAAAAACTTAAACAAAATCGTAATCCTTAGTCAACTTCTAACCATTAATTAATTCTAAACCACTAACGAGACGTTTGGAACGTGAGGTGAATTTATTATAATATGTGATTATTATAGTATGTGAGTTATTATAGTCTGTGTTTGTGGTGTAGATTATTATAGTTTGAGTTATTATAGTCTATATCTGAGGAAGTGAGGAATAGTGAAATAGGGAAGGGAGTAATAGGGAAAGGAAGGAGGGAGGAATATGAGAAATAAGGAAAAAAAGTAGAATAGTCATAATCTAAGATTATGATAGTCCACTCCACTCCTTCATAATAAGAGCTCAAAGGGTTTGATTCTCTCACCCAAAATAATGGATAAGAGTATTGAATCAACGTCTTACCTTTTATATATTCTAAAAATAATGCTTCAAAAATGCTTTTCAAACACCTTTTAACACAAGGTTTTTCAAGAATGATAAAAAATACGAACTACTTACTCTATGTGGCAAAAAAACTACTAAATGACAAAAACTCATTATAATTGATTTTAACATAAGGTGTAAATAGTTTGTCTTTTTTTTTTTTTTTTTTGACAATTCCCCACTTTAATATGTATATATACAATTGAATAATTAAACATCTCTAAACTCGAGGTTTATCTCAATTTTGTTAGACTTATTTCGACATATATTTTATTTCTCACATTAACTGACTAAAACATTACATATCCATTATAAACACATTTAAATTTATGCCAACACAATAAAACTAATAAGATAGTTATCTCAAAGTTATTTCACACTAAAAAAACGAGAAACAATGTCAAATTGAATTTAGAACATTAGAACTTGTCAAAACGGCATATTAAATAGTGACTATAAGGTTCGTAATTTGAATCCACTACCTAGGCAACTATAGAATCTATGCTTGATTTAAGAAAATCTCTATATATTCTCATTCCATTTCACATTCACAACCATGCAATTTTCACCAGATTTAAGAAAATGGTGGTCAGCGAAGGAACATTGAGATGTTTCGACATAAAAAGCATAGTCATCTACGTCATCATCGGGCGGTGGTTCGTGGTGTTTGCTTCACTCCTAATCATGGTGGTGTCAGGAACAACGTTCATGTTTGGTTTGTATTCAAGCGACATTAAATCGGCTTTGGGTTACAACCAAACGACATTGAATTTGTTGAGTTTTTTTAAGGATTTGGGTGCAAACTTCGGCGTTTTATCTGGTCTTATTAACGAGGTTACACCTCCGTGGGTGGTTCTATTAATTGGTGCGATTATGAATTTTCTTGGTTACTTTATGATTTGGCTCAGTGTTACTCGTCAAATCTCAGCCCCAAAAGTTTGGCAAATGTGTTTTTATATTTGTATGGGAGGAAATTCTCAATCCTTTGCTAATACCGGTTCTATGGTTACTTGTGTGAATAACTTTCCCGAAAGGCGTGGCGTTGTTCTCGGTAAGTCTTTATTAAAATTTTGTATACATGATGGTTATTTAAATTTTCAATATTAAATGTTTGAGTTTATTAGACATTTTATAAAATTTCAACGATTCAATTTAGGAAATACTTCCATATAATATTATTAAATTTTCATGCTCAATCACTAATTCATTTCCTAATTTCAAACTTGGATTTAGAATAGGATTATATCTTACTTTAATAATAATAATAAAATCATTATGGCTAATTCAAACGGTGAAAAAAATTAGGTCTTTTAAAGGGATACATCGGGCTAAGCGGCGCCATAATCACACAGCTCTTCCACGCATTTTACGGCGGCGACACCAAATCCTTCATTCTTTTCATCGGATGGCTTCCGGCTGCAATTTCCTTCGCATTCTTACGAACAGTTCGTATCATGAAAGTCATCCGACAGCCAAATGAGCTCAAAGTTTTCTACAATTTCCTCTACATTTCTCTTGTTCTCGCCGGATTCCTCATGCTAATGATCATTGCACAAAGCAAAACAGAGTTCACTCAGAACCAATATGGTGGCAGCGCTGCCGCCATCGTCGTCCTTCTCCTCCTCCCACTTGCCATCGTCATTATCGAAGAATACAATCTCTGGAAACTTAAAACCAAATCTGATCCAAATCCATCTGTTCAAATCATAACAGAGCAACTCCCAAAAACAGAGCATCCAAAACAAGAACAAAAAAAACCATCTTGTTGGACAACAATTTTCAACCCACCACAACGAGGCGAGGATTTCACGATTCTCCAAGCTGTCTTCAGTGTCGACATGCTGATTTTATTCCTATCTGTAACTTGTGGCGCTGGTGGAACGTTAACGGCGGTCGACAATTTGGGTCAAATCGGAATGTCTTTGGGATACCCAAAAAGAAGCATTAGCACATTTGTATCATTAGTCAGTATTTGGAATTACCTCGGTCGAGTTGTCTCTGGGTTCGTCTCTGAAATCGTTTTGATAAAATACAAATTCCCTCGTCCTTTAATGCTTTCTCTGAACCTTCTTTTATCCTGTGTCGGCTACTTGATGATCGCATTTGACGTCCCAAATGGATTATATGTAGCTTCCATCGTAATCGGATTCTGTGTTGGAGCACAGTGGCCGTTGATTTACGCCATAATTTCAGAGATTTTTGGGTTGAAATATTACTCAACGCTTTACAATTTCGGGACAGTTGCGATGCCAGTTGGACTTTATATTATGAATGTGAAAGTGGCTGGGAAGTTGTACGACAGAGAAGCAGAGAAACAGCTCAAAGTAAAAGGGATTATACGAAAAGCAGGGGAAGAATTAAAGTGCTATGGAGAGGAATGCTTTAAGCTTTCGTTCATCGTAATCACTGCTGTTACTTTTCTGGGTATGTTTATTTCATTGATTTTAGTGATTAGAACAAGAAGTTTCTACAAAAGTGATATTTATAAAAAGTTTAGAGATGAAGCCGAAACAGAGGTGGCCGGAAATGAGGCTGTGGCGTCGGTGGGAGCAGCAGAAGAGACAGGGAAAATTATAATGCAACGAAGAAGTTGAAAAGTGGAGTAAAATCCAAAAAATGTTTGAAGCAAAGAGATGAGAAAGACAAATCTTTTTAATCTTTTGTTATTCAATTTTACCCAAGGTGCTACATCGGGAATGAACATAACATAACTAGTATAGTTATTTTTGTTATAATTTTAAAGTCGATAGGATTTGTTTCTCTCAGTTCATATGATATTTTTAAAGAAACCGAGAATAATCTAGAGTATAAGAGTAACTATTTTGGTTCATAATTGATGCTTAAAGAATTATGTTCAATTTAACAAGCATTCAAGATATGTATGGTAATTAGATAACTAGAAAAGAGATGGTTATCAAATGAGAGGTTGGTTTTTAGGATCAGTGCTCGTTTAATTTTGAAAATAAGTCATTTTTGAAAAAAATTAAGAAATGAAATGTTTGACAACTAGATTAAATAGTTTCTAAAGTGTATTTTAAATTGTTTTTCTAAAAAAAGGTTAAATTAAAATGAGATTTTTTTTTCAAAATCAATTCAAACTTGTTCTAAAGATATGTGACAATCACTCAAAATAGTTTTTTTAAAACACTACAGGTGATTTTATCAAACGACTTTAAATAAAAAAAATGTTATTATTTTTTCTTTCTTTCTCTATTCAATCAAACTCACTCATAAGGTTTGATTTTTGGGTAATATTAATGTTATAAACACTATTACTACTTTTTTTTATTAAACATGATTTCAAGTTTCTTTGTTTTTAAAATTTTACATACACCAAATTCTAGTTTTTATTAATGAAAAGTGAAAAGCCATAATAAAATATGGGGGAGAACATATAAATTCCAAAAACTTAAATAAAACCGTAAAACCACTAACTTAAGTGTTTTTATATTCTACTCTCGACCTCTTGAATTTTTTAAATGGACGTCAATACAAGCATAGCTTAACCAAAAAATTTGGAACAAAGTTTCAATATGTTTGTGAGATTAGGGCCTTAAGGGTTTGATTCTCTAACCCTTCGTATACTTAAGAAATAATGGATAACAGTATTGAATCAACTTATTATCCTTCATATATTCTATAAAATAATGGTCCAAAAATGCTTTTCAAACATTCAAACATTACGTATTTATTCTAAAGGCATTTAAATCTACGCCAACTCAATAAAACTAAGATAGCTATCTCAAAGTTAATCCATACTAAAAAAGGGCAAACAATGACGTAAATTAATTAAAATCGATAACCTTCTCTTTAAATTTTACTAGTCAGCTATAGAATTTGTCAAAACCAGCATAACTTAAATGATATACATACATATTAATATAGTAACTATGAGGTTCATAATTTAAATCCACTACCTTTGGCAACTATATAGAATCTATGCTTGATTTGAGAAAATCTCTATATATTCTCTATTCATTCGTGGTTCACAACCTTCCAACTTTCATTTGGAACAATAATCCACCTCCAAGAAAATGGTGGTCAGCAAAGGAATTACATTGAGATGCTTCAACATAAAAAGCATAGTCCTCCACATCATCACTGTACGATGGTTCATGGTGTTTGCTTCACTCCTAATCACGGTGATGTCTGGATCAATGTACATGTTCGGTTTGTATTCGAGCGACATTAAATCGGTCTTGGGTTACAATCAAACGACGTTGACTTTGTTGAGTTTTTTTTTAAGGATTTGGATGCAAATGTCGGCATTTTATCGGGTCTTATTAACGAGGTTACGCCATCATGGGTGATTATATTAATTGGTGTTGTTAAGAATTTCTTTGGTTACTTTATGATTTGGCTCAGTGTTACTCGTCGGATCTCCACCCCAAAAGTTTGACAAAAGTGTCTCTATATTTGTATTGGAGGAAGTTCTCAATTCTTTGCTAATACCGGTTGTATAGTTACTTGTGTCAATAACTTTCCCGAAAGGTGTGGCGTTGTCCTCTCTTTATTAAAATCAGTATGGCTAATTAGATTGTGGGGGAATATTCTAATATTTTTTTTTATGAATATTCTATATCTTACATGAGTATCAATTTGTACATAAATAGAGAAATTACACAAAGTAAATAAGGAAGGTAATATAATTAGCCTAAACTATAGAATTTACATTAATACCCTCCCTCAAACTCAAGGTGGTAGAGTGGCGATCAACTTGAGTTTAGTAAGTAATTGACAGAACCGATTAGGTGGCAATGCTTTGGTGAAGATATCCGCAGGTTGTTCAATAGTGGAAACAAAGCGTAAGAGTAGGGTGTTGCTTAAGAGGTGGTGACGAACAAAGTAACAGTCATTTTCAATGTGTTTTGTACGTTCATGAAAAACATCATTGTGAGCAATCTGAATGGCACTACAATTGTCACAATGGAGGAGGGTGGGACCCTGTTGAGGGGCACCCATATCAGCAAGGAGCCAACGGAGCCATAGGAGTTCAGCTGTAGCATCAGCCAGAGCACGATATTCGGATTCAGTACTGGAACGAGAGACAACACTTTGTTTCTTACTACGCCATGAGATGAGAGAATAACTTAAGTAGAAACAGTATCCTGTGGTGGATCGTCGATCAGTGGGATCCCCAGCCCAATCAACATCAGAATATCCAGATAACACAAGGAAAGATTGAGAGGAGAACTGGATACCATGTCCCAAGGTTCCTTTGACATATCGAAGTATGCGTAGAACAACAGTAAAATGAATGGTTCGAGGAGCAGCCATAAACTGACTAACAATATGAACAGCGTATGCGATGTCTGGACGAGTAACTGTTAGATAGATAAGACTGCCGACAAGTTGCCGATACAAGCTTACATCTTCAAGAGGAACACCATCAAACGGAGTTAGATGGACATTGGGATCCAACGGTGTTAAAGATGTGTTGGAGTCAGTAATTCCTGAGCGGGCTATCAGATCAGATGCATATTTTGCTTGAGACAACAAATAACCATCTGAACGTTGAGAGACTTCAAGACCAAGAAAATAATTGAGAGTTCCAAGGTTTTTCATCTCAAAATGTTGACCAAGATAATGTTGTAGATCAGATATGGCCTGTGGATCATTACCAGTAATAATCATATCATCAACATAAAGAAGTAGAAGAACAATACTATGGGGTGTCTGTCGTGTAAAAAGCGCATTGTCATGAGAGCTGGAGGTAAATCCAAGTTGAGTAATGGTGGAGCTAAAGGTGGCAAACCAAGCTCGTGGGGCCTGTTTTAGACCATATAAAGCGCGACGAAGAAGACACACCTTGGTGGGAGGAGGAGAAGTGCCCTGAGGTGATTTCATATACACTTCTTCAGAAAGGGTTCCGTTAAGAAAGGCATTCTTGACATCCATCTGAAGCAGAGGCCACTGTTTGGCAGCAGCAACAGCTAACAGGCTGCCAACAGATGTCATTCGGGCTACAGGGGCAAATGTTTCTTCATAGTCAATCCCATATTCTTGTGAGTACCCTTTTGCAACTAGACGAGTTTTATATCGTTCAATGGTTCCATCAGAGTGAGTTTTGATTTTATAAATCCATTTGCATCCAATGAGTCGTTTACCGGAAGGTAAATCAACATAGTCCCAAGTGTGCGTCTTTTCAAGAGCCTGTAATTCTTCATCCATTGCTTTCTGCCATAAAGGATTAGTACTGGCCTCTTGATAAGAGGTGGGTTCAACAACGAAAACAATGGTGGAAAAACAATGGTAATCAGTGAGATGAGTGGGAGGTTCTCTTACCCGGGTAGAGCGACGAAGAGGGGTATGAAGAGTAGATTCAGGAACATCATCGGTGACAGACGGTTGATCTGAATTCGCAGGAGCAGGTGTAGATTGTGCAAGCTCAGTATCAAAATTGGGTTCAGAAAGAGAAAAAAGGTCAACAGATGTATTAGTAAAGAAAGGATGAGGACTAGAGAAGGAGGTGTGGAAGGAGGACAAACGAGAGAACATAGTGTGTTCCCAAAAGGTGACATGTCTAGATATCCGGAGTCGTTTAGAGAGAGGATCCCAACAACGAAATCCTTTGTGTTCGGTGCCATATCCAAGAAAACAACAGAGGCGGGCACGTGGTTCAAGTTTATTATGTTCATGAGGCTGCAAAAGAACGAAGCAGGCACAACCAAAGACTTTAAGGTTAGAGTAGTCAGAAGAAGTACTATATATTCTTTCGAATGGAGAGGTGTTTTGAATAATAGAAGAAGGGAGACGATTGATGGTATATACTGATGTAAGGGCAGCTTCACCCCAGAATTTTTCAGGACATGAGGCAGAAAGGAGGAGGGCACGTACTGAGTCAAGAATATGACGATGTTTACGCTCAGCACGCCCATTTTGTTGAGAGGTATGAGGGCAAGAGCGCTGAACAATAGTGCCCTGTTGGGAGAGAAAGGAAAGAAGAGTGGAATCTTTATATTCCAAAGCATTATCAGTGCGAAGAATTTTGATGGGAGAGGAAAATTGAGTGTGGATCATGTAAGCAAACTCAATATAAGTGCGAGATAATTCAGAACAATGTTTTAGAAAATAAATCCATGTAAATCGAGAGTAGTCCTCAATGAATAAAACATAATAGCGATGACCATGAATAGTAGTAGTAGGGGCAGGTTGTTTAGCAAGTTTGCAATTCAAACAACTAAAAGGAACAAACTTAGTAAGATTATTCAAATTGTTAACAGAAATTAAACGACGAAATTTTTCAGAAGAAGCATGACCAAGACGAAGATGCCACTGGTATGTGTCAGAATCAGTGACTGAAGCATAGATGGAGGAAGGAGAAGGAAGCTAAAGTGATATGAGCTCAAACAATCTTCCCACTTTGCGACCCGTTCCAATCGTCTGTCCCTGACAACCATTGGGAGAAAAGGAAACATTTAAGCCAAGATCACATAATTGACCGACAAACACTAGATTAAAGGTTAATTTTGGAACACAGTAAGTATGGGGAAGATGTAGACTGGGAGTATCAATGGTACCAGTATGAGAGATGTTCATACAGTTACCATCAGCAGCATAAATAGAAGGTAAAGATTTTGCAGCGCTAGAAGTAGACATAAGAGAAAGTCAGAGGTCATATGATTACAACAGGCAGAGTCAAGAAGCCATCGATTACCTGACTAGACAGCAAGAGCAGAGGATGAAGAAATTGATTGATTCAATAGGCTCTGAAGATCACTTATCTGAATGGGGGATGTGGAATCATCCGAGGTAGCAGCAACAATAGAGGAGGGACCCGGTTTAGTAAAGTTTTTCTCTTTTGTGGAAGTGCCAGGAGGTCGGGGTGGTCTGGTAGGACAGTTATCCAGAATATGACCACGCTTATGGCAGTACCTGCACTCTATTTTAGGGCAATCAATAAATTTGTGACCAGAGAGCTTAAATTTCTTACAAAAAATATTTGAGGCTCTATTGGGAGTGTAAGTGCTGGCAAGGACAACATCAGATTGTTTAACAGAATTGATGCCAAGGCGCTTTTCTTCAAACAAAATTTCTTGGATAGCTGCATCCAATGAGGGCAAGGGATTCCGGTGTAGTAAGGCAACTCTGACAGATTCATATTCTGGGCGTAATCCCATAAGGACTTTAATAAGGCAAAGATGATCTTTGTTGATGCTCGCTTGATCAAGCTGAGTCCAAATGGGTTGAAGAACTGCCAAATATTCATTGACAGACTGATCAGTATCTTGACGAAGATTTACAAGTGTACTGTGCAGTAGATAGTAATGGGCTAATCCAATAGATTTAAAGCGTGTAGACAAAAAATCCCATAATTCTTTAGCATCATCAAAAGCATCAAATTGTGCATGTATAGCGGGAATAGAAGTGTTACCAAGCCAGGTGATAATTTGATGATTTTTACTGTCCCAATCTTCGAGGCGTTCAATGAATTTGCTATCTTTCTCCTTGTCTTTCTCCTTGTCTTGTTTTGTTGGTTTGGTTATGTCGCCAGTTACAATGCGCCATAGTTTTCTTCCAATTAGAAAACTTTTCATTTGATTTGCCCAGGTGAAATAATTTGTTCCATCAAGAATTGTACTAATGGGTCTAATAATATGGTCTCTCTCCATTTGGATTCGCGGATGAGGTTCGTCGGATTCGCGACTGGGATTCGTCAGATCTGGGGTTTGCGGCTGGAGTTCACGACAGGGGTTCGCTGCAGGTGAGCTTCTTCACGGCTGGGGTTCGCGCACAAGGGTTTCACGGCTGGAGTTCAGCTTCTTCACAGCTGGGGTTCACGCACAAGGGTTTCGCGGCTGGAGTTCAGCTTCTTCACGGCTGGGGTTCGCGCGCAAGGGGTTTGTGGCTGGAGTTCCTACAGGGCTTCACTGTTGGGGTTCGCGCGCAAGGAGTTCGCGGTTGGTGAGCGTCTTCACGGCTGTGGTTCGTGGCCAGGATTCGTCTTCACAGCTGGGGTTCGCCGTAGGGTTGCGTCTTCACGGCTAGGTTGCAACAGTGAAGACACGACGCGTTAAACTGAGACGAAGATGAAGATTCAGAGATGAATAGTAGACTGAGGTTCACGGCTGTGATGGGAGACGAGAACGGAGACAGATTGTAAGATCTGTTGTTCAGATCTGTGGACGAATCGTGAATGATTTGTGATTCTGAGCAAAGATCTATTGGCAGGGATGAAGGATTTCATCGTCAATGATCTTCACGACAGAGATCTCGGCGGCGTCGGCGACGGCGGTGAGTACAGTAGATCTAGGTTTTCTGCTCTGATACCATGTGGGGGGATATTCTAATATTTTATTGGTGAATATTCTATATCTTACATGAGTATCAATTTGTACATAAATAGAGAAATTACACAAAGTAAATAAGGAAGGTAATATAATTAGCCTAAACTATAGAATTTACATTAATATAGATAATAATAAAATCACTTCTAATTCAAACGTTAAAAACCAATTAGGTATTTTAAAGGGATACGTCGGGCTAAGCGGCGCCATAATCACACAGCTCTTCCACGCATTCTACGGCGGCGACACCAAATCCTTCATTCTCCTCATCGGATGGCTTCCGGCTGCAATTTCCTTCGCATTCTTACGAACAATTCGTATCATGAAAGTCATCCGACAGCCAAATGAGCTCAAAGTTTTCTACAATTTCCTCTACATTTCTCTTGTTCTCGCCGGATTCCTCATGCTAATGATCATTGCACAAAGCAAAACAGAGTTCACTCAGAACCAATATGGTGGCAGCACTGCCGCCATCGTCGTCCTTCTCCTCCTCCCACTTGCCATCATCATTATCGAAGAATACAATCTCTGGAAACTTAAAACCAAATCTGATCCAAACCCATCTGTTCAAATCATAACAGAGCAACTCCCAAAAACAGAGCATCCAAAACAAGAACAAAAGAACCATCTTGTTGGACAACAATTTTCAACCCACCACAACGAGGCGAGGATTTCACAATTCTCCAAGCTGTCTTCAGTGTCGACATGCTGATTTTATTCCTATCCATAAGTAGTGGCGTTGGTGGAACGTTAACGGTGATTGACAATTTGGGTCAAATCGGAATGTCTTTGGGATACCCAAAAAAAAGCGTAACATTAGTCAGTATTTGGAATTACCTCGGTCGAGTTGTCTCTGGTTTCGTCTCTGAAATCGTTTTAATAAAATACAAATTCCCTCGTCCTTTAATACTTTCTCTGATCCTTCTTTTATCCTATTTTGGCTACTTGATGATCGCATTTGATGTCCCAAATGGAGTATATGTTGCTTCCATCGTAATCGGATTCTGTTTAGGAGCACAATGCCCAGTAATTTTCGCTATAATTTCAGAGATTTTTGGGTTGAAATATTACTCAACGCTTTACAATTTCGTGACAGTTGCGATGCCAATTGGACTTTATATTCTGAATGTGAAAGTGGTTCAGAAGTTGTACGATAGAGAAGCAGAGAAACATCTCAAAGCAAAAGGGATTATACGAAAAGCAGGGGAAGAACTCAAGTGCTTTGGAGGGGAATGCTTTAAGCTTTGGTTCATTATAATCACTGTGGTTACTTTGTCGAGTATGTTTATTTCATTGATATTAGTGATGAGAACGAGGAGTTTCTACAAGAGTGATATTTACAAGAAGTTTAGAAATGAAGCTGAAACAGAAGTCGTCAGAAATGTGGCTGTGGAGGCCGCCGGAGCACCGGAGGAAACGAGAAAATGATGGAAATGTGAAAAAAGATAGAAGAAATTGAGAAGATGAGTTAAATTAAAAGGTTTGAAGTACATTATTGAACTGAATCTCATCCCTCAAACTTAAGTTTTTCTACTCATCCATGATTTATGATGAAAATTATAGAGTGCTCATGAAGTAGTAATAAAGAAGATGGGTGTGGCAAGTAGGTGGAAGATAGTGCAATGCAAATTGGGTAGGGCTGTGGATTTGCAAAGTCAGTAGTCAAATTTTCCCAAGTATCAATATGAAAGCATGGACACAAAAAATCAGCCCATCACTTTTGTTTCTCTTATCAAAGATGTTATTAACATCTCATTTTTGTTATTCTTCTCTTACTTAAACTAATCACAAATATGCTATTTTATCTTCTAAATCAGTTAACTTTTCCTCTGATATTCTCTCATGATAGCCAACAATCCCATCCCTAACCCTAACCCCCATCCTCCATCTCCCACTGCTTCCCCTCTCAATCAATCCTTACTTTCTCCATCATTCTGATAGCATAAGTTTATTTTAGTTTCTGATTTGTTAACCGAATATATATCCTCGGATTTACTGTGAAGAACAAACTAGGGTTTTGTTGATTATATGGAACACTTCCTAAACCGACTAGTGAACTTCACAGCTCATGGATCGATGAAACTTTATATAAAATTAAACTTCAAACTTTATATTATTGATTGTTTTTTAAATAGTTAATTAATTAGAATTAAAGTTGTATAGACTTTGGTCTAATCTATGTATATATTTATAATTTTGTTGAGTAATTTTATAGAAGTTTCATTTAATATTAAAATTATGCAAATTAAAAATGAACCCCTAAGTTCATGAATTTTGTTAGCCCCACGTGGCAGCCTAAGATTAATTAATAAGGTAGAATTTCCCTTTCAAATATGGTAAAATGAAAGTCTTTAAAATACTATTTATTGACCATCGTGATTGTTAGTGTTACGTAATTAACACTTAAATATTTAATTCTTTATGTCCCATTTTTTTCCATTTCAATTTTATTTTCTCTCACTAATTAAAAAAATATAAGTTTATTAGTTGTTAGAATATAACGTTTTAAATAAATTTCATTTTATTATACTAACTTACTTCATCTTAAACACCTTTATTCTTATTCATAACTCCAAGATGAAGTGCTATACTATGGAACATTTGAAGTTTTTTTTAGAGAAAGTTATTGTAAATTAGCAAACTTATAAAAATATTTACAAAATTATAAGATTCGGATGAAATTAATTATACATTAATATCAAAATAAAGGCTAATGATTAAATATATGTATGTAGCTGATCATATGGGTAAATATAATTTGAATATTAATTAAAATAAGCACTTTAACACTTATATATCTATATAGTATTATAGAAGAAGTGTCGAAAGGTCAATACATGTACCTCATGGTAGATATCAAATTTTAAAAAAAAAAATTGGCCTTTCAAAGATAATGGCTAATTAATTGTAATTGTGTATTTGTCAATTACTTTTTTGTGGAAAAAGCAAAGATATTATATTATATAATTAAACAAATTTGTGGAAATTTCAATTAAATTACAAAATTTTGAAAAATATCCTTATATTAATAATGATTGTTTATGCCATTTATGGGGTTTGTATTTGGGGAAGGTTTCTATATTTGTATTAGTTTATAATTAGTTTTACAATAAAGTTGTAATGTGTACTCAATTTATAGCATTACGGCACCGTTTTAATGAATATAAGTTCTTCAAAGTCTACGTTGTTGGTATATACTAATTTGGCAATCAAGGCTCTCCAAATATAAACAAATTATCAATCATTAAACCCTTCACCTATTGCAAATAAAATAAAAAGACTAAACTAAAGACGTTTTCAGTTGAATCTTCTACTATACTAAAAAATAATTAAATATCGAAAACGTTATTAAAATACTATCACCACCGTTTAAACTTTCACTCTAGTTAACGCTTATTATATCAAGTTTCGTTTAAAAAATAATCAAATTTCTAAATTCGAAACGATGTTTAAAAAAATGAATTAAAACACATAGATCGAAACAATAAATAGAAGTATGGTTCATTATATTAATATATTGAATGATATTCATTATGATTTTATTGAATTTTAAAATAAATGCACACCATGTTGACTTTGAGATTCATCAATGTGGTGTGTAGATGTGCTGTAATCTTTCGAAAAAAGAAATTAATCTATTTCAGCAAATTAAAAATATTTTTATATTACAATTCAATATTTTTAAATATATATATATATATATAATTTTATACGTTTATTTCTTCTCAATTTTTTCCTATAATTTGTAGGGTTTTTTTTAGTACAAGAGTTTAATTAGGTATTAGGTCAAATTGATCTAAACACAAAATAACTTTTTTTAATTATCTTTTATTTTTTAAATTTTATTTGATAGTATAAAGTAATTTTATTTCAAAATCAATTAACAATTTCTTTTTTTGTTTTTTTGGAATTAATTAGTATATATTTCTCTATTTAGTTTGCAACTTCCTAGAAGCAAAGCAAGGATTAGCTTGTTTTATTAGTTTATAGTAATTAATTAAAGTCAGCTTAGTCTTTATCTATACTTTTAACTTTCTATTAATCTCTTTTGTTGTAACCACTTTATAACTATGTTTATCTAATTGTTAAAAACAATGTAAGAAAAACCAATAAGATTAACTCAATCTCTTAAAAATTAACCAAAATAGTCAATATCAACATCATGTAAACCAAATCGTTGTCTTCTTCTTTCCAAGTTGAAGGTTTTAATTTTCACCTTCTAAATTAATAATATATATAGAAAAGAGATTTGGGATCGATTCTTTTTCCCAACTCATAGGGAATCATCAAGTCAAACTCTCACACCCTCCTCTTCTCTATATAAGCCAAATTAAGAAGCACTCATTTCTTCAACCAAAGAAAAAAGAAAATGGAGGGATTCAACATGAAATCCTTTACATTAAAACTAATCAAGGGTTCATGGTTCATGATGTTTGCATCGTTTCTAATCATGTCGATGGCGGGCATCCCGTACATGTTCGGTTTATACTCGAGCACCATAAAGACCGTATTAGGGTACGACCAAACAACTCTAAACTTCATAAGTTTCTTTAAAGACGTCGGTACGACGGTCGGTGTCGTAGCTGGGTTAATCAACGAAGTAACCCCACCATGGTCGATTCTAGCCATCGGAGCTGTCCTCAATTTCTTCGGCTACTTCATGATTTGGCTATCCGTCTCGAAGAAAATCTCAACCCACGTTTGGTTAATGTGTCTCTACATCTGCGTGGGGGCGAACGCAACAACGTTCGCCAACACGGGGGCGTTGGTGACATGCGTAAAGAATTACCCACAACGTCGGGGAGTGGTGATCGGTATATTGAAAGGGTACATGGGGTTGAGTGGGGCGATTGTGACGCAGTTGTATCATGCGATATATGGGAAAGACGAGAAGTCGTTGATACTGTTGTTGGGGTGGTTGCCAGCAGCAGTATCGTTGGTGTTTCTGCCGACGGTGCGGCGAATGAAGGTGGAGCATGAGGAGGATGAGTTGAAGGTTTTTTATAGGTTTTTGTATATATCATTGGGATTGGCTGGGTTTTTGATGATTATGATAATTTTGCAACAGAAGTTTAGTTTTGACAGAGGGGAATTTGGAGGAAGTGCTGCGGTTGTTACCTTTTTATTGCTTTTGCCTATAGCGGTTGTTGTTGCTCAAGAGTTTAAGTCATGGCGTCGTTTGAATAAGCCAGCGGCTCTTGAAAATGGCATCTCCCCTTCTCCGGTGAGTCTTAAATTATTTCACCTTATACTAAATCCTATTCTTTATATATGGAAAAAAAAGTTGAAGTATATAACATAAAGTTTAATGTATTTACCGTTTTTTTTACTAGGGTTCACCACCATTAAAGAACACAACACCAATGTCACTTATTCCAAAGAAACCAAAATCTCAACAACAAGAACCCATCAAAACGGAGTGGTGGAAAAATGTGTTCAATCCCCCACCAAGAGGAGACGATTGGACAATCCTTCAAGCTTTGTTCAGCTTTGACATGTTCCTGCTCTTCCTCGCCACCGCCTGCGGCGTCGGCGGCACACTTACTGCCATAGACAATCTCGGTCAAATCGGTCAATCCCAAGATTACCCCAAAAAAAGCATCAGCACATTCGTTTCCCTCGTCAGTATCTGGAATTACCTCGGCCGAGTCATGGCCGGATTCCTCTCGGAACATTTACTCATCAAATACAAATTCCCTCGTCCTTTAATGCTCACAATCGTTCTTCTTCTTTCCTGCATTGCCCATCTTTTAATCGCCTTCAATCCCTCAGGCGGTCTTTATATCGCCTCTATTTTGACCGGATACTGTTACGGTGCTCAATGGCCTCTGCTTTTCGCCATTGTTTCGGAGATTTTCGGTTTGAAATATTACGCCACTCTGTATAATTTCGGATCGGTGGCCAGCCCAGTTGGACTTTACGTGTTGAATGTGAATGTGGCTGGATATTTATACGATAAGGAAGCGAAGAAGCAGTTGGAAACGGCGGGGAAGATTAGAAAAACAGGGGAGGAGTTGGTTTGTAATGGGACGGTATGTTTTAAGCTTTCGTTTGTGATAATTACGGCGGTGAGTTTGTTTGGAGCTTTGGTTTCTTTGGTTTTGGTGTTGAGGACTAAGAAGTTTTATAAGAGTGATATTTACAAAAAGTTTAAAGAAGCAGAGGAGGCGGCGGCGGAAGAGGAAGAGGAGGAGAACGACGACGGCCGTGTGGTTAGAAATGGTGGCGGTGGTTTGATGGAGGAGACGAAACATGGTCTTAAGCAATGATGATAATCAATAATGTCTAGAAATTTTTAGATTTGTTTCTTTTGTGTTTGGGGAAACTTTTGTTTGAATTTGTAATATTGTAATTGTAATGTTTGAATTTTTATAACTTGGAAATTAGAATTATTTGTGAATGTACATCATTAGTAATTTAATGGAAATGAATTTGCAAACATAGGATATATAAAATTTAGTTTACTAAAAAAAGATAAATAGAAAAAATTGTATGTATATATTAAGTGAAGTAGTAGCCAAAAGTGCTGTGGCTATTTCTACTTCTATTTCTATGCCACTTTGGTTTGATTAATATAATTTCATAAGGTCCAAAAGTTTTGATTAAATAATTGTTATATACAAACTTAAATGACTCATAGACACACACCTAACCTAAGTTAAATAAATAAAGGCTAACTATTGCTCATTATATTAATAAATATCCCTTTCATTTTTCAAAAAAGATATTTTATTGATCCATTACTTATTAAAATATTTATAAATTTAACAAAATATCATGATCTAAAATAATTTTTTTTCATTTTATTACATTTAAAATTTTATTTTTTATTCATTTTCAATTATTAGGTCGACATCAATGATATTAAAGTTTACACTCTTAGTCTTAGTTATATATATTGTCGACTTTTTTTTATAAAATAATAAAAGTATCAATAATCCCTCGTGTCGTGTTGATGTCAATGTTGATAGAAATGTTATAGTTATAGTATGTTGAGAAATAATTTTAATGGTCTATAGACCAGTTCTATAATATATATTTAATTTGACAAAAATATATATATAATGATGACTCGTAAGTTCTAATTCTCTAATAAATCGTCACTTTAAATATTGTAAAGAAAACAATTTCACTTATTTCCATTGAATCATTATTTGGGTAAAGCTTTAACGAAATTGAAATCGATTATATAAATATTTTTACGGTGCTCTTTTAAATAAACTAAAATATTTACAAAAAATATAGTAAAATTTTATATGGATAATTTTGTATTTTGACACAATTTTTTGAAAAAATAGAGAAGAAAGAAAAATCAAAGTCCCAAAGCATATAATAAAAAGGTAGGAAAAGAGGACCGGAATGAAGGAAAATGAATGAATATTAAAAGGGAATTGAAAGTTCCAACTTAAGACTTTTACTTATAAGCATGACATAATGACACATCTAGAGATAACTATAAAGCTTAGGTTAAATTTTATTTTGAATCTAGACGGATTAGAATGTTAAGATATATACTAAAGTTTAAAATTTTAAGTAATACACAAATAATATTTGGTAGTGGAGGGATTAAGTTATAATAAATCAAAGTTTAAGAGCTAAATAGTTCATGGTTTCGAGATACAAATTTAGAGAAGTCGTGGAGTCAAATGAAGATTTCCTTCCGAGATTAGGTTTTTTCTGTTGAAATTAAATTGTTCTCTCTTTTGACTTTTTTTTTTTTTCCTTTTTTGAATATTATTCTCAATCTATTGAAATTTTTAATTAAATTGTTTATTTTTCACGTGAATTAAATCTTTGTTGAAAACCTTTCCATTGATGCAAAAAAATTAATTAAATAAAATAAATAAATAATAAAGATTATCTTTGATCTTTTAAATAAAATAAATATGATATGAGTTTAATTAAATCAGTGGTATTTAACTAGGTTGGCGGAGGTTCAATCTCCACTCCTCACATTTGTCGTACTAATTAAAAAAAGTCCAGAACAATTAACATTAAACGTGCACTTGCTCTTTAGTAACCTCTAAGTTATCTAAAATGCAGATCGAGGAAAACTCAACGTAAATGGATGAAGTTATTTGCGAGAACATACTTACTCATTTTTTTCTTTTCGTCTTTATAAATATTAGAATGACCTTGAATCTATTATATATATCTAGTACTTTGAAAGACTAAGTACGAAATCTCATTTAACCTTAGAGGTGCCTCTGTTATGTACTATGAATTGTTCTCTCCCTCTAACTATAGACGTAGATGTTATAGCAGATATTAATTTTGTTGTTTTTCTTTTATATATTTGTGTGGGAGAGAGCTATATATAATTCTATTGCGATCTTTGTTAAAACTTCCTCGACAACGAAAATTCTTTAACCCTATCTCATAAGAAGAAAAAAAGTGTAACGTCTCTAGTTAAAAGTTGAATGATTCATAATATTTCTTTATAGAGTTTTAACCAAATCATCTAGCTACCACACAATTTACAATAATTACTATACAATGATATTTCAAATATGACGATTGTTACTATGAACCTAATATATATGAATGGTTCAAAAGGAAATAAAGCAAAATATAGAGTGCTATAGTCATCTATTCATACATCATATGAAAATTGATGAGATTATATATATATTAATAACATACAAACAAATTATATATGTTTATATATATATAGAAAAACCTTTCTATTTTTGAAAGGATAAATTAAAATTTTTAATATTTTGTAGAGTAGTTGATCTTTATCCACTTTTGGGTGACTTTTCTTATAAATTAAACTAAATGAAGCAATTAATTACTTCTTGGACCATAAAATGTCTACTTTGATATGTCAGCAAAGGAATAAACCTCAAAATTAGATTAATTAATACCAAAAGACTTCTTTTAATACCTTAAAATTTTCTGATTAAATTAACATATTTTTACCTAATAATTTCCTTCTCATTTCTTTCATTCATATTCAACTTAGTTAAATTATATAATTAGTTTAGTCTTAGTTCTTAATTAAAGAATGTCTAAATATATAGAACCCTAAAGTGTTTTTAGAAACTTCATAAAATTACATGAAAGTATTTAAGTTAGAGGAAATGGTGGACAAGTTAGTCGAAATACGTACGTTAGACCATGTACTACCTCATCTATCTACAAGGAGTTCGAGTCTCTTATGATCATTTTTTCAAGTACGTGATTCTTAAGTACATACCCATCAAGATGTCGTCTCAATAATTTGACAGAATGTCCAATATTTGAGCTTTATATAAACAACTCTAATATCATATTTGATAGTTTAGATCGATTTAGTCGTTTCAAACTCAATTAACAAATAGAAGAAATATATATATGATCTATCTTATTAAGAGTCTGAAATCCTTTTAATTATTCAACTCCACGAGTCTCTTTCGCTCAAACTAAGCTTGAATTGTGGAAAAGGGAATCCATAAAAATCTAACATGTTTGACTTTAAGAAACGATATTTTATACATATACGTGTGTGTATGTAATTATCAGAAGCATAAGAGCTGTAAGTCCAAAGGTTATTGGTTGATAGATATACTTGGAAGATTTTTTTGAATCTTCCTCTCTCTCATGAAGAAAATTCAAAATCTTTGATTTAGGGTTTCCCCACTGCCTCTTCCAAACTCTGCTGTCCACATTTGTAGGATATAATAAATCTTTCCCCACGTCTTTGACTCACTCCAACTCCACCATCCAATCATATTTTAATTAGTTTTCTTCAAAAAGTTGAGTTCGAGTATTCACATTCAAGTTTCTATAGATTTAATGAAATAATGAAGGATTTATTTATTTAGGATATACAAGATGAAAAATTAATTTAGTGATCTATTAGACACGTTGAAACGCAAACTTTAGAAAATTCGAACCCTACTTCAAATTTAACCTAGGATATTTATTACAAGGATTGAAGGCAATAATCAAGTTGCACTAGAATTACTTGAACTCAATGGCTTCTTTGGATATTATTCAATGATAGCTTTGTTTTTGTTTGTTTACTACAGCAATAATGGAGGGTGAGAGAATGGGAACTATCAACTTATCAACTTCTTTTAAATGATATTAATAGACATAGTGACTTGTAAAATAGGGAAAGTAGAAATATTGGCTAACAAAAAGTTGAGTCAAGATAGGTGAATCTATTTTTTTTTTAGTTTACACTAAATTTAAATTTAAAGAGAACCAATTATATTGTTGTATGTATTTTTTTTTTTTTTACTTTAAAAAAATGGTAATCATGTTATTCCACACACTGTAATTTTTTATTAATTTTGAAATTTAACTTTACCTACAAATATATTTTAATTAAAATTAACATTTAAATCATGATTTGAAGAAACCTTTAATTGGAAATAAAAATTAAATCATAATAAATCTTGAAAAAAGTCCATAAAGAAAAAGCCCACGAAGAAGGCCCAACATTCATTTCTGAATTATCGAATATCTATTAAATTATTCACTTGGTATGAAGCCGTCTTAGCTCAGCTGGTAGAGCGCATGGCTTTTAACCATGTGGTCGTGGGTTCGATTCCCACAGACGGCGTGCGTTGGTGTTTCATTTATAATTATATATATTCTATAATTACCCATTTCTTTTTTTTTTTTAAGTAAAAAGTTGAGAAAATATAATAAATAAATAAGTAGAGATTCAATATTCCATTCATTTTGCTTCACCCATTTTTTCTGAAAAATAATAGCTTTAATTAAAATTGTTTGTTATTTGTTACTTTAGAAAAAGCAAAAAATATATACGGATAAAAATATAGATCAAATCATAGGAAGAATAAAGGTATATATGTTCTCCTTCAATCTCTCCATTCGTATAAACATTTTAATTCTCACTCGAAAGGAAAGGTAAGATAATTCGTTTTAAAGTAATTTTAAACGAGTGTTGATTAAAGACTAAACAAAGATTAGATATTGCAATAAAAGAAACAAAAAATCTATAATGGAAGAAAAATATATTTATATTACCAAAATGAGGCATATACTCGCAAACAAAAAGAGGAAGAAAAAACAATACCTGAAAAGAATTTGAAATAATAATTTCAAATCCCCTTTTAATTTTGCATAATAATGAACTAAGCTTAATTTAATTAATTAATTATATGAGCTATTTAAAACTCTTTTACATATTCTATAAAGAGAATAGAGTACTACTATAATATGTGACTATATACAAAAGGAATATAATTAGAAGAGTACATAAGTAGTTTATGGAGGGAAATATTGGAAATATTCTATTACTGTTAGCTTTAAATATCATTCCGAAGTAGTCATCGTTACCATTACCATAACCACCACCACCACCATTTTCATAAATTGGACTATTGTTAATGACAGTATTACCCCCATATCCCTCATCACCATTTCCACCATTTTCGCCGCTAAATCCTGGATAGACAATTCCTTCACCGCCATTATACCTGAAAAATTAGATAAAGAGATTAAAAAAACACACATAATTTGATAGAGATACCCAAATTAACACATATCTATCGAGCATGTACAATTGATCTTTATGTTAGAAAAGTCGTGAGCTACTATTTGAACTTTATTTTTATAATAATGTAGGTCGTCTTCCATGGTCTTAAATTGAGTTGTCCTACATCATAAAGGGGGGCCATGGTTGGAAAGCAAAAGGAAGAGAATATAATGAAGAGATATTACACACAACACACAGAGAGAATTGACAAAGAAGAATAAAGATCAAAAGGAATACTCCCCATTTATTTTCTAAGCCTTTTTTTTTTCTATGCTCAAACACATGCATGTGTGTTGCTCAATTTGGGTTGAAATTGAATCAATTCCCCATTCTTTACACAAAATTTTAGGCCAACTTTATTGTCACAGATCCCAAACATGTAATGTATTATAGAAGAAGCTTTTTTTCCATGTTGGAATGGAAAAAGCTTGACAAAATTAACCCTAACTCCCTAGAAGCAAAAAGTGAAGCACTTTAATTTCACTCTTTTAATTTAATATATGCATGATGTGTTAAAGCCTACAAATATTGGTTGTATTATGTGTCCCACTTGCTTTTTGGATGATATTTTTATGTGGGGGAGTTGGAATTTTAAAATATCATATATATATATACTCATCTCTATTTTTTTTTTCTTTTTCTTTTAGGAAAATTATTAGAAAAAATGTTGCTTTTCTCTATGTAATAAAAATTTGATGTATTAACCTAATTCTAGTAAAATTTTGAAATTGAGGTTGGATCAAAGGGTAGCTCGAAGGAATCATGATGGTATATATGGAGTCAATTTGAGAATTTGTTGTTACGTTAAAATCGATACGTTGTAGGTCCCATAAATTTTAATTTTTTTAATTTTTCCTATGCTTTATTTTTAACTAATATGGAATAATATTATCATGTTAGATTATTCTTAGTGTATAATCAACATTAACTCACAAGAATAATTATACAAAAAAAAAAAAAAAAAAAAAACCATTTTTTCCCTTTTAAATTTTCCTTTATTGACTTTTTAGTAAAAGAAAAGAAAAAAAATGTCATTTTATCATCCACATGCATGGAATGAAAAAGGAATATGTCATCATCATATCATTTTATCTAATTAATCACATCTGACCCAAAACCTTCAAACATTTCACACTATGTCGATGATTCTTTTAGAAAAATTTAAAAGTAAACTATTTGACAATATATTTATGCTTTACTTTTGTGTATAGTGTAGTATTTCGATAATTTTTTTGGTTTAAGATCCAATCAAACAAAATAAATTTATCTACTTTGCAATTCTTTAACAGGTTATTATGCTTAATTATTATCTCTACAACTTTATTTAAAACAATTACTCTTTAATTTAACTTATAATAAACAAACAAACAAAAATGAAAATGTTAAAAAGAGTATATAATGAAGAAGAATGGGAAATTACCTGGGAGCGCCCAAGACGCCGGCGTTCATAGTGAGTTGATTGATGAGAGCCACCGACTTAGGCTCCACGCTGGATGCCTTACCATACTGGGTGCTTAGTCCGGCACCGGACGGTACAAAAAACGCACCGTTCACCAAAATATCGCCGTCCGTCCGCCAGTTCCACCCCGCCCAGTCTGTCTCCGCCGCGTCCAAACGTCTCGTCACCTGTAATATCAAAGAAATTTCAAATCAAAATTTCTCAGTCACCGTCAGAAGAATATAAAAACAAAACTCCAATGATCTTTTTTCTTCCTCAAATTCCGGTCCAGCCAAAAAAGATGAAAAGAAAGGACAAAATATAGATGGGACCGTTAAGAAATTGTAATTTATTGGCAGCGCGTCAACATCATGCGCCGCCCAAGCAAGTGAGATGAGGAATCTAATCCTTCCTTTTTCTCTCACTTTAAAGTTCACACTTTCAACTCAAAAGTTCGGCTCATACGCGCCGCCGTTCCACCACTAATTCCATTTTTTAATTTCTATATCAACTTTTCTTTTTTTTATTGAAATTTTATGCTATTCCTTTGTTTTAGTAATTTCTCAACTTGCATTTTATTTTGTTAAAAAAATAATTTCACATTTAAAAGTACTAGTCTAGCCAAAAAAAATTGTAGCATTATCAATTCGGTTAGACTTTAATGATTATGACTACACTTTGTTCTAGTAGGTAAAGAAAAACTAAAATTTTAAAATATTGTGTTTAATAAATCTATGTTGTAAACTTTAACGTCTCCGTAAATGTATTAGTTGTATTACTTTAAAAACTAATTTTACAATCAATTAGTCAAATACAATAAACTAGTTGATAAATTTAACAGTTCATTTGAGTTATTAAAAAACAAAATTTAAGATGAAAAAAGAGAAATACCTCCTTGGCATTAGGGTCCACAGGAGCGGTGTAACGATTACCCTGACTGTTAATAGTGGGTTGAGCGCTACCTCCAATGGCGTACATTTGCCAAGCAGTGAAGTCATTGTTGACGACATGGATATAGCCATGTCTACATCGAGGCATGCGTTGAACCAACGCCTCGCCAAAATGGTTGAAGGCGATGGTGACTTGCATCCCCGAGTCTTGCACATATCGATCATCGTGTCCCAACAACATCACCTCGTCATGGTGGGAGAAGTAGCTGTTTGATATCGTTATTCCCGTCGAACCCATTATTGCATCTATTAATCCATCGGTACAATACGACAATGAACAGTGGTCGATCCATATCTTTCTCGAGCTAAATATTGAAATCCCATCTCCATCCGATAGTCCTCGATGACCCACGTGAGTTGGAGTCGATCTAGCGAGTATACCATAACTTATCGGTTTAAGTTTTCATATACATTAAAATAGTAATAAGTTTCTATTCAAATCTTAAAAAATAATTAAAATGTGCTAATGGACTCATATTCCAGGGACAAACCCATGTTTGCTTTATGAGTTTGTCCAACTTTAGTTGTTGGGATAAACCTATTAATTGATTTGATCTACTCCTTTTTTTTTCTTTATGCCAACTATACTATATTCATATTTAGGTTTTTTCATCATCAATCCTAAATTTTCTGCCTAGACTTTTTAATCCCTTTGTTTAACCCTTTAGAAAAATATAATAAATTTACATTAACTATATTTTAATAAAGACTTATGGTAATTAATTAAAATTAAAATATTTTGAAACTTAACCAATAAAAATCAAAACCACTAATGACAAAATGAAAGCACATGAAATTTTCTTTCTTTATCACCCACGTTCTTAGTTTCTAAGTTTTCTAAACCTATCAACTTCAACCTTTTGGTGTTAGTTTAAATTTACGGACCTTATATTGGCATTGCCGGAGGGTTTA
Source organism: Cucumis hystrix (assembly GCA_025688845.1). Classification (NCBI taxonomy): domain Eukaryota; kingdom Viridiplantae; phylum Streptophyta; class Magnoliopsida; order Cucurbitales; family Cucurbitaceae; genus Cucumis; species Cucumis hystrix. Next base: position 17,375,761 of record CM046892.1, on the reverse strand, counting down.
CAGTGGTGCACGTGGACGTTGTGGATGATGACATTCGACACGTATTGAATGGTGATACATCCCCCGCCGGTGATGTGGACGTTGGCGCCACGGCCGTCGATCGTTTTAAAACTGTTGATGATAAGTTCGTATTTCAGCCTTATAGTCATGTCGGCGGAGAATATGATCCACAGTGGTTCGAATTGGATCACAGCGTGCCGGAGAGTTCCCGGAGTTGGGTTCGCCGGATCCAAATCGGACGAGTCGGTAACGATGTAGATCTTTCCACCTTTGCCGCCCATGGCGTCGCGCCCGAACCCTATACCACAGTCGGCCAGTCGCTGGCGGTTAGCTGCCCAATTTGGGTCGCACCGCCAGCAATCGTCGATGGGGTTTCCGGTGAGACAAGAGAATGTTTGATCCTTTGATTCGATGGACAGCATTTGTCTTCTCCATACGGATGCATTCACTGTCCTGAGAGAAAACAGAAGATTTTTGAGGTTATAGAGAAACAGAGGAATGCGAAAGATTGAAGCAAACATCCATATGAAAGGAAAATGAGAAAAATTATCGAAGGAGATTTTTATATTTTTCAAAGAAGAGAATAATTTCATAGAAACCCATATTAGGAAACAACAAAAATACATTGACTATCCTTCAAGAAAAGCAATGCTCTGTTTTCTGTTTGAATGATGAGATAATTCAAGAAAAGAAAGGGAAATTTTGAGAACTTTTTCCAGAAGAAAACAATAAGAAGAATGTGAATTTACCTTTGAAGTTCATCAGCAACAGAATCAGGGTCAGGATGTTGATGGGGTAATGTAAGATTGAAAGAAGACGAAGAGACACAAGAGATTGAAGAAGCAACCATCCATATGAAGAGGGTGGTAAGAACACGAGGAAACATCCTCAGAGGTAAAATGAGGAATTTGAGGACGTTTCTGACAATGCTCTTCCGTGGTATTAATCCAAGAAAAAGAGACTGTTTTCAAAAGAATTTAGTTTTTGAAAAATCAACAAAAACATGGCTGCTAAGAGAGCCTAATTTTGTAGAAATGGTGGGTGTGTGTTTTTATATAATAAACCAACAATTAAAATAATTATAATTATGAAACAAAAACAAAAACAGAAAAGGAGGGGGTTTTTTTAAGTTAAAAAAAGGTTACTTTCTTGGTGGGGTTTTTAGGGTTTTTGATTGCTCATGTTGAGAGAATTGAATGGCTGTGTGATTTGCATAAGTTGTATTTTGCATTCTTAACTTGTTAGTTAATCATTCTAAGTAATGAGGAAGAAATTAAAAAAAGAAGAAGAAGAAAGAAGATGAGGGGTTTAAAGGGAAAGAGAGAAAAGAGGTAAACTTATCCAAAAAGTTAAGAGGGAACCTGTGAGATATCTTTTGTTTTGTGCTATAAAATGAAGAAAAACAAGAAAAGTTAATTGCTTTGTCTGTTGGATTTAGATTCTTTGGAGGTTGGCTTAAAGAATGCATATTCTTATACTGCAAATGCCCAACCCCTTCTCTTCATCCTACAAATAAATCCTACCTTTTTTTTTACACATCTCTGCAAAAGTGTGTTTATGTAAAAATTCTCTTTCATAAAGTACTTTTGACACATTAGGGTTTATCCCCCCATTCCCATTTTCTCTTTCTCCTTATCAACAAGAGGGTTCTTGTTTATCCTGTTTTTATTTTCTATTTTTATTAAACGAATGAAATACACATTTATGTTCGTTTTCATTTCTATTTATATTAATAAATCATGCCATAATAAGAATAAAGTTTATTAGAATTATTCATCGTTCATGTCATCTTGTACATTTATTTTTGTGTCGTTATGTCTAACCATAAGTTTTTATATGACAAACCTATTGTACTTCTTTCATTTGTTATTATTATTTATGTAGGGAAAATATTTGTCCGATTTTGGTTAATAAATTATGTATTTATACAGAATGTATGTTGAGTTTTGAGTATAGGATTACACTATATGTTCTTAAACTCTAAGAAGATTCGTTTTAACTTTTTTATTTAGTCTTTAAAAAAATATTCTTTGAAACTTTTGCATTAAATTCATGGATAAATTGAAAGTGTCACGTGTAAAATTGTTTAAAACATTGTTCCAAAGAATTAACAGATAAAAGTAATCTTAACACAACAGTGTTGCATAATTTTTCTTATTTTTTTTTTTCCCTATATAAGTTCATATTATTGTACTTGAAAATAAGAAAAAGAAAAAAAAATGTTTAATTTATGAATTAATATTTTATAATTTAACTTATTTTTTTTATTGGAAAAACAACACATCTCTTTTTCTTAACTTTTCAATCCTAATAACTTTACCAATTATGTCATGTTTATGGAAAATTAAGACTTCTATTTAAATTGGGTCCAAGAAGCAAAAAAAAAAAAAAAAAAAGGTATACATAAATTTTTAACTTTTTAAGATTTTTCTCTTTTTAATATATTATTCCCTATGTGATGAATGGGACCCATATTTGTGCTATAAGTATTTGTGTGTGTGTATAAGTTGATTTTATGTTATCATTATTATTATTTAGTATAATATAAATTATTTCATTAACACCAAATTAGTTGAGATTTTTTTATAAAGAAAAATCAATAAATTCAAAATTACATTAATTTCATGCAATTGTTGGATCAAATTTGTCATTCATTACCCACCTTGTTGATGATTTTATTGTTGATTATAAACCAACCTAACATTATTATTGTAGACAACAAACCTCTAAAGAAGATTATTGATTAATATATAGATTATCCTAATTTTGTGGTGGGGCTAAACATTTCATGATCATATGAGAGAAGCTTTAATTTAGTTATTTCCTTTAGTTTGAATTTTATTCCAAAGTATATGATAATAAAGGCATCTCACCACCTAACCCAATCAAACCAAAATTAAAATCATCCCATAAAGAAATGATCAATTCTAGCTAGCTAGTATACATAATGACATTGGATGACCAATCCATAATTAAACTTGAGTGCCACTTAGCAATTATTTGCAAAAAGACTATGTCTTTCATTTTAATTATGTCAACCATTTAACATTAAACCCTATGTTATAGGGACCTTTTTTTCTTCTTCTTATAAATAAAAACCTATATAGTAGTAAAATTCTCCCCAAATCTATTTAAATTAAAAAAAAAAAAATGCGAGTGGTCAAATTCGAGTATAATGTATTTAACGCTAAATGTAACTACCTCTTCATGACCATTAAATATAGGTTCAATATTCCGATGTCCAATTAGTAGTTAATCATCACTAGATATAGTTTCAACATTCTTTTTGCTCTACATCAAACAATCAAAAATTGTCGGTTGCATAGTTATAACCTCGTCAAATAATTTTTCCGTATATATTTATAATACTAATGTTATATATCTTAGTTTTTGTTTAATTGATATTACGCTTTCCTTGTTTTTCTCATACATATTAAAAAAAGATGCTCAACATTCCATCGGATAGTAATCTATCTATTTAAAATTTGAAAGTCTTATTATTTCTAAATATAACAAAAACACATCTTACAGTTAAAACCGATGGTTTAGTTATTTGTATTTGGAAAGAAAAAAAAAGAAAGAACTTTGGGCAAGTGAGTGGTGGAGGCCAGAGCCGCCGGCTGATTTGGAAAGGGCGGCGCAGCCGCAGCCCACGTCGGAGACTCGGATATTTGTCAAATTTCGCACAAAGTAAAACTAAAGGAAGAGTTCTATGAAAAGTTGGTTTTCGCAAAGTGGATTCTTTCGTGTATATATACAAATTAAAGAAAACTAACCTTTTATATTCTTCAGCTCTAAGCAACAATGTGGTGTATTTTGTCTTTAAATTTCTCAAATTTATTCTTTTAATTTTACTTTTTAGAAATATATTTAGATAGTTATTAAATAATTTATTGTTTTTTAGTACAAATAACAATAAATTATTTACGACATGCCAATTAGAAATAAGTTTTTTTTAGAATTAAGAAATTTATTGTTATCAATTTAATTGTTGACGTGACATTTTAGATTAAAAAACAATTAAAGAAGGAAGGAAAGTACATTGTTTCCAAATAATCATTTCTCTTATAAACTTCGTTAAATTTATTATAATTTAGATACTTTCAAACTATATAATTACTTAATTATATTGTTATAGTCCACATTATGAAATCATATAGTTAATTTTAATGATTTTTTTTGTTTATATAGATCTATATACCGATCTAATTTTTTTAAAAAAAAAGTGTTTATAAACTATAACCAAAGTTTAGTTTTGATTAAATATAGAAATTAAAGTATTGAAAATTTCATATGCTATAAATTTATAAAATTGTGAATGAAAACTACAAATTAGGGTTTACGTGTGAAATTAATTAAACAAAATTCAACATTGGCTGTCAAAGTATTTGTACTTTTCGTGGGGTAGGAGACATAAACAAGACCATGAGTTGGGTTTTTGATAAGCAAAGCAATGCTTATTATTGGTCAAATTAATTACTTTCCCAATGTTACTTAATTAATTACATTATAGTTTTGTAACAAATAAACAATCATTTTGTGATAGAAATGGCAATTAATTAAATTAGTTAGTAGATGGGTATTAATACGTAGATATGAAATCTCGTATTCTTTACTGATGAGATGAAGTTTTGACTTTAGAGATGAGTGAGAGTCTTTTTTTTCCATGTGGATTTTGTACCTTGAGTGGTATAGATCGATCTTGAATTAACGTTGTAGTTTATTATTATATTGTGTTTGAGATGTAAATTTTCAACGAAAAACATACTAAAATCATTATTGAATTTGGGTGATTATATAGTCAAAATGTTATTACTCACTTTGGGCTTCTTTCAACCATTCCTTTCTTCAACAACCACATGACCTATGATTTGCACTCAATGTTTGCTTCTAAACTACTCTTTTTTCATCTTTTTGCTTCAAATTCCAATTCCCATTTTTATTCCCATAGAAAAGTCTTTTAAATCTAATTTCCTCATGGAAATAATGTTTTTCCACCTTCTCAAAAAAAAATTAATAAAAGTTTGAAAAAGAATTATGACAACTAAACCAATTGTAACTTTTTCCTTTTCCTTTTTATTTATTTTGTTAAGCATTAACATCATCTTTTGTTGTCTACTTGATAGATCCAAATAATGGAGTGCATTTGTTGAAAATTGATTAACAAAAAAGGTTTCTATCATATTCATAATAAATATAATTTTCACGGTGAATTATGGAAACCCGTTTATACAAATTATCTATATAGTTAAAATACTATTATGGTCTATACTTTTGACTTTGGTTTATTTTGATTTATATCCTTTCAACATTTTTATTTTGATGGAAAACTGTTTTTAATGACAAAATTTATGAGGTAGTCTATCTATGTAGATCAAGACAGATGATTATTTGTGTATTTTACTATCGCGGTTCATTCCATATAGATCATGATATTTTGGTTCAATTTACTGTATTGGATAAGAACCATGTTTTAGATTACTTAAAAAGAAAATAACGAAGAAAAAAACTAAAATGATCAATCAAATAAAATGAAAGTTAATAGCATGTGAATTAAAATAAACATTTTGAAAGTATAGAGAATAAACACGAACAACACCACGAAAGTAATATTGAAATGGGTATGTGATAGGGACGCAGCTAAGGATGAAATGTTGTGATGTTTGAACTAATAGAGTGAGTGAATAATGTTTCCAATTCCGTGGCCCACTACATGACTATCATTGATGGGCTTTGCCACTTTTTTTTTATATTTATTTTTAATCAATATAATTGAATTATAATAATGGATCGATTTGATTGTTTTTTTTCATAGTTGCAATATTAGCATGTATATATATGTATAGATATATAATCATATTCTAAAATTAATTATAAATATGGCGAAATCATAGTTCACAATTCATATTAAAAATTGTAAAAAAACAATTTCGTTTTTGTTATATTTGAAAAGAAAAATCTATTTCTATTATATTATAAGAGAAAAATGTGAGAGTTTTAACTTATTTACTCATTCAACATGTAACTATTTTATTTGTATGTATCAAAATCATAGCATTATGATATACCTCTATTTGTTTCACAACATATGAGTGTACAAATGCAACTGTGAGTTTAGGATTCTCAAGCTAAATCAATCGCACTATGCTATTGTGCAATTCTTCACCATATATTATATTGTTTTTTTTTAGTATACTCCAGTTTTCAACGGCTAATGACTATCATGCCAACCTCCACTTCCTACATTTTTATATGGTATTGCTTTTTACGTGTATTTCTTAACTAGTTTATTCTTAAAGTTGTGAAAGTTTAAGATTTATTAAAAAATCGAATATGTTTATGCTAAAATTATATAGGAAAATTGCATTAGATAACAACAAAATTTAGAAGAAAAAAAACTTATACAATATTTTTTTTTTTTTGACATATTACGAATAGGATAACTAATTAATGATATCAGACGGTTGTCGGAAGGTTATTAAAAAAAGTTTGCTACTTTTGCAAATTTAAAAAATGTTATGACACGTACTCTATTATCATAATTTTTTTTTTGTTATTTTTATAAAATTCCCATATATATATATGTATGCATGCATGTGTATATGCATATGTATCTATGTTTATCTAAATTAATATTATATATATTACGAGTTTGTTCAATAACTAAATTAAAAGAAATTATGACGTCACGGCATACAAAAAATATCAAACAAACCATTCTCTTTCTCTCCTACCGAAGCTCGATCGATGATCGGAACTTATTGAAAGGGAAAAAAAATGTCTTTTCTGTTTTCCTCTTCCCTCCATTTTCCCCCTCCATCAGCTTTCCCCACTTCCCTTTGTTATCAGCTCCATCCTCGTTTCGCTGCATTTTCTTCATCTCCTCCGGCCGCGGGAACTTCTCTCTCTCCTGGTTTGCACCACAACTTTCGTACTGGACCTCTTTACTGCTCACCTTCTTCGTCAATGTCGCTCGAGGAATCTACTTCAACTTCTCAGGTTACATTTCCAATCCTCACCTGTCATAATTTGGTTGAGGAGACAAAATTCGTAATGTAGGAGTAGGACTGACTTCAGTTCCAATAGAAACGAAAAGGAAAAGGAAATTTAGATACGCATCAGCTCAAGTGGTTATTATAAACTATTTTTTGTGGATTATTTTGTTTACAGAGGAAATACAAATCTAAGAGTGATTTACAGATTGATTGAACTACTTGAATTGCTGCATAATTTATTTTTGTCGTAAAAATGTGAACAGTTGGAGGATAGCTTGTTGTACTCGAGAGCTTTTTGGGTGAGCAAACATGTTATAGCGTGGAATGTGGAAGTTGAGAGCGGTTCTTGCTATCTGTTTGCCAGTAAAATGGCTACTCTGCGTGTTAAAGATGGTGTAGTCGAAGGTATGATTGTAATTGGTGGACCATCGTCACTGTGTTGAGATCGAAAAGATCATATGCTGATTTATTTTCTTGTCGACAGGCTACGATGTGAAAATTAGGCTGGAAAAAGACCGTAGCCAACTTCCAGAAAATGTACTCAGGAACTAGTAACACTTTTAAACAAATTGTAGAAACTAGCCTAGACTTTGTGATTTGCTTGTATAATCTCCATTTTGTTGTTGCATGTTATGGATATGAATGCTTCTTAATGTTTTAGGAAAAACTAATAGATATCTATTGTTTTATATTGTTAGGTGATCAAAAAGTTCCCTCATATTCAAAACTACTGCCCTTTCACAGTCCCTCCAGCGTCAGACGTTGAAGCACTCCTCAAATGTCAACTGGCCGTAGCTACTTTCAACTGTAATGATATTATTTGATGTGTGACTATATCCGATATCTTATAGCATTCTGCCGTAACTAGACAACATACAAATTAAAGTTTTGACCGTAGCTACTCTTCTATCTCCTCGTTCTAGAGTTAAAAGAAGAGGAAAGAGGGGGAAAAATGAAAAAATGAAAAAATGAAAAATTTCATGGAATGATTTTGATCGTAGACCAGTCATGTTTATATTCTTTATCAAATGTTTGATGCTCTTGTTTATATATTTAATCATATCAATGAAATGAGGTTCTTGTTCTATTAAAAGAAAATATTTGATGCTCTTGTAAAATGGATGCATTCTGACAAATGCTATTATGCAGTAAAACTATTGCATGTATGGTCTTTCAATAGTTCAGTTTCTTATTCAGAGACCAATATCTTTTGCGCCACCTTTTTCTTTGGCCTTCAGCTTATGGTCAGTGCAAGAATATTACTTGCCTGCAGCTACCTGGTGTTCTGGATGACTTGTTCTCATATGAAGGTCCTCTAGGTGCAATTTACTCAAAAGAGGCTGTATCACTTTACATTTGGGCTCCAACTGCCCAGGTACGACAATTTCCTGCTATCTAGCCAATGCCATTTTAATGTAGCCTACTATCACGATCTGATGTGCATCATTTGAATACCGACCTTTTTTTATTCTACTATCTTTCCACTGCATCAATCAGGCTGTACGAGCTCAAATTTTCAGAGACCCAGTGGGTGGTATGCCATTTGAAGTTATTCCGCTTGAGGAGGTTGATGGCGTTTGGAGAACTAAAGGACCAAAAAGTTGGGAAGGATGTTATTATGAATATGAAGTAACAGTCTACCACCCTAGCACCTTGCAAGTTGAAAAATGTTTTACTACTGATCCTTATTCTAGAGGGTACAAATCTCTGACCCAAAAACTATGCAGCATTGTTTTAGACTTGTATATGGACTAGTGCGAGAAAGTGCAAGCTTACATATGCTCCACTCTTTCTATTGTTAGAGCAGGGTCTCATCAGATGGAAGGCGGACATTATTTGTTGATCTTTTCTCTGATGACTTGATACCTAAGGGGTGGGATAAATTGGCCGATGAGAAACCCCCAGTGGATTCATTTTCTGACATTAGTATTTATGAGTTGCATGTAAGGGATTTTAGGTAAGTACTTGATGCTTATGTATTCAGAGCTTCTTCACGATGGCATTCCAATTTTTCAGTTGAAACATTGTAGGAAGTGTTGATAAAATTTCTAGGATGTAAGACTAAGAGAAAACTGACCTTTGCCATTCATGCTGTATTAATACTCTATACTTTTGTGGGATAAGATATGCTTGATCTACTTTTCATTATCTCTGCGACATAATGAAACTAAAAACTGACAAATTTTACCTTCTCCTGATCTTTACTCCATCTTAAAATGGGCAGAAAAGGGATGAAAGTGGTCAAAAAATTAAAACGCTGAAAATTCTTTCCTTAGCTGTGAGATTCACACAATTTTCGTCCAATTAATAACGAACAAGTTAATTTCAAGCAAAAGAAGTGGAAAATCTAGGATTTTACTGTGCAATCATGTTGATGTGTGTATTGCCTTTCCTGGTTGAATCATCTCTTTCTTGTGCTTGCTATACTCTTTGCAATTAAATCCTCTTAATATTCTGTATTTGTAGTGCAGTATAAGTGATCAAAGTGTGCATCCTGATCTGCGTGGTGGTTATATGGCTTTCACTTTGCAGGTAAGTTCTTTTCATCCCATTGTGTGTATCAGTTATATGCTAAGCTGCAGTTATTTAACTTAATCAAAGTTTCCTTAATTCCTTCAACAAAAAAGGTTTTCCTCCCTGCTTCCCTTGTATGCCATGCATGTTTTATCGCTTTCCTTATACATCGTACATGAATTGGATATTGGACAAGTAAGCTGAAAGTTGTAGGACTCCTCTCACTTGCCATTCTTGTACACTACACATGCATTGGATATCAGAATAAGAAGCTGATCTTGTAGAATTGAATGAAGTAAGGTTTAACAACAAGCATTTGCCACTTGAAGGATTCAGCTGGTATCAATCATTTAAAGAAGCTGTCGAATGCTGGTCTTAGTCATGTTCATCTACTGCCAACCTTCCAATTTGGTGGAGTTGATGACGATAAGACGAAGTGGAAGTTTGTCAGTAAGTGTATCTCTTTCCTTTTCCTTTTGGATTAGTTAAAATTGAGGAATACATTTTTGGATCCTATTTCATTGTATTAAAGTATTCCTCATTTAGTATATTTAGGCTTGATCATCTTCTTGCACTTCTTTGGTTTCTTCTAGTGTCAATAATGTGTACTTGGGTGATGGGTCCTATCAATATGTTGTTGCAAATGAATGATATTTCTTATCTATATTGAGTTGATTATGGGAGTCCTTGTAGCATTTGATGTGTTTTACACTCACTGTCAACATAAAACAATGTTGCAGATACTGAGCTTCTAGAAAATCTTCCTCCAGATTCAGCTGAACAGCAATCGTTAATTGCAGATATCCAAAACAGTGATGGGTATAACTGGGGGTAAGGTCCTGATTCTGGAGTCTTCTTTGAAGTTGTTAAGTTCTTTGAATTTTGAAAAGTCTTACTTGTCTGTGTGTCGTGCCTTTTTAGGTATAATCCTATTCTGTGGGGAGTACCTAAAGGAAGCTATGCCAGTGATTCTAACGGTCCTTGTCGTTTAGTTGAGTTCCGCAAGATGGTTCAGGTTGACAAATTTGTTTGTGTTTCTGAGAAGTTTAGATCACCATTCACTTATCAATCACGAGCAGTGCTGTATTAAAGTATTTAATATATGTTACAGGCACTTAACCAAATTGGCCTTCGTGTTGTGTTGGATGTTGTCTATAATCATCTACATGGACATGGACCTTTTGATCCAAATTCTGTTCTTGATAAGGTCTCAACCTATGATTGCTTTTAATGTACTCTCTTTCTAGATTGCTCAGCCCACACTAAACATTTCACTGTTCATGCTTATCTTGTAAATGTCGTGTTTACATTTTCTCATGGGCTTCTGTTTTCTTCTTCTTCTTCTTCTACTTTTTAATTTCCCCTTGTGATAATTTGGTATTCCTCGCTCGTAGATTGTACCAGGTTACTATTTGAGAAGGAACACTGATGGTTTCATTGAGAACAGTACCTGTGTAAATAACACTGCCAGTGAGCATTTTATGGTTGAACGCATGATTGTGGATGATATCTTACACTGGGTAGTTGATTATAAGGTAATTTATATACAAAAAGATGGAACCCTCAGCTCCTTTATTCAGTTGCATGTCGTCTGGACCTTACTATTTATTTCTTTTGAACATAATTGCTTGATGTTTATCAGGTTGATGGATTTCGGTTTGATCTCATGGGCCATTTGATGAAAAGTACTATGGTATGTGACTTTCTTTATCAATTTAAATTCATGCAATAGAACCAACTTCGTAATACTAGTGCAGTTCTCAATCTTCATTTTCTAGTAAATTTTTTTTGCTTGAAAAACATTAACTGGTACATCTAAACTTGTAATGATGCAATGACTATTTAGCCAACTGCACATGAGCTTTGAAATTAATTGTAGACTTATGGTCTGTTTGAAATTTATGGTTTACCTGAAGTTGAAAGCTAAAGATGCACTTCGAGGCTTAACAAAGGAAAAGAATGGAGTTGATGGTTCAAGTATCTATATGTAAGATTGGACAAATTTCCTAACTATTGCACTTTGTTTTGGTAGCATATTTCCTTCAACACGGCAGATATGTCAATGAACTTTGCTACCCATTTTAGTCTACTTAAAATTTAAATCTAATGTTATGTTTGAAGATTCTCTCTCTTCTATAATATTGCAATTCAGATATGGTGAGGGATGGGACTTTGGTGAAGTTGCTAAAAATGGACGTGGAGTAAATGCATCACAATTCAATCTTTTTGGAACTGGAATTGGGAGGTATATACTTTTGTCTTTTGTACAAACTTAGAGTGCCTTTAGTTAGTGATATAAAAATAAGGGATTCAACAACAATGATTTTGGACTTTAAAAAAAAAAACAAAGATGTTTTTGGATGTGTTTGGTAGCAAATTAGTCGCTAGATCACATTTTAATCATTGTTCAAAAATGTGTGATAATATATTTACAAACAAACAAAAAAATGTTGTAGTTACCACCTAAAGGTCAGGTTGAATCTCAAGTATACATTATCAATTAGTTTATGAACTTGTTTTATGCTATAAATTTTGTATAATTATTATTTTGTGATGTATCCTATTGTAGTATACCTTAAGACAGCTTTGTTTTTCCCATTTTATGTTCAAAGATATCTTAAAGATGGAGAAACTTAACTCCCTTCTGGATCCCGTGGCTTTGTGAATTTCTTGGTTGATTGAATGAATAAAAACGCACCTCATTTTGAGGTTTGTGCTGTTTTGTCTCAATTTATAAATGCTTGCTAGTTAGGAAACGAGACTTACCCTATTAGCTTGGTGTGTGCTTCTTTTGTGCGCAAAAAAGTAATGTAATATTTGGAGGTTTTAAAGTTATCATGTTTGTTCAGCTTTAATGACCGGGTTCGGGATGCAATACTTGGTGGATCTCCATTTGGGCATCCTCTTCAGCAAGGATTTGTGACTGGTCTATTGCTAGAGGTATTTCAGAATCTCTTTGATCCAAACATTCTATTATCTGACCTCAATAGTGTCACTGTGCACAATCAAATATTACAAGGAAAATTGATCTGTTTAATATTGCACGAGTAGGTATTAGCTGTAAGACATTGTTCTGGTTCAAATTTAAGTCTATGCTATATATATTGTGTGCACAGATGAATAAACATTTTGACTTACATTAGATATACTTAATACTTTGTTCTAGAGCATAGTAGTAAATGCATAATAGAGAAAAAATAGTTTTGGATTTCTGCATGATTTTTTCACATAATACATAATCTTTGTGTCTAGATACTAGGAAATTTTCTTTGTACTTTGTCATGGATCTTCATTTTTTCCAAAGTGAGGGTCTATAGGTCAACTTTCATCTTTGTAAAGATTTTCCTTATCCCATTGGCTATAGTTCAAGCTCCATTAAGAGCACAATCTATTTCCACGCCAGTAATTGCTGGGGGATGGGTTTGTACTTTCAGGAGGATTTTTCCACATTATCTCGAGTCCAAACTCTCTTATCAGCATGTTGAGAGGCACATGTTCTTCTATTTCATGAACAGACTCACCAATTCAGCAGCTTTCCATTCGATCTTCTTTCCTTCAACTTTCAGATTCCTAGTCATCATCCCAATAGTCTGCAATCAAAGTATTTTTAGCCTGGGTAGTACCATAAAAATCAGGAACGGAAGAAGTCAAAGGAATCCTCGCACTCCCAGAATCTTCCAAGATCTGAACCTCTTTTTCGTTTCTAACTTTTAAGAAGAAATAGGCCATGGCTATTTTTAAGAAGGTCAATGAATTCTTAAAGCTTGAGAAGATTTTTGTTAGACCTCTAATAATATTACAATATAGTAGGAGAGGTAAGAAAAAGAAAGCACGTGTAATGGGGAGTGTGAGTGCTAGTACTGGGGCCACAGTTAGTTAGGAGGGAATGGAAGGTTTAAATAGGAAGGAGAGTCACTGTGAGAGGGGTGGAAATTTTTTCGGAGGGACTTTTATCTTCATCCTTTGAGAGAGAGGAGAGATAGCAACTGAATAAGATCACTCCTAGTTTGTGTTCTATCAAATTTCTAACAGAAGTTCATCCCACGGCTCAATTCCGTACTTGCTGACTAAGAGGCAGGCTATAAACAGTGCATTTTCTGTAGATTTTTTTGAAGAAATATTAAGTTACGTTTTTATTTCCTTATTCACATTACATTTTCTATTCCATAATTTTGGTTGAGAAATGCATCTGGCTGTACAATAATATTTGTACTTTGTTTTATTGCAGTTTTTCCCCTTGTATCCAAATATATCAATTTGTCTTATTTTGCAGCCTAATGACCACGACCATGGTACACATGAAGTTGCGGAATCTATGCTTGCTGTGTCAAAGGATCATATTGAGGTTAGTCATCTCTGCGTGAGTGGAAGTGGTCAACTCTTAGAATCAGTCTATGTGTGATCTGTTAGTAGTCCATGTGTTGCTGTTGGAAAAAATATGCGGTTTGTGGATACAGATTATTGTCTGTCCAGATTGAAGCTAAAAACAACTTGATCAATAGCACTTCAAGTTTTTTTTTTCTCTAAAAAAAAATTAACAATATATATATAGACCTTAAAAGAAGAAATCTGCCAGAAAGAGAGGGCAAAACAATTATTATCCTTCTCAAATTTTTCAATATATAAAGGCATCAAAATTAAAATTTTAATATATATAGGCATCATAAGAGGATTTATTGTTTTTTTTTTAGAATCTGCCAAAAAATTAATTTTCCTTCCCAAATAAATTATTATTAGTTTAATATCAAGGAGACTGGTTTCTTCCAGAAAGAGAGTATTTTAGTTAGTAGGAACTTAGTTTCTGTCTGGATAATATAAAGAAAGAATTGGTAGATTGATTAAAAAATAATTGAAGAGAGAAATCTGCATTTTAATTAACTACCTATGGAGAACATTGATTATTTCAACATTTTCATTATACAAAGCCATTAATATATCATCAATGTTGTCAGGTTTAATTTGATCCAATGTAGCTTCTGCAGTATATTATTGTTTCCCTAGGGTTCCAACGTATTGTGAATACTTAAAATAAATTTCAGGTTGCGATGGCTGCCAATTTGAGGGACTATATTCTAACCAATTTTGAAGGAAAAGAGGTATTTTCTTTTAAGTAAGCTGTAAGGGAAGGACAGTTTCTCATTAGGAAGCTTTTAAGGCGGAACTGATATTTGTTTTCCCACATGTGTATACGTATATTTGTTTAAATGTCTGTGTGTATACATGTATGATGTGTGCATGTATGATTCATCCTACTGACTTTATCGAGTTGTTTTGGTTGCCAATGTTTTAATAATTTTTAAGAAAAAAATTTACAGGAAAATCATGGGAAAAGAACAGTTCTTGGTTTTCCACATCTTCGATCCTCTATTAATTTAAACAAGTTTTTTCCCCTAGGTCAGTGAGTGCTTTCAATAAGGAGAATATCATCTAGCATTCGTAATGAATGTATGAAGTTTATTTTGTTAAATAAATAATTTATTTTCATGGATATGATATCAATTTGCAATTGGATAATAAAGGTTATCAAAACACTGATTAGTTTCTCATGCATTTTGATTTACATGATAATGAGCATTGCTTCGGTTTCTTCTAGAGTTTATCTACGTCCTCTCATCCCTAATATTTTAGTACACTTTATTCTTATCTTAAGAATTGAAATAAAGTACAGTTGGATCTAGTTCATTAGTGTTTTTCAACAAGAACTGCATATCTTTTTTTAATGAAAATTTTTAGATAATATATATCTTGTTCCAGGTGAAGGGGTTAGAAGTACTGACTCATGATAGATCTCCAGTGGCGTATGCTTCTTGTCCCACAGAAACTGTAAGATGCACTTGTATCTAGATTTTTGTGAATTCATGCAAGTCATCATTAGTTCTCATCTCCCTCTTCCCCCTAAGAAAACCATTAAAAAAAAAAGAATTTACTCAGAAAGATCAGCTTACAAAAGATGAGTCAATAAGGAATCGCCCCAACTTAAGCTTGAGGGTCAATATTGCCCAATCAAACTATTTATGGAACTATGTAAAACACTTTAATAGGGGTTGCACTGTTACGTACAATATTCATAGATTATTTATTTTTGTCACAAAAATTTCTATTTTCATCCTGAACATTAGCTGACTCTTTAAGGACATGTAAATTTTTTTGTAAAAAAAATGTTTTCTTGTCTGATCCTAGAAAAGGAGAAGTTGGTCTTAGCTGGGAAAGTAAAGCAAGTAATTCATGCTATGGTTTCTAGTAATGAAACATCCTTTAGATCTGTCACCCGAAACCCGAGGTAAAGGAAAGGTGGCAATCAAATAGGAGGGGTTGACATGATGGATTGATGCTTCCTGCTGGAAGTCCTAAAGTGAAAAGTTTTTTGTGAGAAGAGTATTGAATGGCAAAGGATGGTGAAACGGATTTTTCTTTTTCACTAACGGACGAGTAAGACAGAAGAAATTTTAGAATTCCTGGAAGAGGTTTGAGGTTGGAAAACCTATTTCCCTTTCTCTTTTAAACTTCTTGAACACCCAATAATAAAATACTGAATAAATAATTTTGCAAACAGTTGGTCATACTCCTATTAACCTTTTAAGTTTTACGAGTAAATCTTGCAAATTTAAAAATTTTCTAGAATAATTTTTGAAACCTGCATGGTTAATGCTGATCATTGTCGCAGGTATTTCCATATGATTTTAAATTCTGGTATGCCCAGGCATGCATTTGACTTTCTTTATTGATTTTCAGGTGAATTATGTTTCTGCTCACGACAATGAAACTCTATTCGACATTGTGAGTTTGAAGGTATGTGAACATGGTTTGTGAATCATATTTCTTTTTTTAAGAGTTGACTCTGCTCATAGTCTTTTTCTTGTAGACTCCAAGGAATATTACCGTAGATGACAGGTGCAGGATTAATCATTTGGCCACCAGTATTATAGCACTATCGCAGGTATTTAGTTTTAACTAATCATGAAAGCTGGCAGCCTTCATCTTTACAATTTTATTTTCTCCTATAGTCTCTTCAAAGTTCAAGGCATTAAAGGTGTAAATCAGAAGAAACTTATTTCACAGGAAATCCACGTTTGTGTTACAAAATCAACAATTAAGCAATACAAAAAACGTATAGAGATTGACACAAAGATATTTGTAGTTCACTAACAGTGTGTTAGATGATATTAGTAGAGAGAATTTTTTATAATACAAAACGGCGCCACTAGGCTGGAGAGTTTGTTTATATAGTGGATTTCTTTAAATCCTAGGGTCAAAATCATAAATAACTCTTAATTAAGTACATATGCTCAATTATGAAAACTGAAGAGCTTATGGGGAGCAACACCCCTGAACTCCCACCAAGGTGCGTCGCCCCTGAACTCTGGCTCGTGGACCAGTCAACGAGATCCTTGTACTAAGTTGTTTGTAGTGCTAAATACCAAATTCAAGGGATTCCAACCGTTTATGTGCCTCAATAAATTAGGAATAGTTCTGGAAATTGAATTTATTCAGACGTGGCTACTAGAATATTTTTATGTGCTGAAAGTTTAACATAAGTAGCAAAAGGGATGTCCTTACTGGCATGGTGTTTGTAGGTGACACTAAACTTGGTATTCTTCTGTATGAAATCAACAGATTAAACTAGATGTGGAAATTGCATCTGGGAACTCATGTAATATTCATTCGTAGCTTTAACCAAATTGTCAGTGGTCTAGGTCATGGATGCCAGATGCCGGATATACAATTTTACATGTTCATGCCTCTTCAATTTCATGGTTCGGTTGACACTGACATGTAGATCCCAATAATGAGAACCATTTTTTTTAATTGTTTGATGAATATTATGGGCATTGGCATATAGTTATAGGACACCATCAAATTAAAGATCAAATTAATTATTTATGATTTGTAGTTCTATAATTCTGGTCACTTAATCACTCTCTTCCTCTAAAAGGGAATACCATTTTTCCACTGTGGTGATGAATTACTACGCTCAAAATCAATGGATCGTGATTCATACAACTCTGGTGATTGGTTCAACAGGTCCTGTTCTAATTTTATTCACTCAATGATATATTAACCTTTTGAATGTAATTAGACACTGAGGGTGTCAACTGCAGAGTCTAGTACCTTTTTTTTCTCTACTTCAAAATCTGGATAACATACCGTTACACATTGGGTATCCAAATTCCATTTTCTCTAACTGAATATGGTTTACTGCAAGTAATGGTGTCTTTTCTTACCTTGAATTTGATGTTTTCTTTCATCAAATCAGACTTGACTTCACTTACATGACAAATAATTGGGGCGTTGGCCTTCCTTTGAAAGAGAAGAATCAATACAACTGGCCGCTGTAAGTTTGACAATATTTTGACATTTCTTGACGTGTTTGCTATTTGATTTGAGTAGCATATGTTCTACAACCATTCCTTCGCCTTCTGGAATCTGGAATAGATGAACTTGTTATCCTTATCCCAGCAGCCAATAATCCATTTAATTATTTACCTGAAGATCTTTTTGATTGTTTGTACTGGCCATTGTCTTCCTGTTATTTTTAAAATTTCTGTTGCATGTTTACTGGAAACCTTTGTTAATTTCCATTTCAGAATAAAACCTAGACTGGCTGATCCCTCCTTCAAGCCTAGTAAAAGTCAGATTCTTGCTGCTGTGGAAAATTTCACAAATCTGTTACAAATCAGATACTCTTCACCACTTTTCCGTTTGAAGACATCTAATGCTATCCAGGTGAGAGTGGTTATTTAAGACAAGTTATCAGAGAAATACAATAGCAAGGTTTAATTAATCATAGGGACTTGATATTATATTTAACAAAATGGCTTTATCTTGTACAAGAGCCACATAAGTCATGCTATGGCAGAATCCTGTCAAGGTCGTGCAAAGCATCATTACTTGTTTCACTCTGGTCCACAATATACGTTGATTTTATTTCAATCTCTGCTTTTTAACATGCAAAACTTAAACGATATGGCTGAACCAGTTAAACTGGACCTGAAATTGCATTGCACCATCGGTTCCTGAAGTACTTACTTAATTTAACTATATAATGGATATTGTACTGATTATAAAATTGGGTTTGATATAATGGTAAATAGATTTGAATCCTGGACCATTTGTAAATTGCATTGGATTTTAAATCGTCACTAATCTCAAAAGCTTCTTGTTTATTCAAAGTAAATATAATGATTCCAACTATTTCTTTAACTTTTCACACAGAACTGGGGTCATTTTGTTGATGTGTTAAGCTACTAATCTTCGTTCGGTTATTAAAACACAAAACATGTCTGGTTTGGTTAGGAAAATAATTTACTTTTCTAGTGCTTGTGATGTGAAATGCATTTTCCTTGTCATGTGTGTAGAAACGAGTTCGTTTCTACAACTCAGGCATGTCACTTATACCCGGACTCATAGTGATGAGCATCGAAGACGGGCACAAAAGCATTCCAGGGTTAAGTCAGCTAGATTCAACGTGAGTAGAGTAACCTTCTCTTCTTTTATCAAGGACGTTACTCATGATAATACCCTTATCTCATGTTTTCTGCAGCTACTCCTACATTGTCGTTGTGGTTAATGCACGTCCAACTGAGATTTCATTTCCTTGTCCTGCATTGCGGGCAAAAACTCTTCAATTACATCCCATTCAGGTAAATACTCTCTTGAAATCCAACATTGCGTAGCTCCAAAAGGGAACGAAATTGTCAAGTAAATGTAGCTATTATCCTTATCAATCATGCTATGCCAACGTCAAAATACCTAATTATAAGTTTTGATTACATGTTATGTAAATTGTTACAACGTTTTACATCAGTTCCTCCCCCTAACCAAGAAAAGGCCTTTGTAAACAATTGTTAGAAATATTAATGTTTTTTTTTTAAAATCAAAATATGGCAGTTGATGTCAACCGATTCCGTTGTAAAAAATTCAACATACAAGCCATCCACAGGATGCTTCATGGTGCCACCAAGGACAACATCAGTATTTGTGGAGCCTCGGATGCATGAGTAGCCTCATTCACTGAAATGGTACTCCCTTGTGTCTATGTCATCCCAAACTAACTGTGGTAGGTTTGGCTTATTTATCTATTATTTCTCCTCTTCCCTGAAAATCCAAATTGAGATGGACATCTCTTAACTAAAAATAATATTTAATTCACCACCACTCATCGACTTAATCAAAACACAGTATTAAAGAGCAAGTGATTCATGAGCTTCTATGTCAAACTCCTGTAATGTTATTTGACATTTCCTTCCAATTAATAATGATTTTCACTTGTTGAGTCTTCTACACATTTTAAGTTCACAATTGGTGATCGAGTGTCTTCAGTCAATGCTTGAATAAAATATCTTGGACTTGATCTAGCTCTCTACATCAGTGATGTTCTGACTGCTTATTTCTTTTTGCCACCCTCCTACTCACAACCACCTCTCTAAAGGGGGGAAAAGGGGGCATGAGCCATGAATAATCCTTCATATCCTCTTATTATTATTATTTCTATAATGTCAATGATAGGGATTGAACATACAATTTTATTTTGAATTGGGTCCTACTCCTAGGTGGTGGATGGACAGTCCAACTGAAAGTAGAGGCTTTTTTTGTGATGACGAGCTCTTTATAAATGAGATCTAATTTAGAATTTTCTTTAATTTCTTTTATTTGGATAGCATATATACACTCAGACTTTCTCAGTGCTTTTATAAGGAGAAAATTCCTCTTCTTCGTGGGGCCATGCTGTGCGTTTCGTGCAAGGTATGCTACTTTCATGTTCTAATTTTTTAGTAATTGTTTTTTCTTCTCTCTTCATATCCTCACAAATTTGGCCTCGTTAAGAAAAAGTCTTCTTTTGATGCATCCATTATTATTAAACTATACCGTTTTTGAAAATATTAGATCTAAGATCATGTCAATTCTTGGAATTGATAAGAGAATGACCATTATTCTGAAAAGGTGAAGGAGATTATTATATATATATATATATATATATAAATTTTTTTATGGTAAAAAATAAGAAAAACTAAAGAAATTTTGGAAGATTAAATGCTAGGAATACATTACTGGATTGCTTTTCTTTTTTAAGATCCCAATAATGATGGATTTTAAAAAAACTGTTAAAATAAAGCATCCTTCATTGCCTCATTCACAATTATAAATACTCACATGTAAAACTTTTTCAAATGATTGCGATTCATCATTAAATTCAAAATTATTAAAACCATAGATAGGAAAAAGAAAAGAGGTAGACTTTTGAGGGAGATTGAAATTGAGTCTTCTTTCAATAATGATAATATATATATACATATAGCATTAAATATAATATGAGAAAGTTGGTTATAGTCACTTGCACACATAGTTGTTCATTACTTGCTTCCAAGCTAGCTCTAATTAATATTCCCACGCTTCACTTCAAATCTTTCATATAGTATTATTGTTTTTTATTATTATTGATCCAAAATAGGATGACTTCTGGCTTCATTTCAACCATTGATTTAATGGCTTTGGTTTTAAAATTTGTTTTTAGGCATTCTCTTTAACGTGCCACACACAAACAATATATTATGGACATACCAAATTATTCTTCACTTAACACCAAAATCTTGTAAAACCATTGACTTTTCTCTCACCATTTGAGACAAAATATGTATTCTAAATCAACATTAAGAATCCACCTTATGCCCATCAATTATGCATGCATCATGCTCCGTCAACCAATAAAATCAAGACACCTAACCCATTTTTTTAAACCATATTTATGTCCATCTAAAACTAGACAAGTTATTTTTCTTTTTAATTTAAAACTTTTTTTAAGTTTAAAAGAGATTTATTTTAAATATAATAAAATAAATCAAAATACTTGTCAACATAACAATATTTTAAGGAGAATTGTCAAAAATGTCAAATTTGATAAAATATTTACAATATACAGTAAAATTTCAGATCCTATCAATAGTAAACATTGATAGACATCGATATGCTTCTATTAGTGGTATTGATAGAAGTTTATCAATTTTTATCATTCATAGAATCCAAAATTTTGAACTTGTAAATATTTTAATTTATTTTATTATTTTTTAAAATGTCTCATGATTTAAAAAAAAAAATTGTTATATTTTAAAATATTTTCATTAATTTCTTCATTTGAAATAATTTTTACTTTCATTTGTTTTCAAAATAATCGTTAGAGTAGAAATTTGTTTGAATTTGGGATGGAAATTATCACCAAGTCTCCACTGTGCTCAAATTCCAAATTTTGTCCAATATTCTTATTTTATTTTAAAATAGTTGTAAAAAGTCAGGGTAATGGAGAAGTAGAGGGACGTTTGTCCTAATTTTTATATTATATATATGTGTGTATATATTGACACACACAAACACACACACTTTGTTACTCTTTAAATGTGTTGATTGTGTCACATGCCATGCACTATTAATCTTGGTAAAATCAGAAGTGAAATATTATTATTGATACCCAACATTTTGATCTATAATTTTCACTAATTGAATTGAGAGATTATATTCATATGATACTGTCGTCAAATTTTCACTAGGTAATTACTCTAAATAGATTCTTCCTACTCAAGTCTATGCTCTATATATACAAAAAGAACTTTGTTGAAGTCAAACTCTAACATTGGCCCGATTACATAAGTTTATGTGTCACTTTCATTATGGGTTGATATGCCAAATATTTCTTAATCAACAACTAAGTTCTTACTTGATTCCATCAATCTAACTTCCCAAAGCTAACTAATCCACCACTCTCAAGACTTTATTTCTCACTCCTATACAAGTTAATTAATGTCAGATATTAGAAAACTATTTGTTCCAAGCTTGTAATGTACCTTGCTTAAACACTAATTTCAATGGCATGAGTTCCTAAAAGCTTTCACGTTTGTCTTAATTAATAATTATAAATTTATTTCACACAAAATTAATGGTGAACCTGTTATAGATATGCTAGATGCTAAATTGAAAATTTAAGAACTCATGAAATAAATCTTAAGGTTGGGGACATAATAGGGCTATTCGTAATTTACCAAATTATAATATTAATAGGCTAAAAGATCGTCCATTGAATAAATTTTACAAAAAATGAAGAAATTGTAGAATAATGAAGCATGCTTGTGTTTTTGGTAATGACCTATGAAAGTTGTTCAAATTAATTTAATTTAACTAAAACAAAGTTGAGTGTGTGTATGGATAGCTGAGTCAATATATATATATAAAGGCCCTCATGATGTGTGTCTTTTGTTGGAAACAAAACACAGTTGTTCAAATTAATTATAAGCATATTCAGTAATTGCCTAAAGATACTCACTTATCCATATCTTGATTTGCTTCAATTTTATAATACTCCAAAGAAAACCTTATGGTTAGGTAACTATTTGATTCTTTATATATGTATATATATGAAATCACTATTCCAAAGATAAACTGTATGATGCTGAGCTTTGAATGTAGTTAATTTTATTGAATTTACACTTTTGTTTAGTTAAGAAACTATGTTGTAGAGGCATTTGAATTTATGTTATCTTGATTGATTGTTAATTTATAGACATTATTTTATTACTTATAAGAAAATTATTTGTAGAGTCTAACCTTAAAATATTAGATTGTTAATATTTAACAATATGTATATCTTTATATAAGGTTGAAGATTTAAATCTCAACTAAACTATTCGTTCAATTTTCCATAAAATTAACAAATTTTCTTCTTTTCTAACATAAAATGAACAAATTGTATTTTTTACATAATTAAATTGACACTTGAAAGAGAGAGAGAGAGAGATTATTATTAATAATTTCAACACCTATCTCAGGAATCAAAGCAATCATATGAAAGCTTGATGAAATATGCAGTTTGTGAAACTCTCAAGTTAAGGGATCATATGACATGTGAAAACCCAGTTGTTATATTGTTATTATGGGCAAAGTTTGTTTCGAAAAAGAAAAAAGAAAAAAAAAAGAAACTTAAAAATGAGAGGCCATGCAATGTGAAGAAAATTTGAAAGAAATTAAAAAAGAAAAGAAAGAAAAATAATAATATTTAAGATAGAGAGATAGAGAGAGAGAGTAGAAGAAGAAGAAGAAGAAGAAGAAGGAGAAGGAAGAAGTAGTGGGTGCACCGCAGATTCCGTGGGTACAGCCTTGCACTCCAATCATCCCATGCACAAGTAATTCCCTTTTCCCCTTTCTCTCTCTCTCTCTCTCTCTCTCTCTCTCAACTAACCTCCCAAGTAATTTTGAAACCATTAAAACTAATCAAAATCATTTTAGGATCAAATTTAATTGAATTGTGTTTTAAGCTACAAACTTCTAATACATCTATATTAGTTAAGCTAAACTTTCTATTTTCGTACTCAAATTTAGCTCATTTTGAGACTAATAATGAATACGTGAGTTTCGTACTAGATTTTAAAGAGTTAAAATATTACACAATTTCACAATTTCACAATTCTACCTACTTGTGTCAATTAAATAATAATAATAACAATACAAACAATTTAAAACTTTTCGTATAAAATATAATACCGTATTAAAAAAAACATTAATTTATTAAATTAAGAATTAAAAAAAAAAAAAAAAAAAGGTTAAAGTTAATGACATTTTTAAAATTTTGTAAATATTTTTAACATTTTAACTGTTTACAATAATTTTTAACAATTAAAAATTAAAATGAAAACATTGGTTAATTACCTGTCCAAATAATAATAATAAATAAGAAAAGAAAAGAAAAATGAATAATTGAGTGTGGTGTGTTTTCTTAAACAAGACGTGGTTTAGAGTAGCCACTCCACAACTAAACCAAAGAATTAATAATAATAACAATGAAAACTCCATTGTTTTTGGACTTCAAATCTCTCTCTCTTTTTCTTTCTGTTTATTCATATAATAAAAACCCACCAATTTAGGCGATTCTTTCTTAACCATGAATTTAGCTTTCTGTCAATATTTGCCAAACAAGCTCTTTTCTCCTCTCTCTCTCTCTCTCTATGACTTAGAAAGAATTAATTACCTTAATTTAGAAAAACTCCTCAAATTAACCATTAATTTATTTCTTAATAATGATAATTAAAATTGGTCTCTTTTTGTATTGAATTTGTGTCCTTGTTAAAGTGGGTTGGCAAAGTGTGAGAAAGAGAGTGTGAAACGGAGCTTTTAAAAAACTAACAAACTTTTCTCCAACACTTCTCTTCTCTAATTTTACACTCTTTCTGTTAAACACAATTTTTAGTTTTTTCTTTTCTTTTTTTACTTTATAGCTCTTTCATTCTCTACCCCTTCTTTAAAACTCTTCCATTTCTATATATATATATATATTTAACTCTATTTCTCAGCCTTGCAATACCCTCACAACAACAACAGAAAAATATTACTGATCTTTCAATCCTTTACACTGTTCCATTGATAAATCCATTAATATTACATCATCATCATCATCATCCTATATATATATATACATAGTTTCTTCCTATCATTACTCTCTTTCTCCATTTCTTCCTTTTTCCCACACCCTCCAATTTCTCTCTTTTCTTTCATTTTTTGTTTTGTTTTGCTTTGCTTTGCTTTGGTTTTAGAGGGTGGAGAAAAAGGAAGAAGAATAATGGAAGTTGTTGATCATCAAGAAAATTCAGATATGGGGTCTAAAGAACAACAACAAGCTGCTTTGATTGCTAAAGGAAAGAGAACTAAGCGCCAAAGGCTTCATTCTCCTATCCCTTTTGCTGTTCCAACCAATTCTTCAAGTGGGGATTTAGGAGGATTTGTTGTTGTTGCTGATCATGATGATCATCATTCTGATTTTGTACCACAGAATAATGGTCATTACCAAAGTAATACCAATTTTTCCCCTTCTTCATCCTCTGCTCATGATGATCAATTATTGCAGCAATTCAACAATAATATCTCCACTACTACTGAAGAAGAAGAAGATATGGCTAACTGTCTCATTCTTCTTGCTCAAGGCCGACCTCCGTGTTCTCCACTGACAAAACAACTCGATACCGGACCGTTTCATCATGTTACCAATAATGTTAGGAGATTCTCAGCAGAGAATGTTGAAAAGGGTGGGGGGGTTGGATGTTATGCTTACGAGTGCAAGACATGTTATAGGACATTCCCATCATTTCAAGCTTTGGGAGGACACAGGGCTAGTCATAAGAAGCCTAAGGCTATGGAAGCTGAAAAGAAGCATATTTTGTCTTCAGATGATGAGGAGAAACAATTCAAGAACAATAATATCACTACTACACACTCACTTTCTTTGCAATTGAATCAGAGGGGAAGTTTGAATAGCAGTGGCAAGGCTAAGGTTCATGAGTGTGCTATTTGTGGAGCTGAATTTACATCTGGGCAGGCTTTGGGAGGTCATATGAGACGCCACCGTGCCATGCCTGTTGGGACAAACACAGCGTTGTCTCTGACTCCGATGAACATGGAAACTGAGGATCAAAGGCAACCAAAGAGACAAAGAAGTGTTCTTTCTTTGGATTTGGATCTTAATCTTCCTGCTCCTCAAGAACATGATCAAAGATCAGAATCAAAGTTCTTGATGAAGTCAAACCAACAACAGCAACAACAGCAGCCACAACAACAACTTAATAAACAGCAGCAGCAGCAGCAACCACTTGTTTTTCCAGCCAGGACTTTGGTTGACTGTCATTACTAAGGATGGATAAGAATTCTAATTTTTTTGTCCCCCTAAAAGACTTGATGTGATTATGTGAATTCATCTTCTTCATTTTTTTTTGTTTGGAAAATTTACCTTTCAATGTCATCAAATTCTTTTAATTTTTATTTTTCATTCTTTTTTTTTCCCTCCCAACTTCGATAAAAACTGTTATAATGTAACTAATGAAATTGTTTTCTGTAACACTTTGTTAGAATTCCCTCTATGCTTTTTGGTCATGAAAATTGCATGAAAGGGCATCTTTCTTTTTCTTTTTTCTTTTTTCTTTGGGTTGGTTTGTCACCACCATCACCAAAACTCATGTTTTTTGTTACATTTTTTTCATTGATAAGGAATTTCATCTCTCTCTCTCTCTTTCTAATTGGTGACAAGAATAGACCAACAAGTACAGAAAGCCAGTGAGTAATAACTACAACTTGCACATGAATCCATCTTTTGTCTTTTTTTTTTTTCCTCCTCTAAACCATCTAAATATATTTTAAAATAATGCCCTCACCCATTACCCAAGTTGTGTTCCTTTCTTAGCACTTTGGTCCACTCTTCTGTTAGTTACTACCAACAAACCTAAGCAAGATGTTGAGTATTGATTTTTTATACTTTACAACCCAAACACATTTAATTTAATATGGTCCAGTTGCTTCTTATCAGCTCATTGCCCTTTCTTTATTCATTCAGTTGGCATAACTAATTTTCTGGTTTCGTATGTCTTTTCCCTCCATCGTGCCTAAACTATAACTATCTTTTTCCTCAAGTAAGATAAGGGTTATGTCGAGTCGACAGACATCACATAGGAACATAGGGATGTTGAGAGGTTGGCCATGGCTGGCAACTGGAGCATTTGTTTGCTAATTTGAGCGGTTCAGTAAAATTGTGTGGACTGAAATCAAGAAAACTCCAGTTTGTAAGCCAATGGATCAAAGTCGGGGGTCGTTTTTGGAGGTTTTCAATGTGTGGTCAAAATCATGAAGCTATTATTGGGTTTTCCTTATTTTATCATGATTTTGTTCACATGTGTTGGTTGTGTTAAATCCACCTACCTAATTAACACTAAATTTAGTTTTAAGTTTCCTGATCAATACTGTTCTTTTTTCTTCTTAATCTTAACTTCTTATTTGATGTATTTTAACTATTGAGATTAAAAAAAGGAAAAATATGGAAGGTGGTGAAGATAAGAAATTGTAAATGAAAATGAATGAATCAATATTGTGACTTTGCCAGTTGCACAGTAAGAAATGAAATAGGACCAGAAGAAACCACAACTTCTACAGTATATTTGTCACAGACAAAGTGAGTGAAGTCATAAAGAAACAGAATTTCCCCCTCTTGCAGGTCTCTTAGGACTTGTATCAGACAGTATTCAAACCAAAAGTAATAGCTTTAGTGAGTCTTCTTAATCGCTATCACATAATCACGGTCGGAGGTGCGCACTAGCTGGGACAGATGATTGATTGAAAATTCCTGTTAACAAACAAAACATATCAGATTGATCACTTGTACAAATATTAGAAACTTGACATGCAGGGATCTCAAGATTTAAGTAAGGACGACTTCTTAAGATGCGTGTAAATCTATGAACCAAACATTAGTTTCCTAGGATGGTGAACACTAGGCAGCAACAAGAAAATTCTATATGTGGGAAACATAAACAAAAAGTATGTGGAGTGGAAGTTGAACGAACCGCAAATGAGGAGGTTTTCAGGCGGTGGCCGCTCCTTAGCCGGGTTAGGATCACTGTCGTGAACTCTCAAGTAAAGTTCTTGGCCTAAAAACCAGTTTTTCAAAAGTTGTGACCTTAAATTCCACATTCCTGGGTTGTCTAGGAAAGAATAAACTGCAGTCCATGCTCCTGGATAAACCTGTACCGTTGATCTCACAACCGGATCAAATAGGTTGTATGTGTTACGCAATTCCGGGGTCCAATCTCCATTTCCAAACCTGGAAGTCATACAGCATTATTTTGTTGCATGGATGAGAATTCAAGTACTTCACAAATCAAAACAGTTTTATAAGGAAAAACTATCTGAAGATGGTTGGGTTCAGAAGAATCAGGTTGCAATGCTGTTAAAAATAAAGTTGCTGACTTTCTTTGATACGTACCCGACAGTATAGAATCCAAAACCATCAAGGTGCCAAGAATCTATAAACTCCCAGTTGTTTTTAAAGACAATTTCTATCCAACCTTTGTGGTTTCCAGTAACGACAGAGACTCCAAAAGAAGCATTAAGATTGACAGATTGAACAGGAAACTCATCGAGTTGGTACACCCCGGAACCATTGACTAAGAGATCGGCAAGCTTCAACGGGGTATCAATCGTGAGGTAAGACACATTGTTGACAACAGCTTGTGGTAATCCATTAATCATGCCCACAGAGTTTTGGAGGACGAAAGTTTGTGATATGGTCACATTTGTTACATTAAAGGTTCCTTGTGGATTTGGTCTTGCAGCTCCTGTGGTCATGTTCCATCTGTGAAAGAAGATTTGGAGAATAAGATTCAAATCATGTATGAGTGAGCATGAATTTAAAGAAATGGATACTTCCAGGAGATGTATGAGAGAACTTAAAGACTTCACTTGCCTAATAGATATTGCTTGATTTACTGAGAACTCGAGGTCGAATGGATCAGGACCGGTTGGTAGAGGGCCAAGGGGTTGTGCAACAGAACTGGAATAGTGTAGCACTCCAACGCCGACGAGACTGCTAAATTGTGTGGCATTCAGCAATTTAGGAGATGCTACAATGAAATAATCAGCATCGACTTGATTAGCGGTGACAAGAACGGAGTAGGATTGCCCCACGTGAACATCAAGTGAATCTAATATGGTCTGATTTGTGTAAGATCCTTCTGTCTCAACCAACAACATATTATGGTTTTGAATCTTGAAGTTGAAACTCAGACTCGTCCCCACGTTCGATATCCTGAACCTGTAAACCTTCCCTACAAGCCATATCATTCAAGTTCAAGAAACTTTAGCACTTTGAAACTTAAAAAATTTCATCTTCGTTACATCATGTGTAGAAGAAACACTAACTCAAGAACAGCAAGATTACCTTGTGTGACAGTGAATGATTCAAAGGCTTTTCCTTCAGAGTTGCCAAAAGGTGGCTTCCCATTCATTAACATGATGTTCGGGATGCTATCAAATGCGATTGTCGGATTGGTCATCAGGGATCTTGTTATCTATCCAAAGTAATTGCAGGATAAAATACATTAAGCTTAAGAAATCCAAAGCTAAAAAAAAGAAAGAAGAACAGAACTTCCACAATCCAATATTGCTTCAAGAACAAATCCAACAGTACAGTTACCTTGTAGTTGTCAAAAGACCAATCACCAATGAGAAGATCAAACTCATCTTCTGGCTTCGGGAAGGGAACAGCGATCACGTTCCGGTTGTTGACACGAATTGGTCCAAATCCTCCAGCTGCCTTCTGAAAGTTGATTGATGGGAAGTAGAAGAAGCTGCCAATTTGGTCCTTGGTCTGAAACACATAAGTCCAATTTGTACCAGGTAAAATTGGACAGTTTGTTCCAGAAACTCCATCTTGCCATGAGTTTAGCCTTTGTTGTATCCCATTCCTACAATATCAAACCAACCACCACATAAAAGCTCAACCAAACAGATTACTCTCAAATCCAACATTTCAGCCATTTACAACCAAGAGTTTCTCAAACATTATAACACAGTTCATACCACGTAAAAAGAAGAGGCTCATCCAAATTGTTAAAGACATTGACGTGGACAAAATCATTTGTTGTAGTATTAATCAGAGGTCCTGGGAACAACCCATTAATGGCAATGACCTAAAAACCAAACCCATTTCATTATCAGAAGAGAAACAAAGAGAACTCAATCAAAAATCAAACATGGGAGAGAATGAACATTCTTACAGGCTGCTGCTGAGAAACAGGTTGAATTGTGAAATCTAAGGTCACATTCCATTCAAGAAAGATATCAATGGCATTCACACTGAGAGCAAATAGCCCAATTACTAGCAAATAACCAACTGGGTGCCTGTGAAAACCATTAAAAGACATTGCAGTGGCAAAAGAAGAAGAAGAAGAAGAAACCTCTTCTTTTTGTTATCTCTGAACAGAGATAGAAAATGGAAAGAAAACAGGAGAAATGCATAGAGGTAATAATGAAGTGGGTTCATATAAACAGGAGGAGATGTCCAAGAAAGATTAATTAGGGGAAAAAAACAAGAACAAGGAAGGAAAAATTCAACTGGGTATTGAGAAATAATAAAAATTGAGGCATACAATGCAAGAGTATCGAATATTAAAGAGAGCCGGCCCCGGCAATGAAGAAGAAGAAGAAGAAGAAGAAGAAGAAGAAGGGACAAAGTTTCTTAGTTGAGTGAAAGCTTGAAGCTGGTTTTGGACTCATTGACGCTGACCAAGTTCTTCTGCTATAGTTTGACAAATGTCATCATGGGACTGAGTTTTCAAGGCATTATTTTTTCTTTCTTCATGAACATTATTACTCCAACAGTTTGGGAGCCATGGCTTCCTATCTTTCTTGAATCAAATATATATATGATTTTGGTTTTTATACCCATCGAGATTCAAGGATGGTCTTGCTGAAACAATCAATAACTTGGATGTGCAATAAGAGAAACTTATTTCAATAAGTTTCATAAAAGTGAGCAAGTTTTGAAAAGCGGAAACTACAGAGATTATGTAGCCTAGCAATTGCTCAACTACAATTTGAAATGTGGCATTTTCTTTTTTTCAAAATTAATTTCTTTTTATCCTTTTTAAGTGTAAATTAGATAATATAACCAACAAAAATTAAAGTTCAAAATTTTGTTTATAGACTTAATTCTCAAAAAGTGTTTTTGTTTTTAAAATTAGAAGAAAAACACTCATTTAACTCTTGCTTCATAGGTCAAACATACTTAGAAAAATTTGGAGGATCTTGTCCCAACCATTTAATATAGTTTGTGGGCCAAATTTTGAGAGCAAACATTATTATTTGGTTAAATTGATTAATGTCAAACTTTAGTAAAAGAAATTATTGTCGACTCTATAAAAAATCAAATTCAAATTATATCCTTGTATATATATTGAAGTCTACCAGTGACTTTTGTTATTGACAGTTTAGTTAGTTGTATCGAAGAATATTAAAAATCAAACTTGTATAATTAAAAGAACTAAACATTTACACTTATAAAAAGTTAATTTGTAAAGTGAGTGAGTACGACTAACTATAACAATAATGATGAAGAAAGCTATTTATGGCAAGCTTCTTTTAGTATTAAAAAACGATCACTTATAAACTTTTGAATGAATAAAATATTAAGAAATAGAAGTCTTAAATAAGGATAAAACGAGAATAGAAATTAATATCAATTCAAAATTGTAAAATTTTAATATAGACATGTTACACATTACCATGTTGCTTAAATTATTTTTTTCATTCATTCTTATTTTGATTTTAATATATACATTAAAAGGCACGTGACAATAAAATACACTTAAGACTATTTACACTACAATGCCAACCCTACAATAAAAATAAATGGAAATAAATTAAATTTTTGCTTACAATTATAGAATTTTAAAAGAAATTTTTTTCAAATATAGAAAAATCTCAAATTATTTTCTTAAATAGCAAAAGAAAAAAAACACTGATAAATTTCTATCAATGATAAATATGTATCAATTTCTATAATTTATACATTTTTATTCTATCTAGACGACTGTATATAACGTACAAATTTTGACTCTAACTTAAACTTGTAAACTGTTTCATCCATTTATATATATATATATATATTTTAAAAATGATTATTTAAGTTGGGAAAAAAATGGGTTGGTGGATTTTATGATGGAGAATAGAGGTGTGGGGTAAAGTGAAGAGATTACTTGCCTTAGAGGTTAAGTCCTCCATCCCATACATCAGCTATCGTGCGCCATACTCAAACCTCACTTCCAACAAATCCCTTCATCTTTTTTATTTCCTTTCACACCCACCTTTTTAGTCCTTACCTTCAAATTTACAATACGACGTCGGGATTTGGGATCCAACCTTTCATTCCAAGAAGAATAAAGATTGTGTCCATTATTATCGAGTTAAATATAATTTAAAATAGACAAACTTTTTCTTTTCTATTTTTATAATGAATTGAACATTTCTTTGTAATTAATTGTGTTATTTGACTCTCGTTGACTTAGATGTGTGTAAAAAAAATTAAAAAAAAAAAAAACAATTTAGAAATAAATTACGAGACTTAACTTAAACAATTATTTAAAACTTGAGATTTGGAATGGTAGGACTTGAATGGTAACAACATACTCAAAATTGTAGAAATAAATAGCTCATACCATGTATAGTTTTATTTAAAAAATATAATTAATAAAGGAGTGGTTTATATTGTTTGATATGAAAAGTAAATGAGATGGTTATCTCTTCAATACGTATCTTATATTTGTATTGGTCGTGATGTTACTTATCTATAGTTTGTTTCACACTCGTAGTACATGAAAGAATGTATCACTTTGACTTCGTAGTTGTAATGAGATGGAGAATGTGACAATCCATAATTCATATATATCTATTGCTATTAAAACACTATGTTTTATATGTCCAGTTAATATCGCATATGTGTAAACTGTTTTGTTGTATGATATATCTAAAATTGATACGTTATCTAGTCGTGTGTAGCTACTCCAATTCAAATAGTTGTTCAGTATAAAAAAATATAAATTATCGTTTTATTATATATATATATATATTTGTAGATTATAGATTAAAGATAATTTTTGGAATTTATAAATGATATAATTGTATACATTTTAGCAAAGTTGGATTTGGGTTTTATGATTTTGTTTTTGCAAAATGAGTGCACTTGACTTTATCTTGTAATCATTTTCATACAACAAAATATAAAAGTATATAAAATAGACATCCACTTATCCACAATTTATTTGTCCTTTTCCAATCATTTATTCAATTTGTGTTGCTTTGAATTTTTTATTGCTAAGTCCATTAAAAATTAACTTTGAACAAAAATGATAAAAAGTATCGATAAAAAACTAAGCAAATGAGCAATTGAACTATCTCTCTTTTGAGACATGAGTTCGTATCTTATGCACTGACTTATTTTTAGGACTGACATAATATCATTTCGATTTATTTATATCCTTTGTCAACCAAATTAAAACGTATTTATTGTGGCAAGCGAACGTTCAATTTTTTTTTTATCACACGAGTTAAATCAATATTAAATTAACAAAAAATAATTACTTTTTTAAAAATGTTAAAATACATACAAACATTAATATTTGAATGTATTGTTTCCAAGGTTGGATAAAGATCACTATGTAATAAAATTATAATTAGAATCTCAGAAAAACTTTTATAATCCACTGAAAACTCAACGAGCCTAATTCTAATTGTTTTGTTTCGAATCAAACCACAGGGCAGTTCGTCCTATTCATATATTCACTACCAATAAACACTGGATTCTCTTTCGGGTAGGCCCTGAAAGGAGAAGGAAGGCTGGAATGCCAACAGACCTCTATTATTGAATTCATCCGACCCCAATAAACTAATTTTGAGATTTAAATTTCTACTATAAATATGTAAAATAATAATTTAAGAAATGTGAGATAGCCTACTCTAAGCAACATATTACTCTTAATTTTTTTAAACTTTTTCGATATTTACTATTTGTTAAAGTATTTACTCTATTTTTCTCATAATCTCATTTTCTATTTGTTATCGTACCAACTATTTCTTACCTTAACTAAAATAGTTTGTAATCAAAACACAAATGGTTATAATCGTGACTAAAACAGTCTACACCATAAATACAAAACTACCATAAAAAATTTATCATATGGTACAAAATTCAAAATTTATCCATAAATACCGAAAGAATACAATGACATGCAATATATATGTACATTAGACAATTCATCGTTGATATAAAAGATCGTCGTAAAACATAGATAAAACGTCATCATCTAATCCAATACGAACAAAGATACTAATCTAAGGGCACATTTGACAACCAAAATCGGTTGAGCTAAGTGGGTAAAAAACTTATTTCTCACGTCCTTATAAACTGTTTCGATTATTTTCGAACGATGATTACCCATCCAATTAAATAAAAACCATCAAAGTTTTTTCTTCTTTTTTATAAAATTGTGTATAGATATCAGCGTTCATATTTAAATATTTAGTAAAACTTAATTAAACAAAGATTAGAAGAAAAAAAAAGAAGAAAAAGAATGAAGAAGAAAATGTAATAAATAAAGAAATTCAAAACGAGGTTTGGTTTTCTCTTTCCCCGAAAAAGAATACCTTGTAATTGAAGGTATCTTTTACGTAGTTTCTTCAGCACCAATCAAAGTCTTATCTTCAACCTTTGAAAACCCTAATCTCCATTTCCATAGCTCTTCTTCCTAATTTGCTAACCTACTAGGGATTTTCGCTAATGGGTTCTGAAACCTTGACTCTATCAACGCCTCTACCTCCCACCAAGCCCATCGCTGCACCACCACCAGCCGCCGCACCCACAGCACTTGCTCCAGGGTTTAGGTTCCACCCCACTGACGAAGAGCTCGTTATTTACTACCTTAAGCGCAAAGTCTGTGGAAAATCCTTCCGTTTTAATGCTATTTCCGAGGTCGACATCTACAAGAGCGAGCCCTGGGACCTCGCTGGTAACTCGCTTGCTTCCCTACTCACTTCCTCATCTTCTCTGATTCTTCCAATTTCTGTTCATTTTCTATGTATGTTGGGTTGTTTTTAGGTAGATTGTTGGTCGATTGGTTTCTATGAGCGTTTATTTCCCTCTCTGGCTCTGATTTTTTTGCCCCAACCTGCTCCATCTAAAATGGCCCTTTTGCTTTCTGGTTTCAATTTTTTTAAAGCTTTGTTGGTCAATCGGTGGCTGCAGGTTTCTTTATTGAGTTCCTGTACCACGTTTTCTTAATTTCTAGATTTGTTTTTATGTTATATTTAGGAAAGTCAAGGTTGAAGAGCAGGGACCAAGAGTACTACTTCTTTAGTGTGTTGGACAAGAAATATGGAAATGGGGCTAGGATGAATAGGGCTACAAGCCAAGGATACTGGAAAGCCACTGGTAATGATCGGCCGGTCCGCCATGACTCCAGGAATGTAGGCTTAAAGAAAACGTTAGTGTTTCATAGTGGTAGAGCACCAGATGGCAAGCGGACCAATTGGGTCATGCATGAATATAGGCTTGTAGATGAAGAGCTGGAGAAAGCTGGAGCGGGAACGGGAAGCTCGCAGGTGAGGCCATCATGAAAATTTGCCATGGGCAGTCCATTTTGTGTTCTTTTGGCGGCTGTGCTGTGCTTTAGAAAAAGCAAAGGAATGTACGGATTCTGATACTTGTGAAATATGTTTAGGTGTAGTTTAGAGTTTAAGTGTCAATTTTAAGTGTCACTGTTCTTTCTTTATGCACTTGTTTCAGTAAATGTAGTGTTTCAATTTGTATGTGGAGTTAAAACTTCTTACAAAGCTCTCTGTCTCCTCTGTCCTCTCCACTGGAGAAGGATGCATATGTTTTGTGCAGAGTATTCCACAAAAGTAATATAGGTCCTCCGAATGGACATCGTTATGCACCTTTTATTGAGGAGGAATGGGACGATGCTGGATCAGTTTTGATTCCCGGAGAAGAGATTGCAGACGGTAAAATAGCTAGTCATGATGCACAGTCTGAAAGGAACAGTAATAGTGTGTGTGCTGCTGAGGGTAGCAACGATGGTGCATGCGGCGAAGGGAAGGATGGCATGCAGGTATGCGTATCTCTGAACTCGGTAAGGGACTCATTTCAGTGTGAAGCACTGAAGTTTGTTTCGAATCATATGAATAAATGAGTTACAGAGTTGAAGCATGTCTTGTTAAATGCTTGTAGCCACATAGATTGGTAGTCATATAATCATATAGGTTGATCGGCAGTAATTTTTTTCCCTTTAAAATGCCTGCATAAAGAAAAATCCGTACGTTTTAAAATTATTTTTATTTACATTTAATGGTCATTTCCTTGATCTAACGCATCTAAAACATTTGATCAAATGTAGGTTTGTTTTCTATGATGCAGCAAGCTAACCTGCTCTAAACAGTTAAATATTTTTCAAGCCAAGGATGCTTCTCGCATGCTTAAATTGAAAGATTTATTTTTTGTTATGTGTGTTTGGAATCTATGCATTATCAGTTTTGACTAACAAAGGTGAATTATAAAGTGTTAATTATTATTGCCGTGGTTATTACTTAACTTCACTGCATCGAATGTGTAGGGGAGGGGGATTAGAAATTACTAGTTTTCAATGAAAAGTGGTTAAAGAGGAAAATGACGGACAGTTCAAACCTGAACAAGTGACTCAGGGAGATTGCCAAAATGCGTTCCTTCTAGACAGAAAAAAAAGTGTGGGATCTTTAATTATATTTTTTTCTCCCTTTTCAAATTTCAAATCATCTAAGACACAAGAAATTTAAGTCTGCCAAATTATTTTGGCATTTTTTCTTAAGTTCTGGCCAGAAGCCCCCAAGAATATTTGTGTCTCTTAACCTCCCCAAAAGTTTCTCATAACTTTAGGTAAGGAAAAACACTGTAAATTTCCTTTACTCTATACCCCAGTAAACTGGGCTAAGATACGTGACTGAGTGCCTAAGCTGTATATCTTTTTGGTCTTAACCTGCCAAGAACAGAAGTCCACAGGAAGAATTCAATCTTCATCGTGATTTTGGAATTCCATACAAGGATAGAATTTTGGCTAGGTCATGGCTTTACAGGCCTTGATCTAACCTGCATGCAAAAAATGCACAAGAAAGGAGCTGAAAGCCTTAGCCTACAAGTGTGTTTCTTTGCGCTCTTCTTAACACAGCAGCCATTTCTCATGGAAGGTGCCCCTAAAAGGGTAAAATGAATTCAATGGGAAGTGGAACTGTGATTCAAAGGGGACTCATCCCTTGTGCTGTCCCCCAAGTCAGTGTATCTTGTGCAGGTAGAGGCTGATTCAAGGTAAAAATTTTCTTGGTTGCTTCTTTGCAAATAGATTATGAACTTCACGTTCCTTTAATAGGTCAGGAACCCTTCCTATTAACATAAAAAGCCTTCTTGAATCTGTCATTGCTGGGCATCCGTTCAACCAGAAGAAGTTCCTTTGACTTCAATTTATTAGTGTTTTCGCTCGGAACTTTTGGATTGAGGTGGAACAACAGTTAGTTACTATTTCTTTTCTGGCTGCTTCTTGGTAAACACTATATGCTCCTTTCAACAACCATAGCTGTGCCAATTGGAAGATTTTGTTTTTGCTTCTCTTGATTGGGGCTTGCCTTTCCTTCTCTTTTGTAATTTCATAGCATCTACAAATTGGTTAGTTTCTCATCTTCAACCCAACAAAAGAAGAAAAAAGAAAGAAGTAGAAAGAAAGAAAGAAGGGATAAATATCAAGAGGTGACTCTCTACCAGTATCGGTTTGTCCACATGAGGGGCTTGATATCAGCCCAGGAGATTAAGAAAAACCCTCCGTGAATTTCCTCAGTTAGATTCCTTTCTGAACTTGGATGCCAATCTGAGACTTGACTGTTGAAACCATATGGCTGCATGTTGAGCATGGGAAATGGTGTATCTTTGAGCTAAATGGAGATCTCCTTATTGTATCACTCCTGCCAAGTTAAAAGGAGTATGAGTCTTTAAAAGATACAGGAATCTGTGGGTGTAGCAATCCAGAGAGAATATACACTATTCTTAATCCTTCCTATAAAATTTCAGTTAAGAGCGTTCAAGTTCAAGCCTTACTTGCTGAATGATGGAAATTTGAAGTCATTCCACAGCACAAAAGACTTCAGAATGTATGTAACTTGAATATAATTGGCCTCTGTTTTCAAGCTTCTTCTATTTCCTTAGCTCTCATGGAAAAGCTTGTGCCATATGGCGTTTGATTCCATTTCCCCAATCTCGTAGGAAGATTCCACGACTATCCCTAGTCATAAAGAGGAGAATGTTTCTTAAAAAATCTATTAAACAAAGAGGGATTCAAGCACAGGTAAAACTTGAGAAAAACAAAGCCTATATTTAGTATTCTCATTTCTTTGGGAGATAATAGACAAATGAGCGTAAAGCCCAAAGGTTTTACTATTTTCTATTTGAGATACAAATCACGATACTGTATACTTAAACAGATACGATTTGGAATTAAAAAGTGAAATAATAAATTTTGTTACCAATAGTCATGAATTTTTCTAGGGTGACGAACTATATGGTGAACTCTTGGAAGTCGATCATTGACTCATTGTGCGAGAAATAGAACTTTTGGAAGCAAAATCCTCAATGGCAGACATGCTTTGGGAAAAATTGAATCTCAGCTTTAGTGGATCCAACTATTGTGCTATGTGATGCATCACTTTTTGTTCACTTATCTTAAAAGTGCAATTGGGTTTGTCTGTTCAGTTATTTACGAAACAATTCTCAGGAAATTGTATATGTAGTGTTGGTATTAATTTATGTATTTTATCAAAGACTTCATGAGAATCGTTGACATTTCTGAAGTTGCCTTTCATTTTGGTTTCTTGTCCCTAAGAAATTACATTTTTTTTTGTTTTTTCCCCAGGATAAAGCTCACTTCATCAATAAAGATCCTGTTATATCGAATGATCCTCCAAGAAGCTCTCACAACTTTTTGTTTGTGTGCAAAAGTGAGAAATTGGAGGATTATACTCCACCTTCCATAATTGCTAATCCTAAACCCTTCCCGCTGATGAAGTATAAACGAAGGCGACAAAGTGACTTAACCTCTGAGCTTTCCAAAGGTTCAGAGAACTCATCCATGTCGAATGAAGAGCCCAGCTTATCTGAAACTGCTATTGCATCGCAGACAGATATAACGACGACGAGTGTGACGACACCAACAACAAAAAATTTTCTTTCAACCTTAGTGGAATATTCACTATTAGAATCTGCAGAACCGAAGGATGCTCCTGCTCCTCCACCTGCACTAGAAACCTCAGATCTTAGTTCATCTGTTCATCCAAGCATCCTGAAATTCATCCAAGATTTGCAACATGAGATCCACAAGACTTCTATGGAGAGAGAGACACTGAAGTTCGAGCTGTTGAGCGCTCGAGCCATGATTAGTATCCTTCAATCCCGGATTGTCGTGTTGAATAAGGAAATTAATGATTTGAAGTCGAACTATGATTAGTATCGTCTTTCAAT
Organism: Cucumis hystrix; assembly: GCA_025688845.1. Classification (NCBI taxonomy): domain Eukaryota; kingdom Viridiplantae; phylum Streptophyta; class Magnoliopsida; order Cucurbitales; family Cucurbitaceae; genus Cucumis; species Cucumis hystrix. Next base: position 17,336,374 of record CM046892.1, on the reverse strand, counting down.
CCAGGATTGTGATGCTGAATAAGGAGAAGACCGTAACGATAATGAAGAAAAATGTTGACAGCCCAATAGCTATTCCCTGTAAATTGTTGCGACCATTTTGCTCTCTTTTGTACTTTTGTCGGCGTTCGAATCCGGGCCGTTGTAGTAGCCTAATGTAACTAGTTCAGTTGTCTAAGCAACTAAGCTATCTGTTGTAAGAGTATCAAATTAGTCAAGCTCTTTTAAATGTGTAAGAACTTCAGCCCTCTGTTGTGAACCAATGTTAGAACTTCATGTTGTGCTAATGGCTAAAGACTATTGATGTAACTTCAATTTCTCAGCTGCCGGCATTTCATGAAATAAGGTTGTCATAACTATTAATGTAATCCCCATTTCCAATGCATTAAGCTTCTGTTTTCAACCACTCCACTTCCCCCTCTCAACCTTTTTTACCCTTCAAATTTACTTCTTATTCCATGTTAGTTATATTAATCCTCAATGGAAGAAGAAACTTACATTTTCTTAAGCTGTAAGCAAAAGAGTCCTCCAGTTTCCGTTCCTTTGTATTGCACTTTGTTAAAGGACCTTGAAAATATCACAAGTGAACGTATTCTAAAAGTTATCATGATTGGTTGTCATATTCATATCATAAGTATTTTGTTAATACTCTCAAAGTATCATTGTAGTTGAAATTGAATGAATTTCTTAAATTGTAATTAATACAGTTGTGTAAAATTATCTAATTTTAAAATTCTTATATATATTACTTGGGGAATAGGGTTAAAGTTAACCTGAGGGGTCTGACTCACACATTTGTACTTTTATGGTATTAAGAACATATACTTTTTTTATAAATAAAAAAAAAATCAAAAGTGAAATAAAATATTCTATCTAATTTTTTTTTGGATATGTTGGAAAATTTCTATTAAATTTCTTGTAAGTTCATATTAAAAAACCAATAAAAAGAAAAGTAAAGTGAAGAGGTTTAAAGTTGATTCTTATTAGATACCTTTCCTTTTGTTTAGAATTTTCTTTTCTTATCGGTGTTGGGTAAAGTTACTAAAGTTGATTCAAGGACACGTCAACAAATAAATTCTTTTGTCAATAGTTGGATTCGTTAATATCGGGATAAAAGATTTTTCATACTACTTTTATTCATGGCTCGTAAAAGAAACATTATTTAAAATTTATTTAGACGTCATAAAATAAATAAACAATTTTAAAATGTGTCAAATAATGAATGAAAATAGTAGATAGTACAATAGTACTAGATATTTTTTCTATTAATCACTGTAGCGTGTGACATATAACATCTAGTACTACAATTTTCTCCATAATACTACATGTCACCAAATGATATATTAATTTATCTTGTGTATTGCATATCATTTTTAACGATTAAAAAATGAAAATATTTCTAATTTTATAGGTGTACCATACTTTCTTCGTTAATTCTAAAGATATACTTTCATTAATACTCATTTAATTGCATTTTTTCATTCTATTCTAATATCAAAACTCATAATTAATAAAAATAGTATACATTTTTTTGGAAATAAAATCTTTCACACTACATCTATTTATTATTCGATAAGAGTAAATTAATATATCATCTAGACGAATTAGATTAAATTAGGAAGAAGAAGAGGAATGAAAAGGTATATTTTTCGTGGCATGCTTTGATCCAATTATAGTGAAAAAGATCTGTTGCTGACACGTAGGAGCTGTGACGGTGTTATTTGTGGACACATGTGACAGTAGCATTCCTCTTGTTGTGGGAAGTCGACTTTTTCCGGGACGTTTCTGAATAAAAATGGTTCTATTTCCAGCTCGGTTTTGGAGATTATTTAATATTTTCCCTTTTTTCCCTTCCGAAGAAACCGTAACCCTAACTCTTCAACTTCCTTTAATTTCTACTCCCCAAATTCAATTCTAATCTCAAATCTGAATTCTTTTCTTTCTTTCTTTCTTTTTTTTTTTTTTCAGTTTCATTTCAAAAACCCTAAATTCTAATCATTTTCTTGATTGATGGGTCGAGATTCTGCTACTTCCTTAGCACCTGGCTTCCGATTTCACCCAACAGATGAAGAACTTGTTAGTTACTACTTGAAGCGCAAAGTCTCCGGAAAACCCTTTCGTTTTGATCCTATTTCTGTCATTGACATCTACAAATCCGAACCCTGGGATCTTCCTGGTCAACCCCCTTTTCTTCTTTTGTTTTGTTTTGTTTTTTTTTTTTTTTTTGTGGGATTTTTGTTTGATTTTGGGTCTTTTTTTATTTTTTTATTTTTACCCTTTGGAATTGAAGTTGTATTGTGAGATTTGTCAGGGAAGTCGAAGCTGAAGAGTAGAGATTTGGAGTGGTACTTCTTCAGTGCTTTGGATAAGAAATATGGGAATAGTTCGAGGACCAATAGGGCTACGGAGAAAGGGTATTGGAAGACGACGGGGAAGGACCGGCCGGTCCGTCATAGCGCGGGGACTGTTGGAATGAAGAAGACCCTTGTGTATCATATTGGCCGGGCTCCTCGTGGTGCACGAACCAATTGGGTGATGCATGAATACAAACTCACAGACGAGGAGATGGGAAAAATTGCAATTGTGCAGGTTAGAATAGGGCGGAATTTTTAGATTCTCTCTCTTTTGTCTCTTCGATTTGTGATTTATGTTTTTTTTATTGGAAAATGTTGTAATTGTCTTGGAATCTGTTGGTTTCTTTGTTGGGTTGGAAGGATGCGTTTGTGCTGTGTAGGATATTCCAGAAGAGTGGTACTGGGCCAAAAAATGGAGAGCAGTATGGTGCCCCTTTTATTGAGGAGGAATGGGAAGAAAATGAAGAGCTGGCGGTGGTACCTGGTGATGATCAAGCTGCTAATGAATTGCTAGGCGTTGGAGGTGTTTGTATTGAAGGCGATGACTTCAGCGAGGTATGTACTTTACCATGCCATAACTTATAAGTAACTCACCGCTTTATGCGGAATGGTTGTGTACTATATCTGCGCTTTATATAATGTTTAGTTTAGTGTCTCCAAAATATGATATAGATCATGTTGAAGAAGATTATGGGCAGATCCGCATGAGAGCCGCTGAAGATTTGAAAGAAATCTTAACTTTTGAACGTGTAGAATGAATTGTTAAGCAGTTGCCTGAAGTAATTAGGGACGTATGCTCGAGTGTTGAGTGAATAGTAAGTGGTTGAGCTAGAATTGTGATGCACGATGAAATGATTGGAAAAGACCAAGTAGGGTTTGTAAAATTATTTAGTAACAATTCACTAAGAGGGGGAAATACCCCATAACCGTAGAGGATTTGGGGATAAGTTTCCTGAATCTCAAGGGCTTTAAGCAAAACACCCTTCTGACTTAAGACGATTCTACCTGAAAGCTGAAACCTAGAGGCCAGAGTTAATGCATTTAAGAGTTGTTAATAATTGCATTTTGGTTTTGGAGTGAATTAAATGAGAAACTGGCTCATTGATTAAGTTGTGATGTGATAGGTTTACTTTTCAAATTAGGTACTTGTTGGTGTCGTAGAGTTAGCTATCAGGTAGAAAAATGTAGTGAGAAACTAGACCTTTGTGAAACTAAGGAGTGGGCAATATAGATTAGGGGAAAAACGAGACACAAAGAATGTGGGACAGTGGGTTTTTTCAACTGACTGCGATGTATCTAAACAATTTTTCAGATGCATGCTAAATTGAGATGGACCATGGCTGTATTAACAGTGTCAGCTGCTCTTTTGGAAGTTACTAGACTGGAAACATTTTAATTGATTAATATGTCAAGCGGTATATTTATTTAGGAAGAATGATAAATATTTCAGTTCACTGTTTGACATCCTTTTTGTTAAGGTATGTTGTACTTGTTCAAGTCTACATATTCGTTAAAAATGGGATATGAAAGTATGGTATGGATCCCAATGCCCAGTGTTCCTTCGTCCTTAAGATCTAGTGTATTTGTCCATGATTTCTGTTTTTGGAATTCGATGGGTTGTGACTGTTTCCTGTTTGATAAATTACTTTTTAATTAGTTGGGAAATATCAATATCTTGTTAAATTCTTTTCCCCCAGAATGTTGAAGAAGGTATTCTGTCTGAAAGTGCTCCACCACCACCATTTAACTACTATTATGGTGAGACCAGCAACTCTATTGAGCAATCTGACAATTACATTGAAGATGATCAAAAGCCTGCAGTAGGCATATGTGAGACATCAGAGCTTCCTGACGGACAGAAGTTCTTTGTTTTACCAGACGAGTGTGGTTTACATGACAGATTGGTCAAACATGAGTATCTTGCTGAGTCGAGCAATGATGCTGGTGCTAATGCTGCTGATGAAGTCGATGCTGGTGACATGGATGGTCGTTATGTATTGAATGAGGCATTCTATAGTACTTCTGATAATCTTTCTTTTAGTGATGAACTACTTTTGGAACCCAATGAGCTCTCAAACCCTACTGAAAGTGAGCCTGCTGATTTTGATGTGCTTGAAGAGTATCTTACCTTCTTCGATGCAGATGGTGATAATGTAGATATGTCTTTTGATCCTTCTGAAATTCTTGGAAGTGGAAGTCCCATTCCTGATCAAACAGAGGTTAACACTTACTTCTTTTCACAACTTTTGTTGTCTTGGTATGTGGAATTTGCTTCTCTCTAACAATCATATTTCATTAGGCTGTTGGTGGTGCCACCGAACATGCATCTGCCAGCAAACAAACTGCAGATTTGCGTCATGACAATGAGGCCTCCTCGTCCTCTATGCAAAGACCCGAGGATCCAAAATCAGAATCAGGTGAGTCGAATCAGTTGTTATTCTGTCCACGTCATTTAGATATTTGCAAGGTTGTTGGTTCACTCTTTCTTACCATATTTGTGTTTTTTTATACTAGATATCAAGTATCCATTCCTCAAACATACAAGTCATATGCTCGGCAGCATTCCTGCTCCATTTGCTTCACAATTTACTTCCAAAGATGCTGCTATCCATCTTAATTCAGCTCCACAAGCTTCGAGTTCTGTTCGTGTCACTGCAGGCATGCTCGTCATAAGAAATATAGCACTAAATGGATACGAGGTGAACAACATGTACGGCAAGAATTCAGATCTTAACATAATCTATTTGTACGGGATCGTCGAAGGCAATATCGATTCCTCCCAGTTGTTGCCAAATGCTGCTGGTGTAAATTCCAGCAAGTCGGAACCGCTGATAGCTCGCTACTTCTTGTACTTCTTCATCTTGTTTTGGGTTCTAATCCTATCAGCGAGTTTCAAAGTTGCAAGGTGCATCCATTCCAGGTGACTTTGTTGAAAATTTGTAGTAGTATTAGAGGTAGTTTAGAAACTTTCTATGCTGCCAAATACAACACGTTGGTTGCAGTTCTATCTCTGCACTGCAGTTTCTATTCAAATACATCAAATAGATTCTAGACTAACTGCCAACGAATTGGTGGCTCACCTTTAAATAACTGTTTCTTCTTCTTTTGTATTTTAATTTTATAACTTTTTAGAGTTTATATAACTGCAGGGCTTTCCTGTATTTAACCAAATTTATGTGAGTAAAGGTTGGAAACCTTCTCATTCCATGATGTTTACGTTATGTATGTAATTCATTGGATGAACCATCTTAATTCTGAATAAGCAAAATTTGCCTACAAAATCTAACTTAAGCTGAACGTCAAAGTGCTAACTCTCTGGTTCGATTTCTTTGACATTAGAAAATGTCATGTTTTGTTCTTCATTTTCTTCCAATGATCAAGAAGGGTTTTTATTTAATATATTAACTAAGAATTTCAATCTTTGTAGGGATATAATGTGAGAAAATCCACACACGTATACGAGTAAGAGAATGAACCATAGACTTGTGACCACACTTTTTTTGTATCTCTGCTTAGACTATTGTATTTTCTAAAATTGTCGTGTTATGTACATTTTAATACTAAATCAACGTATTAGGTAATGAAAATGTATAAATTTTAGCATATCAATTTTCTTTTAAGACAACTTTCATTACATTGTTTATTTCTACAATTGAGTTCAAAAGTGGACTTCAATAAAATATATACTGAAATCGTCAACGTTGCTACTACGGAATTTACAATTAATAAAAAATATATGTGTGAGAATTAAATAATTATAGTTGTTCATTTTATAATCCCTCTAAACACCGAAGATACATCGAATAATCGATTGGAATAGACACAATTTATATCACGATAATAAACAATATATTCTGTTTTAAATAACCTAAATTGAAATATTGTATATTTGATTTGTATGGTCCATGAGGATGATTAGCTTTTTATTCAAAGAATAAAGTAATCAACCAAACTTAAACCAATATTTTATTGTTGATTCATATCAGGAAATTTCAGATAAACAAAGTTATTCCTATTAATAATTTTACTATCATTGCCCGCAACTTACATGCAATATTCACATATAATATGTGGATTAATTCAAAGAGGAAGGTAACATAAAGCAGCTCAAATATAAAGTTATATGAGGCTCAAAGGCATGTGATTGATGAGCCTTACATTTCTCCAGGAAGCATTGTGTCTCCAGGTAGATCACATACAGCAATACCCTGATACAATATGGAAGAAATAGTCCGTTGTTAATGGATCAATAAGAGAGATGTGAAGTTGCATTAGAGGGGGAAAGAAAGAGGGAGCTAAATCTGACCTCTCCTGTGAGGTGAGCCACACATCTCTTCTCAGCTAGCAACTCAGCTTCAGTCTGAAACAGAATAGTGCCAAACAAAAGGAATTAGGCGGTTCGACAATAGTCAAAATCTGGTAGAGATGAAAAACAAAACCAGCTGTTGTGTTGTGTAAATTCATTTGATAAGAAACCCAAAAAAGGTGGATGCATCATAGTATTTGTATAAGAGGAAAAGAAAAGGGTGAGAAAATTTTATTCACCGAGTGTAGTACGTTTGAGTTCATCTTTGCTAACTTAACAACTTTTGAGTTGGTTGGTAATTTTACATGATACCAGCACATGAAATTTTGTAAATCTAATGTTTACTGAATTGGGAAGAAAAAAACATAGCAGATCACCTTGGCAATTCGCTTGCGGAGGTAGTCATCAAATATAACATCTTTCACAAGTTCATAGTCACCATCTCCCTGCGAAAGCCACATATTACTGATTACAAACACTAAGATAGTAAAGTAGGAGCTGAAAGTTGGGAACAAAATTACCTTTGATCTGCATGGCATGCTGAAAACAATATCGTCTGCTATGCCATAAGGATTTCCAGTGGTATATACCTACAAATCAGTCAGATTATGAGTTTGAGGTTAATGCATAGTAGATTTACTTCACTTTATTATGAGTTTGAGGTTAATGCATAGTAGATTTACTTCACCTAAAAGCTTAAGCTTATTAACACTATTTAAACTCGTGGTGTTTTGCTATCTACTTTTAGTAAATGTTTTCAAAATACAAACTGAAATAAATGGATTTCAAATTTTGGTTTTTGTCTTAAAACTGTGCTGCTTAAGAAATAAAAAAAATTACCTAAAATAAAGATGAAAAATAAGTAATTATCAGAAAACAAGCACAATTTTAGAAAACCAAATGGTTATCAAACGAGTCTTTTGCTACACCTCGTTCTCACTTATTTTCTCGAGCCAACACTCTCCTCTCCGAACAAGTATGCTGAATTAGATCCTATCAGCTTATAAAACAATGTTTATGCACCATTAATGTACAAGTATCAAGGGATGTTACTTAAGATATATCCTTACCCCAGATGAAAACCAATCGCCTTCAGGAGTTGGAGTAATTAAAGACCTTATGGCATCAACAATTGATACAGCAGTTGAAGCAGCTGAAGATCTTCCCCATTTCTCAATCAGCACACCACCCCTCTGAAAATCGAGACAACAACTCGACCCGTTAGTAAACATATCAATCAAGAGACTATCTGATTCATTGAGCAGTGAACACTGTGTGTCTTATAACACCTTTGCTAATCATGTTACCTTCTGTACTTTCTCAGTGAATTCCTCTTCCAACCACCTGTGGTCCTTGATAACCTCTTTAACGGGTAAGCCGTTAATTTTTGCATTTAAGAAGTCTGGAACCTGGAGTGAAGACGGCAAAATAAGCATACAACTGGGGGGATTCAAAGAAGCCAACTAAGCTTCTAGAGCACGACCTAACCTGAGTTGTTGAGTGGTTGCCCCAAATGGTCATGTTTGACACTTGATCATAGAAGACGCCCGCTTTCAGAGCCAGCTGAACACGTCATGAAAGTACGCAAGTTTTATCTATTCCAAAACGTATTACGAGTGAGGAAAGCAAGTAGCATCAAGCGCGTTAGCGGTATAGTACCTGACATTTTGCTCGATTCTCGTCTAGTCGAGTTAAAGCGTGGAAGTTCTTTGCAGGAATTTTCGGAGCATTTTTCAAACAGATTAATGCACTGTATGGATTGAAAAGGAAGAGAGAAGTTATATGTTGCACAGACTTAAAGAAACTCGTGCTGAATAAAATATGAACTCACTTGGTATTGCAGGGATTGCCCACAATTATGACTTTGACATTTGGGGATGCAACAGCATTTAGAGCTTTGCCCTTTATTAATTGTTAAATGATTACATCAAAAGTTAAATGTAACAAATTGCCTATATTTATTGGAGTAGCAGAAAAAATGGATCTCAAAAAAAAAAAAAATTTGATAAACGTACTTGTTCAGCAAATATCTGCCCATTTATATCTAATAAAGCGGCACGCTCCATTCCCGGTCCTCGAGGCTTTGCTCCGATCAAAAGAGCCCATTCTGCATCTTGGAATACTTCATAAGGATCAATGCTTATCACCACCTCCCTCAAAAGAGGGAAAAGGGAGTCCTCCAATTCCATAGCAACACCTGCATATATGGGGATGTCCATAGCAGGTTATTTGTAGGATAGCTGAAAGATTTCAGTTCAATCTCAAAGTTTGGTGGTTTAAAACATTACAGACTTGCACGTTCTTATGTTAAACTGTTCTCAAGACATCATAAGAAAAAAAGGCTGATACAGGCTAAACTTCATAGAGGAATCAAAAGAAACTTTTGTTTCATGCATTTTATCTTCATTGCTCAAGAGTTCTGAAAATGAGAGACTATAGAAATACCATGCAATCAAATGATCTTCAAAGCAATACTGAGTTTCTTTTTAAGTGTGCCAAACTTGCCTTCAAGTGCTTGGAATGACCTTTCTGATCCCAATAGCTTCAATGCAATAGGTTGATCAGGACCGAAAACTTCACCAGATGCAAGCTAGTGAAACAAGCAAAATAAGATTTTATCTAACACATCAGGACAGAATGAGAAAAAAGTTTGAGTTTTCTACTAAGATTTAAGCCAACGCACCAGAACAGTTCAACTTTACAGAATGTATAACACATACAAGAAATACAACAAAGGAAACTAGATACTCATTCCATTTCTCTTTTATTGTGTGAATGAAACTTTGGTTCAATTGTTAGTGTACTGGCTAGGGAATGAATGCTTACCTTGAAGAGAAGATGATTGGATATCATTCCAGCAGCACCAGAGACTGAAACATTGATCAGTTTCTTCCATGATGTTGTCTCTTCCTCCTGTGATGAGTACAAAATATGTCAGGGCCAAAGAAAAGTTTTGTCCAAACTGACAAATCCAGCTGCAAATTGAGATTAAATGATAATACACATGAATGAAATGTATTTCTTCAAGGTTGATATATGATCTCAATTGTATGAAATAATTTCATTTTGCCTAAAAACTAAGACCAAAATTAGGTGTAATCTCTATCTTTATCTCTAATGAGAAAAAATCATTTGAAAATCAACCAAATATGAAAGAAAGAAAGAAAGAAAAGTCTAATCACTCCAAAACCAAGGGTGTAACTTTTGCTGGGGTACCAAAGGTAGAGGGATATATAAAAATTCAGCTCTAAGAATCAATTTTTGTTAAGACTGGGGGGTTTCTTCATCTTTTCGACACGAGATGCCAAAAACCATACTTCAACCAATTAGCTATTTCCTGTTATTAAAATTCCAGAGGAAGTTAAAGCAGGGTAAAATTTATAAGGAGCATATCTTAGAATTAGAAAGTAGAACTTATGTACCTTAAAATCTCACATAACCCCAATAAATACATTAAAATTTAAACTTAATGAACAATGGTTAGAAAATGTTGAGGAGTTGTTTTTCTAATTTAAAAGTAAAAAAGGTTACTGCATGGACATTTAAATCTAAAACTTAGGGAACAAAATGAACCTATTTTAAAAACTTGGAGACAAAAAAGGGATGTTTCGAAAACTCCCGTACTAAACGCACATATTGTCATTTTCCCAAAAACACATTACTTTCGAAACAACTATTCATGAATTCAAAGAATCACGACACAACTTTACACATTTGTATTTTTATAATGAGCATGAACTTAATGGCAGTGCCAGTGGTTAGATAATTAGATCATATCTCAAAATGAACAAACAAAAGGAATCAAACACTACAAGTAATGAGAGATTACATAAAAGAATCATACACTACAATTGGTTATTGAGAGAAATCCAAAAACAATATTTCAATACAACAAAGAAATCCCCCATGAGAATTGAAGAACTTACAGCTTTTAAATCATAGGTGAGGCAAAAAACACCATAACATTCGCTTTTACTCTTAGGGTCCTCTGTTTTCGCTGCAACTGGAGCTGCTTCAACTTGACTGAAAAAGAAATTGAACAGAGTAAGAAATTCGTCTATAACTTCTCAAATTAAAAAAAAATAAAAAATCAGAACTTACTAAAAAAGACTTGAAACTTACTTGATAGAGCAAGTGACTCGGGAAGTTCGGGAGCGATGAAACGGGCGGAAAGAGCAGCGACGGTGGTCAGCGAAGAAACGATTGGAGTGCAAAAGAGTGTTGGAGGAGAAGTTGAGTTCAGTTTTTAAAGAGGAGGACAACTCTGCTACGGCCATTGCAGCAGAGGGAGAACAGAAATGGAGAAATCGCGAATTTAAAGAAGGGGAAGGAGATGTTATTGAGAGGGATTGAATGAAGAAAGAAGAGAGAAGAAGAAGAAGAAGAAGGAGTAAAGGTTTCTGGCTATGGAGGTGGGGAGAGAGCGGGAGAGATGAGATAGAGATTGAGCAGAAAAATGGAGAAAGAAAGAAAGATAAAAAAAGAAAAACTTAAAAGGATTATTTGAAATGATTTTCTAAGGCTTCGGGAGTGACACGTGTCGAATCGGTGATTGGGAATTCCTTTTAACTGTTTTTTAGCTTAACAGACGTTGCTGTCTTCATGAAGGAATTTATCCGCTTTCTTCTCTCTCTATAGCATAAGATTTTCTTTAAGTTAAATTATATCGAAATTTCTTACTATTTTACTATATTTAAAAATATTTTTAGTCGAGTTATTTTAGATACAAGCAAATTTTAAAATTTGTATTCATATGATATTATGAGGAACACATATTGTAGTGACTTGGGTAGTAATTTATGACTTAAAATTTATTTATTTTAAGTCATGTTAGTATTATCTAATAATGATATGAAGTCTAGGAGCATTAATACATTCATTAATAAAGTATATCTTGTAAATTGATATAGATTGGTTGCTTTCTTTTTAATTATTGTAAAATACAAAATTGTTAAAATATATCAACAAAATATAATAAAAATTTTATTGATGTTAATAAACTTTTATCAATATCTATTAAATATTTTGGTTAATTATACTATACTTGAATAAGTTATAGAGAGCTGAATGTATTTTGCTATATTTTGTAAATAATTTCAGTATTGAGCTGTTTTTAAAAATATCTTTTTCTTCTTCCTATTTTAGGGACAAATGTTTATTTAAACAATGAATAATGGAAGCATAATTTACTAATTAAGATATCTAATTAGGAAATTTATTTTAAAGGATAAAACTTCCAAAAAGTATTTATTAACAAAATATCAAAATATATACAGATATAAATAAGACATATGTAGTCTATATTTTAGTTCATTTGACTGTATTTAAAAACAATCTATCAAAATTATCATATCAAATATAAACCAAATTTGAACTCGAACTAAAAACAAAATGTTTTTTTAAATATAATTCGATTCTCAATTATTGGGCAAGAGTTTTGACTAACCAAAACAATTTAATTAGTCTTTATATAATGATATTTAAAAATGATAATTACCACAATAGATACATTTCTTTTAATCTTTGATTTGTGTCTAGAAATTAAAGTGCAATGTAGCATAAAAAAGTCATATAATGCAAACAAAAGCTGAATTCCAATGGAAAGGTCCCAATCATTTCCTATCATTTGATTTTTCCAAAAGTGATTTTGATTTTATTTGATCCATTAAAGTATAATGTGAGTAATGTCCAAATAAATATCAATTTACAAGATAAAATATGAGTGTCACCCTCACATTCAAGGCCCATCTTTTATATATATATACATATTCTCAAATCTCATTATTCTCTATTTTCTCACCCATCCTAATTTCTTAATTCAAGTCTTTTTTCTTGATCTTCTTTATCATCATATGGTAAATTTTATGACTTGAATTATTTAAGTAATTCGTATGATGTGACTATATTTTGATAAACAAGCTATACATAACATAGGAAAGATATTTGTGGTAGTCAATTATTAAAGATCAAATGTTTTAGAATACATTATTATAGTTTTGAAGATTTTTTTTATATATAAAACAAACTATTTACATTCTATATACAAAATTTCATTACATTTTATTTTTATATGAAAAATAAATATTTGGTTCATTTTATATTTTTGAAGAACAACGTAACTAATAGAAGTGATAAACACTTTATAACTTATTTCCTTCTAATCGCATTAATTATCGCTTAATTATATGTACATATTATAAAATAGAATTTCAATACTTACCCTACAAAACATTGACCTTAAATTTGGACTAAAAGTTTAATTTTCTTAGCATATCTATATCATCCTAAAGTTGATAGGTGATTTATTTAATTAGGATATTTAAATAAACAAATATAAAACAAAATTATCGAAATTGAAATGGACTCAAAATAATTAAAAAAACACGTATTTCAAATCTCGTTGTGTAGACAAATAGTGTTGATGGTATGTTTTATAATTCAACAAAAATAATTAGGAAAAAATGTAAGGAATAGGAGAGGAGAATAGTGGCACCATCGGTTTAGTTACTGTTTTTTTTTTTTTTTTTTTTTTTTGTATTATTTCAATTACATATATATATATATATATATATAAAGCATAAAGTGAAGAGTTAGCATGTAACGTCCCAAGTTTAGAAGGAGAACATGAATAAATCGATATCACATTTGAATGAGAGAGATCCTAAGGATATAAAAGTAAAAGTTAAGAAATACTTAAAGGAATTAAAAGTAACTATTTATACCAACAATGTACACTTTTCTTTTTTGTGACTCGATTATAGGAACTCCAATATTAAGTGTGTTTAGCTTAGAGCAATTCTATGTGGGTGAACTTCTGGAAATTTTTCTTTTCTAGTACAAAACATCCTAAAAAGACTCGTCAGGGGATGCAGAAGAATGTCGGACATGTCGGACATACCATTCAAGTTATGTACAACATATATTTTCGTCATTGCTACTATTCATTTCAACTTAAAAGATATACTCGGCATCTTTTACCACATCATCCACTCACACACAACTAACTTTTTTAAAAAAATAAAACTAGCACATTGTTTGTCACGTGAAATTATATAAATAATCTTATGAATAATGTCACTATATTTCTTTTTTTATTTTTATACATCCATCTATTATTTTAATAAATATCTTTTTCAATAATTTTTAAAAAAAAATTGCAAAAATAGCAAAAGAAATTTTATAATAATAGAGTAAATGTCACCTACATTTTTTAAATTACAATATAGAAAAATAGGTGTTATGAACTGTTTTTTTTATAAAAAAAATTGTCATCTAATGCAATTTTTCTTTTTTAAATGGTTAAACTTTAAAGTTTAGTAAAAATTTTAAAAATAACAAATTTTACAAAATATTTATAACATATAGCAAATTCTACATTGATAGTCATTGATATACTACAGTGAAGATTATCAATAATAGAATCCAAAATTTTGTTATAGCTTGTAAATATTTTTATTTATTTTGCTGTTTTTAAAAATGTCCTAAAGTTTAATTAAGAATTAAAATGGCTATAACAATGTTAGTACCTAACCTAACCTTATTTTTATTATTTTGCCGGCCAAATTATAATACAAATTTGTTAAAGAAAAGAAATCTTAAGTAAAGACTAATGACGAACGAAACATCGATTATGTCGCCTAAGCCAAAGGCCAATTTGAGCATCAAAAAATAAAATAATAATAATAATAATATAACTTTAATTCCACGAAAATTTCACTATTTTAGATTCACAAATTTATTCTCCCGCCGGTTTCTGATCTCTCTCCTCACTAACGAACTCCTTCTTCACTCATCCAAGGCTTCAACATGTCCGACGAAGAATCCGTTGAATTTCAGCCACAGAATTCTCCTGGCGGCTACAATGTGAATACAGCGGTTTATCATTCTCTCCTTCACCTTGATGAAGCTCCTGTAATCTCCACCAGGTCAGATCTCGATACAGCTTCTTACGTCATATCGCAGTTTCCCACGGCCAAATCGCGAGTTGCTCTCATTGACTCAGTCACGAGCTTGCGAGTTACTTATGGACAACTCAGTGTCTCGATTCGCTCCCTCGCTTGTGGACTTTATCACGCACTGGGAGTTCGAAAAGGCGATGTGGTGTTTGTTTTATCGGCGAATTGTGTTCTGTATCCGGTGATCTGTTTGGCTGTGTTGTCGATTGGTGCGGTGATAACGACAGCCAATCCGATTAATACTGAGTCGGAAATCGGAAAGCAAGTGCGTGATTCTGGTGCGAAACTAGCTGTTTCGGCACCGGAGGAGCTTCATAAATTGAGTCCAACTGGAATTCCGACGATTCTAACTACTCGGTCTTCCTATGGCGACGCTTTATCAGTGGAAGAGTTGATCGAATCTTGTAGCGAATCGTCGTGTGAGCCATTGCCAAGAACAGAAGTAACTCAGTCGGATACGGCGGCGATCTTGTACTCGTCAGGAACAACAGGGACGAGTAAAGGCGTAGTTCTAACTCATTCAAATCTCATATCTGTAATCGAAATTCTGACCTGGTGCGTCGACTCGACTTCCTCTCAACACGACGTGTTTTTATGCTTCATTCCGATGTTTCACATCTACGGCCTCGTCTTCTTCGGGCTCGGACTGTTCTGCAGAGGAATCACCACAGTTTTGATGCCGAGATTCAACTTCCAGTCCATGATCGACGCAATTGAAAAGTACAAAATCAATAACATACCGGCAGTACCTCCAGTGATTCTAGGACTAGTGAAATCGGGCGGTGGTTCGGACTTCTCATCACTAAGACGAATCGGATCTGGAGCTGCACCACTTGGAAAAGACGTAGAAGAAGCTTTCCGAGAGAAATTTCCATGGGTGGAGCTTCGTCCAGGATATGGATTAACAGAGAGTACCGGTGCAGCGACATGGATGATCACAGACAAGGACGCTAAAGCTCATCCAGGTAGTATACAATTCAAATTAATTATCAATCCTTAATTAATCCTCTTTCGACATTTAATTCATTTAAAAATTATTAGTACCATGCACAGATAGATCAAACAAAAACAACTAAATTTTGGTATTATCTGATCTGCTAACAAGGTTCATGTGGAATGTTAATGCCGAGTTTTTATGGAAAGATTGTGGACGTTGAAACCGGAGAAGGACTACCGCCGATGAAGGAAGGAGAGTTGTGGTTGAAGAGTCCGACGATTATGAAAGAATATCTTGGAAACAGAGAAGCGACAGAAGCCACCATTGATGAAGAAGGATGGTTGAAAACTGGAGATCTCGGATACATAGATGAAGATGGCTTCCTTTACATTGTTGATCGAATCAAAGAACTCATCAAACACAATGGATATCAGGTAACAAACAAAACACATCAATCAATATTCAATTAGCTATAAAATTATTTGTATTACAATCTGATTAAAGGGAAGAACAACTTCAGGTTGCTCCAGCAGAACTTGAAACCATCCTTTTGAGCCATACGGAAATTTTGGATGCTGCCGTTATTCCGTAAGTTTATTTAATGCATGTGTTAGACGATTATATTAACTTTTAAGTGCAAAAGAACCAAACTCCACAATTATTAATGTATTTATGTTAAATTATTTTGATAAACCTATGGATGGAAGATTGAGGTTTGGAGTGTGTTTGCAGAATAGAGGATGAAGCGGCGGGGCAGATTCCGGTGGCTTGTGTGGTGAAAGCGCCCAGTTGTGCACTCAGTGAACAACAAGTCATTCAATTTGTGGCTTCTCAGGTACTTTTCTCTTTCCCACCCATCTACTCATTTTTCTTGGGCCCAACTTCCATCTATATGGGCCTACCCCTAGCCCAGGAAACCGTCCAACTAATATTGGAGAGGACGGGTAATGTATTTTAACCTAATATTGGAGGATGTTAAAAAAAAAAAAAAACAGTTAGAAAACCGAACCGAACTGCAATGTATGATTCGGTTCAATTTAAGAAATTAAACCGATTTTAAAACTAAACCGAATCGTTTTATTTAAAAAATTATATATAAAAAAACATAACTAAAAGGCGGAAGCTTTCATCCCGATGGCATTCCGGTGCCACTAAGGCATGACATCCTAACTAAAGTTAGAACCATATTTATGCACTTTGATTTCAATTCTACTATGTATGCATAAACGATTTGATTCGATGTTCGGTGCGGTTTTAGATGAGATGTTTTTATATTTTGTGGTTCGGTGCGATTTTAGCTTTAAACTGAATCGAATCGCAAGCACCCATAGTAATATGAATTCAATATTATAGTAAAGCTTTTTCTGAGAAATAAAGTAAACCTAGAGGATTTTTTTTTTTTTTTTTTTTACATTTTTCAATTTGTAACGATTTAGTTACTTACAATTGTGAAAAGTTAAAACCTCAAAAGTGAAGGAGTCTTTTCAAGGAAAAAAGAAAAGAGTAGAAGAGTGTAGGACTAAATTTACTTCATTTCAACGCTGGAAGTAGAAGGAAAAGAATTTCTAACGCATCGTTTGTAAAAATTAAGTTTGTTTTTTTATTTAAGTACGATAATTTTCATATTTAAATACAGCGGTTGAATTAATTCAACAGAAGAAATTTGAAATTTGGAAATAGTATCAGTAAACTTAATATTTCAAAAACTAAAACTAAAAACCAACAAATTATCATAAACTTGATTGGATGTAATACACAATAAGGTCCCTTGGCAGGTGGCACCTTATAAGAAGGTAAGAGGAGTAAGATTCATTAGTGCAATTCCAAGGTCTCTTGCTGGCAAAATCTTGAGGAAGGATCTTGTCTCACAGTTCAAACAACTACAACTTTTGTCCAAGCTCTAAAACAAATTATTATTATTATTATAAATGAGATTCTATATATGGTATGGTATATGATGGGCAATAATTTTGAATTGAATCATCTCTCTACCTCCTCAAAGAGAGAGACAACCAAGTGTGGAGCTGTAAATTGATTTGTCTTTCACTGGCTCAGAAATGAAATTTTCAAAGGATTGGAAGTATTTTCTTGGACCATTTGATAATGTTAGTACAATTTTAAACGTGATGAATTGTGATTGATTAGACGATTAATGAAGTGGGTAAATTAAAACGAGTTCTAAAGTCAGTAAGCACTTTACTAGATCAATATGATATATATAGAAAAAAAAGTGTGAAAAAAAGAAAGGAAGTGCCATATGTCATTCTAAGCTTAGATTTGAAGAAAGATGAAGACAAATGTAAATTTCCACTAAGTTAAAGGAAGGTAGGTAGGTGACTTAGTGGTTTTATGGTCCATTAATTGTGCCTTTGGAAAGCTCCATCCCTTTTCTCTCAAACATCAACTTTCCCAAGCTTATATTTGTGGAATTGAAATCAATTTAAATGGTTGATCCAAAACTAGCTACTCAATAACTCACCTAATTAAACAACACCAACACAAATTGTTATTAATTATATTGAAATATCTTGAACTCGTAACGATATCATTTTATATTTTAAAAACATTCTCTCTAATGATATATTGTTCTCTCTCTACTTTTGAACGTTTTTAATATACTTGAAGATAATTTACTTACTAATTATACATGTAAAAAGAAAGTTCGATACTAAAGAGAAAGTTTACTTATAAATGTGTATATGTATTAATGTTGTTTATGCAATATAAAAGGAATAATAATGATGCTCTCTAGAAGGTTCAATGTTGTTGTGTCCATTATCTATTGATCATCATATATAAAATAATATTGTTCTAAAATTTAGTTCTTTTAAGTCCAAAAAATTTATAAAACTTATGCAATGATGATTAGTTAAAGAATTAAGCACAAGAACCATGGTTAAATTAATAAAATCAAACTTATCAACCATGATTAAATTAGGTCACAAGTCTTAATTAACCATAGTTAGATTAGTCTATCTAATATGTGTGATGGTTACATTTTCAAATTTGAATAAATATTTACAAAATATAGCAAAATATTATGTTATGATAGACACAAGCAAGCTTTTATAAAGAAATTAAATATTCAAACTCTCATCTCCTATCAAAATATGATATTAAATGGACAATAAAAATCTAGATGTTAGAAGTTGACGATCATCACTCACATTTATTATATTAAAAAGTTTGCTCATTTATTTCTCTAATAAAACTCATAGTAACTTTGTGTGGAGTTAATATTACGACCATGAATATGAGTTTTCATAAATCTCGTAAATATAACTTCAAATTTACAACTCCAAAATTGAAAACTCTCACCAAACTTCTTTGGGAAAAAGCACTTACATGCACAAAAAGAAATGTAATGGTATGCACATGAGTCTCGATGATGCAAAATAAATTAAATTACCATTATAATATTATCTTTTCAACACACATGTATATGAACACAAACCACAAAAAGTATCTATATCACTTCTCTCTTTAAAGAAATAATTTTTGTGATGAAAGTCAAAAGTTAGGAGAAAAGAATGCACTTCTTTTATATAGTTGGAAAGTGCAAAAGAATTGAATTCAATGAAAAACTAACTCAGTATAGTATTAAATTGTTAGATATAGTTAAATACATGAAATCCACTCATCGGCTTAAATTTTTTAATTATATCAGACTCTATGTTCTATGTTCAAACTCCTATAATATCAAATTTTATCAAATTAATACTGAATTTCCACTTGTTGAGTCTTTCACAGATTTTCAATCGACAAGAGGTGTAACCTTAAGGTGTTGGTATAATTAAATTTACCATAACTCGTCAACTTAAGCTTTTGATAATCAATAGATGAATTTACATATAACCATATATCTATAATAATAGTTGAATTTGAGTTAAAGATTTTGCACACAAGTCTCTATAATAATTACCGAATGAACAATGATTAAGTCCAACTTTTGTTGTGTACTATAATCTCGTATATCTAATTTGTCTGAATTGCTTAAGAATACTCAATATAAATTCATTTCATTGTACTTCTATCTTATATATATCATAATTGTATATGTCATGATAAAAACTGTCAACTATATCGTGGTGACCATATTGAATAATTGAGAACGAGAGAAGAATAATTTGAGAGAGAGAGTAGGAAGGGCACTACCTCCAATATGATATGATGAGATCCATATATATACAACCCCCACCAACTCCACTAAAAATCATATACTTCAAAGTGACAAAAGGAAGCTACTAGAATTGTAACAACACATTAACCTTTGATTTGCATGCCTATAAATAAGGGACCCTTAAATTCCACCAATTTCACACATCAAAATACCAACTCTTTTTCTTTCAATGCATTCTACAAGTTTTACGTAAAACATCCCCATTATCACTTCCCTAATTTCCTCATATTCTCAAATAATTAAGAACAAAAACAACCTTGATTCCTACTTCGTCCAAGTTTTGGATTTTCTCTTTATATACATTGTTATATATAATCATCAATGGCCACTACCAAGGCGGCTGGTTTGGTGATCTTGATTTTGTTAATGCTGGATTTGGCTCTTGCTGCTAGGTTCTTCAGGGGTTATGGAGGTGGTGGGGGAGGTGGTAGTGGTGGCGGTGGAGGTGGGGGAGAAGGTTCAGGGCCTTGGTCGGGTTCGGGATATGGTTCAGGGTATGGCTCGGGTTATGGTTCGGGATATGGCGGTGAAGAAGGCTATTCTAGATATGGAGATGAAGGCCGCTATGGACCATATGAGCCTTATAGTGGGGGTGGAGGTGGCGGTGGAGGAGGTGGTGGTGGAGGTGGCGGCAGTGCAATTGGAGCCGAATATGGTCGTGGATTCGGGGCGGGAAGTGGGTCCGGGTACGGGTCTGGTGGTGGAGTAGGACGTGGTGGAGGAGGTGGCGGTGGCAGCGGTGGAGGAGGAGGCGGAGGTTCGGGAATTGGAAGTGGGTCAGGATATGGCTCGGGATATGGAAGTGGAGGAGGCTATGGAAGTGGTGGAGGTAGGGGTGGAGGAGGTGGTGGAGGCGGAGGCGGCGGTGGAGGAGGGATGGGCGGAGGGTCTGGGTATGGTTCAGGATATGGGTCAGGGTACGGAGGAGGTGGTGATGAAGAATCACCATGAACGTAATTTGATGATACCTACAAACGAATTTTATCTTTCAAACCATTTGAAATAAAAAAAAAAGTGCAATGGCAACTTCTACTTAGAAAGATGATATTAGATTTTGATGGGTTGCGATGGTCCAAAATATAAATTCCAAGTATTACCAAATCCTCTTTCATCTAAATAAATAAATTGCTATCGACCTGTTTTTCATTGAAGTGCAATTTAACGAATTCTTCTCTTATTATATATATATTTAAAAACATTTGAGCCTATAATCTCTTAAAGAAAACAGATCTCTTAATCAATTAGTAATGTTCATACACAACTACACAAGTGTTGATTAAATTAATAATAACACACACACAACAATTAATTGGTAGTAAAATTAGAGGCTCCCCTATGAACTACGTTACAATGAGTTAGTTTTCACATATAACGATAGGAAATACTCAAGAAATCTCAAAAAATGGGAACGAAAGGAAAAAGATGAAAACAACGATCAAAACACAAAACAGGAGTTACGACATGTCGACACCTTACAAAATGACTCCTAAAGTTGGGCTAAAAATTTCACGAAGCCCAGATGGAAGGCAGATGAATATATGATTATTGTTAACTCAACAGCATAAGCATAAGCATAAGCATAAGCACAAGCACATAGAAGAGCAAAAATCGAAGGGAAAAAGAAAAACTCAACTAAAGAATTCACCAATAAATCGTCAAAATAAGGGACATCCTAAAAAGCTACAATCTGTTCTTGAAGAGAAGGGATGTTCAAACAATTTAATAGAAGACAAAAGCTCAAACATAAATATAAAAATAAATTCAGGGGCTACAATTGTATAAACAAATTTGAAACTGCTAATCTTTCTATTTGGCTCAATCAAATTTGATGGCATCATCAAATCTCTCTCCTTCAAGCTTTCATGAAATCTCAATTATATGTCTCTCCGCCCATTGCCATCATCCATATGTTCTCTCCCTCAATAGTAAAAATGAAAATCTCCCGGCCTTGCTTCTACTACAAACATTCAGATCTTTCGACATTCTACTCACTGTGCTAGAACCTGCATTGATTCCGTAAGAAAAGTATGCTACGTAGTGTAAGAGAACTGAAATGAACAAAAGCATGTTATATTTATTGGTTATATGGATTTGAAAGGCTAACCCTCTCAGAAGCATATGCTACTTTTTGTAGAATCATCGATTCAGCAGCACGGATTGCCCTCTGTGACCCCATAATTGTTACTTTCCTGCAAATTATGGACAAACCAAGTATGCAACCTTGTTTTTTAAATTTTTTTATAAAAAAAGTGCTATGAACTGCCTAAACAAGAATTCTTGAGTAGAGAAACAAAGTTCACTCAAAACCTAGGGGAAAAAATCCATTAATAGAAGATGTAAATCCATTGACCATCGGAAAGAAAAAATTGCATGCTGGATGATATGGCTTTTGCTATCTATTAGAATTTTCAAAACTACAAATTCAGTGTTTGAACTTTTTTTCAAAATTTCAAAATTATATATAATATAGCAAAAGAAACTCTGTACCTGTCAGTGGTTCCGGACATGAAATCGCCCCTATCAGATATCTTAATTCTGGCTCCACTAGCCTGTAATAAGAAAAGCTTAAAAAGGTAATACAACTTGTGGAGTTTATAATTGTGAACTGGATGTTATCAACCATATGCACGGAAAGGAAGAAGTGTTGGAGATGGAGATGTTGAAACCTGACTAATTTCCAGTATGTTTCTTCCACCACGACCAACAACTAATCCGATGTGGCCATCTGAAACCCCAATAGTCAAGGAGTTGTTCCGTTCCTCCTGAACAATTTCAGAAGATCTTGTGTCAGGCTGTCAGAAATATCATGAAGCCACAGAAAAGGATAAGATATTTATAATAAATATATATAGTCATATGTATTATGTATGTGCATAAAGTCCCATTTTATGCAGTTGCATGCATTGTTAACATTCTTTTCTGCAGTTAGGAGCAAGGCTAGGGAGAAAAAAAGCTGTTAAAAGAGAACCAGTATATAGATTCTTTGAAGTCCACAGTACGAGTTGAACAACAACAAACAACGGAAAGGGCATAAAATCTCTCTATAAGGGTATCTGTGGCTCTTTCATGAAGCCCAATCGAGTTCTACTCCATGATAAATAGCTTCCTTTACTTGTTATCCTGTTTTTATTTTACTTTATTAAATGTTAAACAGAAAGTCCACATTCTTCTGCCTTTTGTCTCGGTGAATGTTTGCTCATTGATACAGAAATCTAGTATCATCGAAGGAACAGCTTTACAGCCTAATTTTGGCATCAGGAAGTTTTTAAATGCAAGAAATTCATAGAATAATAGAAGCATCACATAGTTGTGACTTAAGTTATTTTACGATCATTATTAAAGATATCAGTTAAATAATACTAGGCATCATGCATGGCATGGCAATGTTATTCAGACAATATAGTCTATCATCCACATGAAACCATTGTTAATTATTTCTCAATTTTTTGTCTGGGAAAGCCCATAAAAATGACATAAATTTCCTTGGTATCATAAGTCTATACCAGGCCCATTGCAAAAGAAAGATCAAAGAGAGTGCATAAAAGCACCAAGCCAGTTATTTTCAAGAGATATCTCAATTAGACAGTATTGATGGGAAAGGTCGATGGACAAACCTTGTTGTTTTGAAACCTCCCTCCAGTTCCTCCATTGGATCCATAGTTCATAGCATTGTAAGATGCTGAAGCAAAAGCAAGTAAACGATTAAATGGGTAAGGGAAATAACAAAAACAGCAAAAAAATTACATATGTGGGAAAACTATTCATCCTCCTTTTTTCCCTTAGTAGAAATATCACCCTCCCCCTCCCCTCCCCCCCCCCCCCCCCCCCCAATCCTTTTTTTTCTTTTTTTTGAGATAAGAGTACTTGGACCTCTCATCAGTCGCCTTAAATCTTAGTTCATAAGCTGATACATCAGCCTCAGAAATTGAATCAGGCATGTGCGGATCGTTTGGGCATACAATGTTTCCGTTTCCTCCTCCTAGGAATTCCTTAGATAATTTTTGTAACTATTGAGCTCTCCGTAATAAGTAAACCCCCACCTCAAAAGATAAAATGTACAGCAAGAACATATATTGATCCACCATCACTTCATAATAGAAACCAGACTCTACTAATGGCTCTAATCTGATATATGTGGTAAGTTAGAAACTTGAAAGGTTCGCTGCACCCCAAATTCATGAATGAATTCTAAACGTCATCAACTACTATCCCAGCTCTTTTTTACCCAAATCTGTGAACACTGAAGTTCCTCAAAACTCAAAAGTGTAAGCCTAAAAATGAACTTCTTGAGTTGTATTTTAACTTCAGGATTCCATATCTATACTACATCAATCTTTTACAATTTGA
Organism: Cucumis hystrix; assembly: GCA_025688845.1. Taxonomy (NCBI): domain Eukaryota; kingdom Viridiplantae; phylum Streptophyta; class Magnoliopsida; order Cucurbitales; family Cucurbitaceae; genus Cucumis; species Cucumis hystrix. The sequence goes on along the minus strand of CM046892.1, from coordinate 17,312,298 downwards.
CATTCCAATAATTATATTTCCAGTTGGAGAAAAAAAAAACCTAGATTCTCATCAACACTTCCGATGCAAAATGGACAAGATTGGAAATAAATCATAGAAGACAAAAAACAAAACAAAAACAAAATAGAATTTAGCAGTATCTGTTGGACATTTCTTATCTTCTGACCACCTCATGACAAGGACAAGTTGGTTTTCTTTACAGTAGAGGCTGAATAATACATTACTTCTATCATATCATATGCTGTGATTTAGACCTGTAACTATACAAGTTTGATTTGCATAAAACATAAATTACTCGTGTCATAACCAAGATAAGGCAACAGCATCGCATACAGTAAATGAAAGACTGCCCCAAATAAGATGAGCATTTTGTGAAACACAAAATGCAAGTGAGCATTTGATATTTTTTTGGGAATAATATGATATCACAAAGAAATAGAAAACCTTAACAAAGACCTACTCGGATATGAAAATGGATAATTCATTGACTGGGTGTAGTGTGGGTCTTCAGATAGCTTTGAGACAATTAAGTCAGTAGCTCGCATCTGTTCCTCTATGGTTCCAGACAGTGTCACCAGTCTATCGGTGGATGCCATATAGTTGTTATCCTGGGGGGATATCTTAATGCCAGCTTGAGAGTCCTCAATGAATGACCTGAACAACCGTCGAAGAAAGTAAGCATCAAAAAAGGGGGAAAACACTTTTATGGTACTTTTTAGGAAGGTAACCATAAACAGGATACAAGTTTCCAATCAGACTGCTTTTTCATCGATTTGATAAAAAGTTACCTCAAAATATATCCTAATTGTGACCTCCATTGGGATTTCACAAGGAACTGACCAAACTTACGTTAATCATCTGTTTCTCCAAGACCTATGCCGTTGATGGGTGGAATTCCCATATGAACATCTTTGGTGTGTGTGGCCATTTGCCAAAGACTATTGATGGTTGGCTCCTCGAATTTTCTCGAGGTCAAAGTTATTCCAAAAGGTAAAATACTGGCTGGAAAGAATTAGAGAACCTTTGAAGAAAAATCCTCCTTTTTCAGGTCTTTTTGAGTAAGTGTATTAGCTTGCCACTTTTCGGTGGCGGTTTCCTTTTAATTACATTTTTTTTGTAATTACAATTATTCTGCAATCTTTAACAGTTGGAAAGCTTTCTTTATTAGCTTCTTTTGGGAGGAGGTCTACTCTACCCCCGCCCCAGGTATGTACTTCCCCCTGTTTTTCTCTACATGCCATTTCATTTCTTAGAAAACAAAACAAAACAAAATAGTGACTGTACTTGAATAGGATCTATTCGATATGATTATACGGATGTTCAGAAGGTTTAAAAATTATGTGGATTTCAAATACAAAACAGCATGAGTTTATCAAGTGGCACTTTCTTCCCAGACATGATCATGAAAGTAACAGATTATGAAGAGAATGAGTACCTCCTTTTTTTTAGTTTAGAAAAGAAAAAAAAAGGCCATAAACAAGAGCTACTGTAATAGGATCTCGATCTGCATTCTACACAATTTCCTATATAAACCTGAGTTGAAGGTTAAAACTCCTATATAAACAACCCACAGTTCTTTAACAATCTTTGCAAGGAAAGTGAACCTTCATACAAATTTAGAAAGAAAATACTTTCCATGAGTTGTGAGAAAAATGTTCACTTGGCTATTGTTTTTCTGCTCTATAATATATCATAAATCACATACACACACACACATATATAACCTTAAAATCAAAAGGTTAACTTATAAGTTTACTCCATGAACTTCCAAGATTGTGTCTAATAAGTCCTTAGAATTTAAAAAGTTGTTTAATAAGCCCCACATTTCAATTTGTTTGTAATAGGTCCTTAAACTTTCAACTTTGTGTCTAATAGGACCCTAAACTTCCATTTTTGTGTCCAAAGGACCAGACACCTATTTGACATTCTTGAAAATTCAAAAACCCAAAAGGCACAAAATTGAAAATCTATGGACTTGTTAGACCATAATTAAAAGTTTATGGACCATTTAGATACTTTTTAAGTGTTGGGAACCCATTAGTAGACACAATCCTAAAAGTTCACCTAAACTTGTAATCTAATCAAATTGAAAATGATAATAAATTGTTTAAGCTAATAAATACAAAGCAATTAGTAAACAATAAAACGGTAGAGGAAGAAATTTGGACGTCATACTTTATAGTGGATCCTCCTTTGCCAATTATAGCTCCACATGAACTATGGGGAACAATTAGTCTCACTTTTGTTCTTGGTTCAACATCGTCTCCTTCTTCAGCATGAAGCTACCAAAAAACAAAATTTTAATCAACCACAAATAGTAGAATGTTTAAATTCTAGGGGAACTTGAACTGCATAGAGATTACCTCATTCAACAACTTAGCAAGAACGAGTTCCATGGCCTTCAGTATTTCATTAATTGATCCAGATACCATGATGATCCTATCAGTCGTTCCAGGAAAAAATTCGTGGTTCCGTGACAACTGGATTCGTGCACCAGACTGTGACTGGAAATCATTAATTGTTGAACCACCTTTCCCAATTACAGACCCAGCCGCAGCATTTGATACAAGAAACCTTATGTATGTAGCCTTTTCCATATTATCTGACAATAGTAATTCTGATGAGTGGTACAGTATTCACAAGCAGAAATGGAAGTAATCTTGATACTTACTCGCAAAAATGTACAGGCACGTATGCATAATCAATTAGAAATGTATATACATCTCTTACTCATAATATAATCTAGAAGGTTGAAAATGTGACAGAACTAAAGCCTTTTATATAAATCATAACTATATGTCATAAAGAAACCTACATATTACCAGTGTAGATTTTAAATAAAGAACGTCACTAATGAATCCCTTTACTGCGATTTCACAAAAAGATAAAAGATAGCCATCAACGTTGAAAAAAGTTTGAGGGAAGGTCTTATCTACATTCAAATCCCTATTAGAAGAAATCGACAAACATATACTCATTGTAACAGTTTCAGGAATTTAAATGAGGCATACATGAAGGAAAAAAAATTTGTTCCGACCAAATAGCATTCAACATTGAGCTTTCATGAAATTATAAAAGTATAATGGTCGAAAGAGAGTTTGAATGCTTTGCTTATTTTTCTACTCCCTGTCCAATCACCAAAGATAGCGAACTTTTGACCATCACCACACACAACAGGATATGCAGTGCGGTTCTTGTCAATAGACGGATGAGTGATGGCAGTGGCACTTGAAGAAAAAGACAATTGCTTCCCAATTCAATCGGTCAACTGTGATAAATCTCAATAGACAAACCCTTCCCCCACCAAAATCAAAAACACCCTACCAGAATCCACGCTCTCGTTTTCTAAACTTTCCAGACAAGGAAACAAGAGTCCAGACCATTGGAGAACGAAATTGCAGGATTTCTCATTCCCTCCGCCGTCACAAATAAATCAAACAAAACACCAACAGCTAGGGTTTAAATTCAAAACAAAAGGAGAAAAATAAGAAGGTAGAACAAACAAAAACAAAACCAAAAAAGAAACACACAATTGCATCATTCCTCAAACAAACCGATCTGAAACAAAAAAAAAACACTCGCAAACAAGACCACCACCAAGCATAAAAACAAATTCATCCAAAACAGTGAGTATAGATATTAAATTGTTGAAAATGAGAGCAAAACACCGATTAAAATCAGATCAGATACCCGAGTTTGGCGATTTTGGCGGCGGTGGAGATCGCTTGGCAGGAGCCTCCGGAGACGAGACATATGAAGACTCGGTAGACTCCATTCTTCTTCTTCCTCCTCCTCCTCCTTCTTCTTGTCGAACGACGAGGGCGGCGGCGGCGGTGGTGGTGGCGGCGGCTATAGAGAGCTAGAAAGCAGTTGGGGAAATGGGGGAATTTGGGTGTGGCAGAGCGCTCGCAAAAACTCGACTCGTTCAGCACCAAAGCCAAAATGGAAGCTCGAGTTGAAGATGCAGTTATAATTTTTTCCCCTTTTTCCCCTTTTTTTCTTTTTTAATTTCTCTTTTCGCTATTTATTTTATTTAATTTAACGAAGGATCGTGTCAAAAAAAGCAATTTGTATTTTTATATAAATATCTATAATATATAATTATTTATTTTTCAAAATACATATAATAATAAAATTGGGGGTTTTGGGGCTGAGACTTTATAAAGGAATGGTGAGCTGTGGGAGTAAGGAAAGTCAGCCTCCATCCAACCAACGACTCCTCGTTCCTCAGCCCTTATCTATTACGACCTGATTCTTTAGCCGCGAAAATCGCTTCTTCTTCGACTTATATTTATATATATATATATACACACATACGATTGCTATTAGGGTAAGGTACACGATCCACTTTTCTAAATTAGGGTAATATCCAAATTTTTACTTTTGTTTCTTTTTTACTTTAATCCTCGGTGTGTTTGGGGGAAGGGTTAGTGAGTGTTATGATAATATATGTTTGGGGTAAGAGTTATGTAGGAAGAGTTATGAGGTGATTATAATAAAATGTGTTTGGAGGGAGGGTAAAGTATGAAGGGTTATGGGGTGGTTATGATAAGGTGTGTTTGAGGGAAGGGTTATGTAGGTAGTGTTATGAAATTTATTTTCTTATATATATTTTTTTTAAATTCGTATTCTAAATCCAACACGGATTTTGTATATTTAATTTACCAAATTATCCTATTTTCTTAAAATAATTTTCAGTAGTTTCTTTAAATGTGCGTCTATTTCCAACATTTTTTTACATAATCGTTACGTTCGAATAATTTATTGATTTTTTAAAAAAATTTGTATTCTAAATTCAATACATAGATTTTGTGTAATTAATTTTTCGAAATGTCCTATTTTCGTAAAACATTTTTCAGTCATTTTTTAAATACGACGTCAAATTTGAACTTTTTGACTTAATTATTACGTGCAAATAAATTATTAATTTTTTTAAAAAAAATCATATTCTAACTCCAATACACAAATTTTGTATATTTAATTTACCAAATCGTCATAGTTTTCGCAAAACAATTTGTCTTAATTTCTTTAAATACGACATGAAATTTTCAACCTTTTTTTTTAAGTAATCGTTATAGTTGAATAAATTATTATTTTTCTTTTAAATATCAAACAATCTTAGTTTTCTTCTTACCTAAATATTATGTTTTTTTTTTCTCTTTTTAAATTAGAGGATTGTGGTTCCAAGGAGCAACAAAAAATGATAAAAAATTATAATGAATCAATGAAATATATAAAAATAAGGAAGAAGAAAGAGAGAAAAAAAAAGAACATTTTGAAAAGTAGGAGAATAATTTGGTAAAAAATTTATATTCAAAATTTAATTCAAATAAATTTAAATCAAATTTCGCCATTAAATTGATTTTTTTAAAGAAAATTCTTATACATTTAAAGTTTAAATACTTTCAAAAAAAAATGTTATACATTTTTTAGGTTATTTAAGGATTCAAAAGTTATTTAATTTAATATTAAATTGTCTAATTTGATTTTGTTTTGATTTTTTATAAATTTAATAAAATTCATTTTTTTAGAAATTTATTTAACTTAAATTTATCATAAATAGTTTAGATAAAAATTTGAAAGGTGAAAAACGAATAAAAGACATGAAATAATAAAGTTTAAAAAAAAATACGAGGGCTAACTGCGTAAACTAATCATTATTAGTATTTAATTAAAATTAACTTCGTAAATAAAATAAATTAAAAATAATATTCTTTTAAGATTATTAAATTAATTAAAAACAAATGACATTTGATAAATAAAATAGTAATTTTTTTTTTAAGAAATGAAATAATAAAATTATGGAAGTTGAAAATATAGGATTATGAGGAGTTGAAAAGGTAGGTTTATGGGGAGTTGAAGAATGATTGAGAAAGAGAGGGAAGAGAGGTTATGATAAACCTAAAACAAGGGTTATGATAACCCTTCCCCCAAACAAGGGTTGGGTTACCATAACCTAACCCAATAGTCATAACCCCTGGGTCAAACGGCCCCTTAGTGTTTATTCGATGGTGAAAATATTTGTCGATAGGGCTTCACGAATCGATCTGATAGGATGATTTATATCTATTGTTTTCAATATGTTGATATATCGATAGTCGTATTTTTACTCTTTAGTATAGCTATTAGCTATTTGAAACTTTATATACGGAGGTGTTTGAAAGGTTGTAATGTGGGTTTGGGTGTAGGTGTTTTAGTATGAAATATAATAATGTGTGTTTTTGGTGTGGAATATTTTAGTATGGATATAGGAGATGGGAAATGTTGTAACAATGGGAAAAAAGAGAATAAATTAGAAACAAAAACAATAAGTACGATGATAAATAGTATACATTGACCAATTCTATGTTCGAGAGTCAAGTATCTCGTATAAAGTTTTATTGATTTTCATTCTAATAAGTTATAAGGCTTTTTATTGATATTTATGTTTCATTATTATAAATAGAATGACTATGATTATTAGCATTTTACGACTTGGTCGACATTGTTCATTTTGCCAGGCTTCATATTAACCTTTTCCCCTTTTTATATACTACGTGATTGTCTACATTACAACCTACTTGGTAGTTTTATGCACTATGTTGGTTGAGTTACGACTTTTCTTACTTTTATTTGATTATTGGGTAGCTACGAAGTTGATCTCAAGTTATGATTCAAATTTCGTAGCAACAACATACATTATGGATGAGGTTGGCATTTGACAAAAGGGCCCACACAAAATTATTTTGATTTGGAAATCTCTCTAACTAAACAACATTTAGGCTCATAAATTTAGCAATAAAAGTAACATTTAAGTATAGTTTATTTTAATGCATCCAACTAATTAAAACTAATAAATGAATGTAATGGTTACTTACGCAAAATTTATTATAGATATTTTTTGCACTTGTATAATATTAACTAAACAGCGTTTAACCATTAATAAAATAGTTTAATTGGACAAGCAATCAAAAGTTTATTTAAAATTTTTGGAGGCAACGGATACGTATCATCTTGTATTATCTGTTTTTGTATTTTAATATTAATTTTGAAATGTTTGATTACAAGATATATTAAATAATACTTTATTTTAAATAAAATATGAATGTAGTATGGTTGTGCCGACTCTCACAACCGTATTTGTCAATCACACTCATTTTAAAGAGTTTTAACAAAAAAAAATGTTTTTAATAATTATAAAATACAGCAATGCTGGAGAATGTAATTTGAATTTCGGCTATATTAAGTAAAATATTTTGTAAGTTATTAAAAATAATTAAAAAGATAAGATATTTTTTTTAAAGAGAAATTATTACAAATAGAAAATTTGATAAAATATTTAATTTTAAAAAAACTAGCAATTTTTTTTGGAATGATTTGTGTTTCTCTTTAATTCTTTTAAGAGAATTGTGAAAAAAATAGCAAATTTGATAGCAAAATTTCAGATTTTACCAATAACAAACATTTGATAGTCATTGATGAGTAGTGAGCACTGTTATCATTGATAGAATAAAAACAATTTGTTGATAAATATTTTAATTTATTTTGATATTTTAAAAAATGTCAATTTTTTTAATAGTTTGTGTTTTTTTTTTATAATTATTTTTGAAAAAAATCATTTTAAAAAAGTTAATACGTTTTATTAGTTTAGATTTATAGGATAAAATCAACCGTCGAAGATGACCATTGGAAGTGGTCCAAGTCGGAGAGAATCGCTAGAGGTGATCGTCGTCACCGGAGTGAGGTTCCACTTCTCGCTCACCTGTTGTCAATCGTCAAAGTTAGGCGTTAGAAGTTGTCGTCGGAGCATGTTGCCGGTCATAATAGTCGTCGGAGCATGAGCCTGTGATTTTCTCTCCTTCCGATTTTTTCGAGTAAAACGATATTTAGTATTAGTTTCCAGTTTTTTTCCTATTTATTCTCATGTTCGATTTTTCGTTTTCTATTTTCATAATTGACAGCTCAAGGTATCGCTAACCGCAGCCATGAGGAATGGACAAATTGATGGCCGATACATACAATCGATTCGGTATATTATTTATTTTTCCTTAAATTTTGGAATAGTTCGTTTTTATATCTGCTTGAGGATCAATCGGATGGTTATTGTATTTTGTGATAGGAAGTACAAATGTGGTGAAATTTAGTTCAAATCTCGGTATTTTTCAAAATTTATTTCGGGCCTGAGTCTTTGTATGGATGATCACAATCTTTAAATTCTATGAAATGGTCAATGCCAGATTTGTATTTGACTGGGAGGCTACCATTTTTGCTCTTGCTGCTTATCGACCAATAGAAAAACAAAATTGTGCATCCAGATCATATTGACGAACGTGGTACTCAATTAGCAACCTTGTGATGAAATAAAAGTAAAGGAGATAGAAGATTCTCTATAATTAAAATGTAGTGATGTGGGGTGTATGATGTAGATGTATTTTCCTGGTTGATGTGCTTCTCAATCTAAAGGGATCTTTTCTTTGCAAAATAACATTGTTTTGGCTTACAAATGGGATGGATTTTATTGTTAATCTCCAATGTGTATATGCATGTATGTGTGTGTATATATTTATATATTATCGTTGTATAGTTTTTGAACCTAGACTTCGCATTCTTCTAGAAATTCCTTCTGTTGTCTCTGAAGTAATGACCATAATAGGAGGCTCTCCTTGTTCTTGTTTTTGTTTTCTAATAAGGGCACTACTTTTTTTTTGTTCAATTGGCAAACCTTTTAAGCTGGTAACTGGCATGCATCTCATTTCCTTGAGCTCACATTTGCACTAACAGTTTAGAACGTTAAATGTTTAGTTCAAGAGGTGCAGGCAGTTGAGGAAACAAGGGTTCCAATTTTAGTCTTTAAATGACTTGGTATTGTGATAGATGGAAATAAAAGGGAAGTAAAAAGTTATTCATGTTGACTATCTTTTTCATTTGATGTTCTTGAGCTTAATTATTTTATTCCCCATTTGTTTCCTAATCTTTCTGTTTCTTGTGTGGTTTCTTATTCTGACTTGCTTGATAAACAAGGACTTCTTCTCATCTCTGTGACTTGTATTAAATTACAAAATGTTTCCCAACAACCAATTCTGATTATTCAATTGTTAAAAATTTGGAGGCCAGCTCATGTGGAAGCAACTCCTTTGTTTTATCTGGTTTAATTTGGAAGACTAAAACTCCTAAGAAAAAAATAATAATAATGGTCCTACCCATGGTTATTAGCTAAAAAGAATAAAAAGAAAGAAAAATGATGTCTCTGTTCCCATATCCCCAATGATGTAATCTCTGTCATAAAGATGCTGATTGCTGAAAGCCTTGTTTGTATATATCATACACTTGTGAGTTTGCCTTCAAAGTCCAACTCTCCCTCCTTAGTGAATTCAAATTCAGTTGATGCCAATGGTCACCTTGTTATCAGCCCAATTTTTTGTCAGACAGCATTTCGTTGTTCTAAAGCTTCCCACTCTTTGTTTGGTCTAAAGATTTGTCAACCCACGACCGAGAAACATCAATTCTATGTCTTGTTTACACTATGAATTCTTAAAAATTCATAACTCTTTAGACATCACAAAGGTTTGGAGTTCACAATTTCATTTCTGGTGTCCAAAGGATGTGAAAGAAGACTAACTTTTGTTCACATTTCAACCAAAGGGAATTGGACAAGTTTTATGCTTAGGTTCCAGCGGAAGAGTTGTTTAATCAGTCACTTCTGCCCCTTCTATTTTATTTATTTAAACACTACTCTTAATTTATAAATGTCAACTTGGGTGTTTTCTTTTATAATCTACTTGACTTTTTGCTGTGGAATTCTATTATCATCTCTTCAGATTCTCTTTCTATTTGTGTCAAAAATGTTTCTCATCTGTGAGAGAGAAAGTGTGTTTAATTAATTACTGTGCATCTTGACTGTGGACTGTCAAGCATCACGTTCGGGTTATTGTTTTGAAGCCAGCTTTTTGTAACACTGTCCTCATCTGACTTCTGATTAAAATATTCTGAATAGCAATGTTTGGATGTACTTTTTAACTGCATTCTTTCCATGGTTGTTAATCATAGGTGAATAGTGAGTCTTGAAGGGAAATTTCCTGTTAGATGTTCGGGAGAGAGCACATTGTAGGAAAATACTTAGGTGACTTTATTTTTGCTGCACAGAATATTGGTAATTCTCAGTTTTCCATATACCACATTTGATAGTACGATGATTCACTCAAACCCAATTAACAATGAGATGAGTAGCTTATTTATGTTATAAGGAGTGTGAGTTTCATCGATCCATTCAACGTGGGATTCTCAGTGCAAGCCTAGATAGCATCCAAGTTTATTGCTAGTGGTTTAATCAATGAGGTTGGTGTAATTTTACTAGAAGGTGAAGGCCTTTTCTCTTTTTTTAAAAGAAATTCATACGTTATCTATATGAGGAAACAAAAACTTATGTTCATTCTGTTTTGTCTTCAAAAAGAGAGAAAGAATGAGTAACATATGCACATAAAAAAACAAAGCCACACAGAGCATATATTCCCTCCTGATGAATGGGCTTCTTTGGCAGGCCCCAAATGTTCTCTACCTCCTTTCTTCTTATTCTATATGTGATAGAGGTAAATATCATTCACATTTCATATCCACTAAAACTATACAACATTCTCCTTTGTATCTGTTAAATTACATACACTTCTTATCTTATTACTATAACTTACACTGCCTTTCAACCCACATTGACAATTCAAGACCCTTTACAAACCTTATCCATGGTTTGTTCGTAGTATTTTAAAATAATGAATTACACCACTCTCTCATTATCATTTGTTAATTACATACTAACATCATTACTTATCTTCACTAAAGGTGAGTAGAGGGCTTTTTCTCACTAATGTATTCATCCTTCGTTATTTTTAAAAATTAGGACAAATAACGCATTAATTAAACCCTTCAAAATATAGGTAGTATGTTTTTCTTTAAATAACACGTTTTCCTAAATTGTTGAAAAACACTTTCTCCCAATTATTTTCTTCCCTTACTCCCATAAATTGTTTCCAACACTCACAGGCATAAAAATCTAAAAAAGGGAAAGAAAAAAAATCATCCCATCTCCAAATTTCCAAAATAAATAATGTTATCAACAGCATAGGATTCTCAAAATTTCATGTGCTCATCTTCTCCAATCTTTGAAATCCAAAAAAGTCCAAACCATAACCCTAGAATTTCCAACGTGATTCTGCTTCCCAAACTGTCCCCTTTAAGCGCTTTTCCGACATGTCGTTTGGCCACACAAACCCCCCAGTTTAGTTTTTCTCTAAGACGACAACAAAAGTGGACGTCGACATCATACAAATTCCCTCCGTAAATTCGCATTATTACTAAATTTAATTTTTCTTAACCCAATGAATTTGTCTCCTTTTTAATGGACACTTTATTCATTATGTATCAACTTTCTCTTAATTATAGTGTATGACTCTTCAGTCTTACGTCTCTTATGCCATATTATTTCGTATTTTTTTCAATGAAATTATCTAATAATTTGTTCAAAGAAATTGTGTTGTTTTTAATTCTTTTTCGTAGGATAAGAATTAACGCATAGTATATACTATGCGTTTTTTTTCTAATATTTTGTTGCTTTTGATATTGAATACATATTACGAATGGGTGAAAAATGTGAAAGGAGTTTGGAAGAAAATTATTTAACATAATTGCTATGTTTATCATTCCTATGGACACAAATTTAATAAATAACCAAAAAAAAAAATGAAAATTTTCATTTTGGAAATTGATGGCTCGTGAATTTGTTTTTTTAAATTCATAAAATAATTTGAACCTCTGATCTACTTATAATCTTACCAAATTACAAACTTATTGATACATTAATAAATAATTTTTGCATTGATATGTATGTTCTATGTATATATATAAAAAAAAAAAAAAAAAAAAAATTTTTATTAAAAAATTTTTTATATAAAAAAATAAAAAAAAAAAAAAAAAAAAAAAATCTTGTGATTAAAGACTTTATGAGATAAATTAACAAAAACAAATATATTATCCCAATAAGGCAAAAAGTATTTCACGATTATTTATAATTAATCTTGGAACAGAGGTATGATATGGACACAATACTTTACATCAAACACTAAGTTAAAAGTTAAATAATTTAAAAATATATAAAAAGTTTTGATGCGAAAGTAACAATACATTTATTGCCTAGAATCAATAATTCATTTTTTATCTTAGATATTAGATTGAATATAATCAATAATTTTATATTTGAGTGATTTTGTTCTATAAATTGTAATTAGTTTATTAAAATTTATTTTGAGATCATTCTTAAAGGATATTTAGTAAAAAAAAAAAAAAAAGCAATAAAAGAAGGGGCAAGGCACGTGGCGTCCACGATAAACATTATGTGCTTTTTGTCAAGATGCTAGAGTAGATGAAGCACTTTGAGAAGCTTGAATGTGCTACTTTAGGATAAGACATCATTAAAAGTACTTTACTTACTTTATAACTTTTCCTTTTCTTTCTTTTTTCCTTTTACTATTTATTTCCGCTAAATTATGTATACAAAAATATTCTCAAACTTTCTCATTTATTTTATAGTCTTCTTCTTCTTTTTTTCTTATTTTTATAATATTGAGATATTATTGTGACACCTTGTAAATGTTTTAATATTGAATTTATAATTATAAAAAAAGACCATAAATGAATTAAAAATTAAAAATTGAGACTTGAAACATAGTGGTAACAAATTTTAAGTCATTGTAGATATTAACTTTTATTTGACATTTTAATGTTATGAAGAAGTCAGAGATAATACTTGTACTTTTATACGAAATGAAATACATTTTAAACAAGTAACAATAATTTAACCTTAATTTTAAACATTTTGTGTCTCTATCAAATATCTATTTTTTTATTTATTTAAGAATATGCCTTTTAAGTTAAAAGGTTGGTTTTAACCAGTGTTTTTCAGTGAAAGCATATGGGAGAAATAGTTTATCTTCTATTTGATCCATACGTTTCAAAATATTACATTTTATATTCTATAGTTTTGAATTTAGTTTTTATTTGGATCCTTGGTTTTAACATTTTATACTTCTGGTTAATCTATTTTAAAAAATTATGATGCGATTTTTAAAATTTAATTTTAATAAAGATAACTAATAAAAAAAGACCAATTTAATTATAATCAAATCAATCCTTTTAAATTAGTTGTAATGGACATAAACCAATACATTAATGTAAAATTATAAAAATTTCGTTAAACTAAATTGAAATAAAATTTATACCTGTAGAACGAAAATTGAATATTTTAAAATGTAATAACCAAATATAAATTAAATTATAAACACGTATTAAATTAAAATCAGAAGTTGGATTCGTTGGGGTTTAAAAGAATATAATAACAGTTTCTTTAATGGGAAGTAACCAACGTATAAAATATGTATTACATAAATAGATATGGTATGCTTTAAAGAAGAACAATGATTAATAAAATGGAATATTTGTACTAAAAGAATGTGTGTGTATATAGTTTGGTTAGTGGGATTATTTATGAAAAAAATGGAATATTTGTACTAAAAGTGTTTGGTTTCCACTTTAAACTTCCTTGTAAAGAAATTAAAGCACAAGAAAAGGTTATTGTTTAATTAAACTCAACGTTTTAGAAAAATTGAAGCATTCAATCACATGACGGATTTGTGTTATTAGGTGTAATTTTGTTAACTTTATGATACTTTTTAAGACTTCACTGAAAAATATATTACTTGTTTTGACTTTGAAATGTTGGAGTTCAATTGGAATTTGTTTTTCGATCAAACTAACATCGAATCAACTATAGCCGGTTTAGTAAATGTTTAAACCTACCATGACCATGAAGGAGTACAAACTGACCGTCGGTTAATCCGTTGATTTAAACCCTTGAAAAAAAATTTAAATGTGGTTGGTTTGAATTTTTTTCAAACCGACCGACTAAATTACCTTTCTTTATCTCCGACCAATCATCCTCGATTTGATAGGTTTCGTTATTTAGTTTGGTACTTCGATCATCATGCTTGCCCCTATTGAAAATTTTATTTGTTTTATTATAAAAAATGAGATATTTACAAAAACTTTAAGACAAAAAAAAAGAAAAGAAAAATCACTAGAGCTCAGCTTTGATAACATTACAAATGAAAATAAAATGGATTAAAAAATATTTACATAAAATAACACTAAAGATAATCTTTTGTAATACTAATCAAATAAATTATATTTAAAATTGAAAAAAAAAACATGCTTAAACGAGTTTATATCTTAGTTTACAAGACTTTTTTTACTATCTGTTTTGGTATCACTTTAAATTATCGATTGTCTTAAAAGCTTAAATTGATTAGTGAAGTAAACTTTAATATTATATCACCTAACAAAACATCCTCATTTGTTTGAAGTCGAAAATTTGATTATATATTTCTATGAATGTCATACTAAAAACAATATATTTGAAATATATATATATATAATTTTTTTTTTGGTAAATTGACATTTGAAAAGTTTGAAATAGATTGAAATCCAAGAGGGACCAAGAGAGAAGGAAAGAAAAAGCTTGGGGAAAAGCAAAAAGGAAAAATACTTTTTTGGAGTATGAAGTAAAAAATAGTAATAATTACTATTATTAATGGAAACAAATAAATAAATAAACAAAAGCAAAATAGGAAGAATTGAGAGGAAAATGAGTGTCTTTGTCTCACTAATGAATGTTAATTTTGGGGAGTTGGATGTTGTGCTTCATTCATTTATGTTGGGATGCCCCTTTCAATATATATAAAATAGATACTATGTATCTACTCCTTCTAAACTATACCTATTCTCTCTTTAACTTTAATCTATACATTATTTTATTTACATTATCGATGGAAACAAGATCTTAAAGCGTTAAAACGATGAGAGAGAAAAATTGTCATAACGAAATATATGAATTTTGTACTACAATTAAGTCAAAATTGACGTTTAATTCAAACGTAGTTTTTTTTGTTTTAAATTACATTTTATTATAAATTTAGTCTCTTACAGACTAAAAAGTAAAAACTCCTACTAAAAGATAAGTGAGAAAGTCGACAAGTATCAACCGTGCCTACTCAACAAAATCATTCTTTAATAACCAATTCATCGTCATCTTTTAACCTACAATCTTACATGTAATATGTTTAATGGCTATCGATACGTTATGTTTGTTGTTCGTCTTTTGAATGTCGTATTTGACATATTTTGTTTTTCAACTTAATTATATTTTGAACGATCATATTTTATTAAATGGGTGATTTTATTTAATAATTTTCATATTTTTTATGATTTATATTCAACACATTATTTTGTTATTGTCAATATGAACTTAACTCAACTGACATATGTATCTAGCAGAAAAAAATGATAGGTTCGTTATTTTGTTATATTTTGTAAATATTCTCAATTTTTTTTGTGATGTTCATAACAATTCTCTTAATTTTTTTTAAATACTTAGTTATACTTCTTTTTCTTCTTAAAAAAATCTCACTAATATATTCTAAATATTTATACGTATTGTAAAAGGTAATTAGTTTGAAGATTTTAAATCCACATGAATGAAAGTTAATTTCAATTTTAATGGGTAGTTAGTTTAATTATTTCAGTTGAACCACACTTATGTAAAACAAAAACAATAAAATTATCTAAAATTGACACTGCAATTAATTATAAAACTACTTTCCTTAACTTGAAATTTGCAACATCTTTTATTTACAAATATTTTCTATAAAAAAAATTAAACAAATATCTTGAGATGGTTCCCATGGAATTAATTTAATAAGATTAGAAATGTACATCTCTCACCTAAATTAGGTTATAATTAGTGTTGATTTTGACCTATTTTTTTCCACTCCCCAAATAACATTAAATAATAAATATCATATATTTTCTTAATCTAAATTTAATGAAACTTAATCATTTTCTTAATAAGTAAAACAATCAATTTAAAACACATTCAAGTGAGTTTTCACATGATTGTCTAAATATGTTTAGGTTGTACTTGTGTTGAAAATTTACAAAAGAGCAAGTATCCATTCTTACTTTTAAGTGGTTCTATTAAATTAGATTTCGAACTAATAATTGTATTGATGCAATTACGTGAGTTTGAGATTTAAATTGTTAATGATTGTATTGTAAAAATAGAGCCCAACCGAAATACATAAATCGAAAAAATATAATATTAAAATAATGATATGTAAATTAAGAAAATGAAAATCTCACATTTTTCAATTTACTCCCACTTTCTTCAAATTCTCTCGAATTCTCTCTATTTGATGGATTTAAAAAGCGATTTTTCTTTAAAATTTTGTTAAAAGTACTACATGCATCACACCCATGTTATTTGAAGTTGCTTTTGGATAGTCTTATATTATATTGTACACTTTGCTTTAAAGCCTTTATATATGATATTTCTTTGTTTTTAGTCCAAACAAAAAGTGGGACAAAATATCACCAATGGATTTTCTTTGATTCCTTCAGTGAATGAAACCCACCTGATTTTGTACAAATCAGACTCCATTTCCAATTAATAAATAACATTTCAAATAAATAATTTGCCATGTTCATTAATAACTCAAAGTTGTATTTTACATTGTTTTTATTATTTTATTTCTTTCAAAAATTTGTTTTAAATGACAAAGGTTTCTTAAAATCATTTTAATTTTGGGAAAAAATCGAGTCTGCTACCGTAGACCGTAGTAAATATTGATATGATATCTTTTAGTGTCTGTTGATTATAGCTGATAATAGTCTAATAGATGTATCTCACTAACACACAAAATAACATTTTGGTATATTGGTAGATATTTTCATTGATTTTACTAAACTTGAAGAGACAACTCTTCGTTGTGTCTTTTTTATAATATAAATTAAATCATTGTTTTAAATTATATGTTGAAAATACTTACAAACATAATAAAATGACATAGATCGTAGTCTATAGACACACATAGTATCATATTAATTAAGTGAAATTTTGTTATTTTCTATAAATACTCTTGTTCATTTTATTATATTTAAAAATAACCCTTATTTTAAATCAAATTTTAAACATTTAAATTCCATTTTATTAATTTGATTCTTTGTTATTATTTTTATGTATATACCTATCAATTAAATCACAATCTTAAAGGATTCATGCAAACCTTTAACATGAAATAAATATATTATAAAGATTATTTAAAACAAATATAAAATGTGACAAATTATTTACCCTTCATATAACAAAATTACTAAAAAGAAAATAAAAACAAATGGGTTATTTGTAAAAATCGTTCTTATTTTTGGGTGTGACCATAATGATTAAACCCAATGAAATTTACATATTCCTTTTTAGATAGATTTTTTATTTTATTATTATTATATTTGTAATTCATAAACCTTGAAAAATCAAATTTCCATGGCTTAATTTAAACGAATTATAAAATATACAAAGAGTAGAATAGTAAACTCCATTGAAATAACCAATCATTTTGTTGATACTTAGAATATTTAGAAAAAGATTATGTAATAATCTAATACTTAATTATATTGATTAGAATAATTAATACTTGTAAGAGCGAATTCAACGCAATTTATTTTAAACTATGAAATCCATTATTTTTACTAAAGAAAAGTTCATTTAAATATTAATAAAATCTCAACACCTCCATACTCTTTCTTGACCTTTTCTCTAATCCAAAATAGGATGGAGAATCATTATTATATAATTAAATTTTGTAGGTGAATTATTTGTTTAAGAAAATACGTTAATCTATGAGTTTTGTGTAGCAGGTGAACAAATATTGTTATATTCTTTCTTAAAAGTTTAAATCTTCTTAACTTAATGAGTGTTTAACTAATCCTAATTTTTTTTGTTTGTATGTAATAATTACTTAAAAGCGTAATTTTATATCTAATACTTATTTCACATTTTCTAAAACTATTAGAGACCAAATTGAAAGTTGAATAAAAATTCAACATCTATTATTATTATTTTTTCTTCGAAAGTTGGATGCGTTGGAACGTTCTAGAGATGTCTTTTATGAAAATTTGTTTTGTTTCATCGTGGAAGTTAGTTATGCAAGTTTAATTATTAAACTTCTTGTAACGTCATAAGTTTAGGAGGAAACGTCAATGAACCGATATCATATATGAATGAGAGAGATAATGAGAACATGAAAGTATAAAAGACTTGAAAATGATTATATATACCAACAAGGTGCACTTTCGTTTTTGTGGCTCGATCATAAAAACTCTAAAGTTAAACGTGTTTAGCTCGAAACAATTATATCTTAGATTGATCTTCATGTTTGGTTTGTGAGGATGACTTTCACTCTAACAATTCTTTAATACAATTAAAGACGATACTGGCAGAATAAGGGAATGTTAGGGATTCGAATTTTGAACCTTGGACCTTGGGTGTTGCTCTTCCACAAATATGTTAACATACATAATTTTTTTTATAAATAAACAATGAAATAATTATCATATAACAAACTTAGAATATAAATACAATTACAAATACGATTTTTTTCAAAAAATAAAAAAGAATTGACAAGCTATTTACATTTTATAGAACAAAACTACTAAAAATAAAATTTATTACACTAAAATTTTTATTTTTGACCATCTTTCTTACAAATATAAGAATTATATTTATAGACTTTAGTAACGTCTCCTCCTTTTTAAATTTTGTTATATACTTTGTTATTATTATGTTAGGCATTGCATTATAAGTGTAGAAAAAGACCGTTGAAAAAGCGGTATAGTAGAAGGTTGAGAAAATAATATAAAGTTTTGGATAAAGCAAATTAAAACAATTTCATGAATGATTTTTATATTAAATCAAAGAATTATATTGAGATGCGATCAATTAATATAAGATGGCCCCAACAAGCGAACGAGAGAAAGGGAAATTAAAAAATGACGTGTCAATTGATGGTAGGTCGGGGGTTTCCGCTCTCCTCCCCGCCCCCGGAGCCCTCTCTCCTCGCTCCTCACAAAATACAAAACAGAAAATTAAAAAACAAAAAACAAAAAATAGTGAGAAAATCAGAACGAACATCTCTCTCTCTCTTTCTCTCTCCCCTTCGCTCGCTCTTTCGCTACGAACATTCTCTCTCTTCTCTCTCTTTCTATCTCTCTTACCAAGCAAATTTATAAATTTTCACAAATCATTCTTACATTCGATCTCTCTTTTTCTTTATTTTTATTTTCTATCTGCATTTTCTTCTTCAACTTCTCTGTCTAATTCTTTCGCCATTTTCAGTTTCTCTTTTTTCTCTTCGCGAAGGGGGTGAATTTTAGGGTTTTGTTTCTCATACTTGGTCAGGATATAAACGCGCTAAGAGCTTTTGAGGTACGTAATTACCGCTGAATCTCATAATTTCTACTCCTTTAATCTTAATTTATTGTTTTAATCCCAATTCTCTTTCGTCTTCCGTTTTTTTTTTTTTTTTAATTTTAATTTTTCTAATTCCACTGTTCATGATTTTTTTTATTTTTTTTCAAACTAATCTAATTCACTTCTGGGTTTGCAATGTTCTCGTTGGATCTTCATTTCAATGTCGGTTTTGACGATTTGATTCTTCGTTTTCTATTTTTATAAGGTGCTTTTTTTTTGCGTGGAGCCATTTGGGGGGATTTAATCCGATTGTTTAGTTATTTATTGCCTCTATTGGGTTCGAACGTATTGTTAGGGTTGGTTTGTGGTTGTGGAGTAATTCAACGGTGTGATTTTGTTGGTTCTGGGAGGAAGGGACAGGGGTTAATGGTCTTGTTATTGTTGGTAGAAGGTGGAAGGTTTTGTTTGGGGCGTTGTTTGGTGCCCGATGCTGGCAATAGGGTGGGTAGGTGATTGCAGAGGATGACAGATTTTCAATCACTACAACAGAAGCCTGATTCTAGTGATGCCCGAGCGGAATTAGAGCGTGGACTTGAGGAGTTAATGCGTGGGCACCTGGATGAATGTATTCCATTTGCTTCATGTAGTTCTGCTGCCAATCAAGAAGTTGAGGATGAAGAAGGTGATCAGCTTCTACGGAGGAGAAGGCGTTCTGATCTTGAGGGTGATGATTTAGCTGAGTCTTCGGCTGCACGCCGTCGTCACTCTCGAATTTTGAGCCGCTGGGCTGCTCGACAGGCACAGGAAATGATAACAACAATTGAGAGGAGAAATCGTGAATCTGAGTTGATGGCACTTGCAAGATTGCATACCGTTTCAATGCTTGATTCGTCCTTTTTGAGGGAGTCCCATTCTCCAACTTCAAGGCAGCAGACTACCGTTGAGACTCCAAGCACACAAGCTTCTGCAATATTACAGATGTGGAGGGAGCTGGAGGATGACCATGTGTTGAATCGGGCTCGTGAGAGGGTGAGGGAAAGGTTGAGGCAGCAAACAAGTGTTGACTCTTCTACCAATATGTCCAGTACGAATATGTCTGATAGTCGGGGGAGTGAGAATCGGGGAAGCTTGGTGGATGCAAGTGAGAGTGAGAATGATTTCGGGC
Source organism: Cucumis hystrix (assembly GCA_025688845.1). NCBI lineage: Eukaryota > Viridiplantae > Streptophyta > Magnoliopsida > Cucurbitales > Cucurbitaceae > Cucumis > Cucumis hystrix. Next base: position 17,291,812 of record CM046892.1, on the reverse strand, counting down.
CATGGAACCATGATCAAATTGCATCACAGCATGTGAGGGATGAAAACAATGGTTCTAGCAGAGAGCAATCTCCCGATCTTGGCGAAGTTGAGAGGGAGAGAGTAGGGCAAATAGTACGGGGATGGATGGAGAGTGGAATTTCTGATCCATCACCAAATGTTTCTGAAAGGAGCCCAAGATCCAGAGCTGAATGGCTTGGGGAAACAGAACGTGAGAGAGTTAGGATTGTTAGGGAATGGGTACAAATGACCAGTCAACAAAGAGGAAGTCGTGGGGAAAGAAGAGAAGATCGAGGAACTGGACGTGGTGCACAAGCTGATAGAAGCCGTGATGCATTGGTTGCTGACCAGGATGAAGGACAAAATGAACACATTCGCAGAGACTTATTAAGGTTGCGAGGAAGACAAGCAATACTTGATTTACTTGTAAGGATAGAAAGGGAAAGACAAAGGGAACTTCAAGGGCTTTTGGAGCATCGAGCGGTTTCTGACTTTGCCCACCGCAACCGTATCCAGGTCAGCTGCCAAGTGTTAATGTTGTTTTATTTATCTACCTTTTATTGTCCTAGTTCATTTTGCTTAAAACAAAAATTGTTTTGATTTTGGAAATGTCAAGAAGTAATTGAAGACTTTGTGTTTATGAGCTTTTCCTTTTAGAGTTAGACTCTTAAAATTATACTGCATCTTGCTTCATTTAAATGTGAAGCTCTTTGAGACTCAAGAGCGACCTCAAATGTAGAAAGTACTTTAAAAACATCTTTGTTAGGTACTATAATTGTGTCACAATCTTGATGACAGTTGTTAGTTATGCTTACTTTATGTTATCTCTTTGACATCTCATTGTTTCATTAGATGCTATTTGCACTCAGTTATTATTTGACCACTAATCCTCTATATTTCCCCAGTCCTTACTTAGAGGTAGATTTTTGAGAAACGAAAGGACTGTGGAAGAGGAGCGGCCACCTTCTATGGCAGCAAGTGAGATAGTTCAGCTACAGCAGCGACACACTGTTTCTGGCTTAAGGTATGTCGATTTAGTGAGTATGATTCATTTTGTTTCCTTCTTTTTTTTACTGTCTTGTGAAAGTTGGTACTATTGTGTACCCTAAGCATTGTTATCGTTTTGTGCCTATATATTTTTTGTCTCGGATGTTTTTCTGAAATGTCCTGTGAGCCTTGAATCATGTCAAACTTCTGACTCCTAGAGTTTTGTTTTCTTAATTCTGATTTTGCATAGTTTGTAAATAATAATTATTTTTTGGGTAATGGTTTAGTTTATATGTATATATATACATATTTGGCTCAGGGAGGGATTCCGCTCTAGATTGGAAAATATTGTTCGTGGTCAAGCAGACGGTCAATCTGATAGTGCAACTAACAGTGACATGAATGATTCTAGAAATGATCGAGGTCAGACGAATGGTTCACAGAACATTGAGCAAGAATATGTACAGTCACAGCCTGAGAGTCAGGTAGCTGAAACCAGTCGGTTGCCTGACCAACTTGATAACATGGAAAGTAACTCAGAGATAGAAAATATGAATTGGCAAGAAACTACAGATCAAGATGGGGACTGGCGCGGTCAAATTCCTGAGGATGATAGAAGAAACTGGCAACGGACAACCTTTGGGCCACTCAGTGAGTGGAGAGAAGATAATGCAGAGGATGTGACAGTGAATTGGCAGGCAAATTCTTCTAATGATTGGTCACCCCCCAGTACACAGGTAAATGCAGAAAGAAGAGAAGTTCATGCAGCAGAACCTGCAGCAGTTTGGCATGAGAGAGGCACCCGAGAAGCTGCTGGAAATTGGTCAGAGGGGCCCCCTGGTCCTTTTAGAAATCGTCGGTCTGTTCCAGTGAGACGGTTCAACAGGTTTCACCCACCTGATGATGATAACGTCTATAGTATGGAACTTAGGGAACTCTTAAGCAGGTGTTTATCATTCTCTGATTGTTACTATCCTTATCCGCAGGCATAGAAGTATTTACGCATTGCCTTCCATCTTTTTTGTAGGAGAAGTGTTTCTAACCTTCTTCGTAGTGGTTTCCGGGAAAGTTTGGACCAATTAATACAATCGTACGTGGATAGGCAAGGTCGTGCTCCCATAGATTGGGATTTGCATAGAACTTTGCCTTCACCAGCTCCTGCTTCTCCACCTCAGGATCAAGACCAACAGAATGAACAGACTGACGAACAAAATGATGCTGTAAATAGACCCACTCTAGTGCTTTCATCTCCACCAGTTCCTCCACCCCAACCACTTTGGCACCATGACCTGCATCATACCAGCTGGTCTCGTCATACCATGCACCGTTCAGAAATTGTAAGCTGCTTCTTTTTCATTATTATTATCTGTTCTAATTCTTATCCTGGATTTAGATTTTGCATTGTCTATAAAAGAGACATGGTTCCATTTGTTATGGGGGAGAGAGTTCATTTGTTCATTGACTTACTCGGGAACCAGATTTTGGCAGTAATTGTGTTTTCTCTCCCTCTCTCTCTGAACACACGAACACACACATTCTTCCAATGCGAATAAATAGTTGAAGCTTTTGGACTGGTATTCCAAGTGAGATTCGTTGGTGGAAAAGCTTGCATGAGAATACCGGAAGTTAAACCACCACCCAAGTTTCATTTAAGTCTCGTTTAATTGCTTCCAGTTTATCTTTAACCTAGAAGCATTTTGTTCTTCTAGAATGTGGGGAACAATTTGAATTTCGTTTATGAAACTTTCCTGCCTTGAAGCTGTTTATTTCTGAATGTTGATTGTCTGGTTTGAGGGTGTGCTAAAATCCATTACTGATTTTAGCAGGAATGGGAGATTATTAACGATCTGAGAGCAGACATGGCAAGACTTCATCAAGGCATGAATCATATGCAGAGAATGTTGGAGGCTTGCATGGATATGCAACTAGAATTGCAGCGATCTGTTAGACAAGAAGTATCGGCAGCATTAAACAGATCTGCTGGTGAAAAAGGTCAGTTTTCATTTTACTGCAACTTATTGCCCCTGTATGTTGGAGAGAAATGCATACAGAACTACTCTAAATGTACATCAACATGAATTGCCTCTCAATTTAGGTCTACCCGCTGAGACATCAGAGGATGGTTCTAAATGGTGCCATGTGAGGAAGGGAACGTGTTGTGTTTGTTGCGACAGCCATATCGACTCTCTCCTCTACAGGTATGCCTTCTAACTAATTCTTTTTAGAGTCGAACAGGAAAGATTCAGACCCCCTAACCTCTGAATTGTGTGGTATAAATGGGTTCTAACTCTTATCTGCTTAAAAGACTGAGATACCAACTATCAAGTGGAAATCTTACTGCAGATGTGGACACATGTGCACTTGTTCAAAATGTGCAAACGAGTTGGTCCGTGGTGGAGGCAAATGCCCGCTGTGTCGAGCACCAATCGTGGAAGTGATCCGGGCATACTCGATTCTGTAGAAAGAAAAAAAGAAAGGGGAAAAGCAGATACAGTTAATTCAGTAGTGTGCAGTTTTTTCAATCTGATTGGAGGTGAGTCGTTTATTTGTTAACACAGATGGGAGCCGGAGATTTAGCGTTCGGGGTAGGTACTGCTGTGTTATTCTGATTATATGGAAACATTATCTTGCGTTGTATAATTGGAATGACAAATTTGCATGGTCGATTCATCATTTTTTACGTAAATAAAAAAGAAAATGTAAGTCTGAAGAAGATTCTTTTCGTTTTCAACTCTTTTGACATTAGTTTGCAATACAGGCTTGGAAAATGGTTCAGCCATAGTATTCGGCTAATGCTCTTATTTAAAAGGTAAAGTAATTTCATTGTACATAATGTTCAAAATAAGAAATTCATACATCCGCAAATTTGCTTTTCGAACATGATGTTCTATCTATAAACCAATTGATAATGAGAGTAATACCAATAATTCCATGTATCCTTTTAAGGTCATGGGGTCTCATCATTTTTTCAACATGGGATCTTCATCACTAGAATAGTTGTTACTTCATTGGTCCATTGGTCGAAATTTGAGACATATCATTAAATAGTTTTTCCTCTATAATTTCAAATAAAGGCTATATTTCAAAAAAAAAAATCATGAAAATTACCTTCCCTATGCTAAGAGAAGATGTGTTAATATCGGATTTTGATATCGGACCACCAGAAATTAATATAATAGAAGATTTTGCCTACAGTTATTTTTGTCTCGTGAAACAAGAAGGATCCAATTTGATCGAGATCAATTTTTTTTAGAGGTTTACAATATGGTAATTTCAAATAATGATTTGTCAATATGAACATAAGAACATGATTCTTAAGCCATTTTTCACCAAAGAAATCAAAACTAACTGAATAAATGTATGTTTATGACACTATTTCACTGTAATTAAAAAGATGCAATGTTTTGACATTTTGAGCCCTATTTCCAATATCCCCAAATTTCAATTATTACATCACAAATTTCATACTTTTTTTTTCTTCCTTTCAAAATAATATCAGGCAGCATCATCTCATAGTTTGAAATTTCATTTCATTTCAGCTTTGATTGCTGAAGCCAAATGGTGATAGGCCTTTGTCCATGCATTGCCCATTTCTTCACTCCAGTTTTCTCCCACTCCTTCTTTCACTGTTCGTAGCAATGCCTCTTTCACCACCTGCCCATATCACCACCACATCCCCCCAATTATGAATTCAAATTCCAAATTACCATAACTTAATCTCTGCTTCAAATGATTCATCTAAAACTTAACTTGTAAGTTTATTCCATTTTTATTGGATAATTTTTTTGAAGCTAGATAGTAATAAATTGTTATAACTAAAACAAAATAAATATAATTTGAAAAGTTACCTCGAAATGTGGATCAATGACTCCATTACGAAGGTGAACAGATCCCAAATATTGTAAGGTAGTCTCTGAGACAATCACTTCCCCTTTCTCCTTCAATTGAATGGCAGCTTCACATGTCTTCATTTTAATTCATTTGTTTTTTGTTAGTTTATATTATCTTTTCCAAACACACATTTCAACTTATAAATTATAATGCTATAATGCTTGAAGAGATCAGAATGCAGAAAACATGGGGAATTAATCAAACCCATTGCCGATAATATCGTAAACATCCTTCAATACTGTTGAGACTGAAGGAGGCCGAAATGAACTTTTACATGCATCGTAATTGTAAACTGTTATAACATGTAATATTAAAGTACTCTAACTTCCTTGCAAATAAATATGACGAATGGAATGATTTAAAGCTTTGAACATTTCTTAACGAATCATATGGAGACGTTGAATGTAAAAGACAAGAAAGAGAGAATAGAGAGTCAAAGTTGAGGAATGTGAAAAATTGGATAGAGAGTATATATGTTGAAGAAATGAGGGAAAAGAGAGAGATTGGAGAGATTTTGGGACTTTTTCCATTTAAAAATCAGAAGATTGGAGGATTTGATCACCAAAACCAACTTAAGTCAATAATTTGTACCAATTGTTTTGAAGTTGGAGTTTGATTTTCTAATTGCAACTTGAAAAGGTTTGGTTAATAATGATAGAAATTAGGTTTAGTGGAGGTTAAAGAAATATTGGAAAAAGAAAGAGAGAATGTGACTTTGGAAGTGGGAGAGAGAATGTGTTCTTGGGAAGTTGAAGAAAAAAATCAATACATCATAATAAATAAATGGGAAAGGGTTTATTTGTTTACACAATTGAGTGAAACAGAGAGTGATCACTCTATGTATGAAAATGTAGTAAACTATAATTTCACTTTTCCTTCAACATTATTCTAACTATTTCTACTCCAATAATACGTGTAGTTTTGAAATGTTCATACGAGAGATTCGTCAAATATGAAAGAAAAAATGAAACTGACCATTTTGAAAACCTTTAAGGCATGAGCTTTGAGCTTAGGATTGTTCTGAGGGATCTCTTCAGAATCCCTTAAGAAAGAAAACATGGCCTTTGCTGCTGGAGCTATCTCCAATATCCTTACATTATAATTTAGTAACTAAATTAATACTTATGATTCATAAATGAAAACAACAATAATAAAGCTAATTAATATATATACTTACTGAGTAAAAAAATGGAGGCTGTAGAAAGGCAAATCCTTCTTCAAAACTTCATATGATTCTTTCACTAAACTTTCTTCCTTCTCTGTGAAATCCATCTCTCTCTCTCTCTCTCTGAAGGATAAGGGGCTTTGGAACCTCTCTTTAATACCCAGTTTCATTACTCTCATTTTATAATGCTTTCTTTTTTTTCTCTTTCTAAATAAAAAATCAGTATTAAAATATTAAAATGTCCATTTTTATTTTAAAATTTTATGTACTTTTAACTATTTTTAATTTAGATTATATTATTATATTTTTTGTAACATCGTCCAATATTTTATCTCGAACAAAATACCATACCAATTAAGACTTAACTAACTTCACTTTGGCTTTACTATTAGCTTATTTGTTCATTATTTTAAGAAGGGTTTTTTGTAAAAGTTTTATTACACATTATAAATTTTCTATGGTTGACGATTTCTCTTTTTATTAAAACATATTTCCATGTTGCATTTCAAAAAAAAGAAAAAAGAATTATTAAACTTTATAGTGAATTTTGATAAAAAGAGAATTTATTTTGAAAGCTAAAAGCAAATTATTATAAATGTTAAATTGGTAAAAATATTTATCAAATATAATAAAATTTTGTTGTGGTTTTGTAATTAGTTTAGTTATTTTAATAAAGTTAACAAGTTTTTTCTTTTTAAATCCAAAATATCATATGAAAATGAAAATTTAATCAAAATGAAATGAAGAAAGAAAAGGTACTTGAAGTGTTGAAAATCAAGATTAGTTAGACAAATCCCAAGGATTATGGGATCTGTGGTCAGAAGATGAAAACGTTTGAACCACACATCAATATTTATTTATTTATTTATTTACCATTTTTGCAATAAATTAGTATCCTCTAATGTAATTATTCCACACACACATATATATATATATATTTATGTGGATACAATTGAAAGCTCAGCCAAAGATTACATTTCCATTTTTGTCCTTTATTAATCCCAAGTCCCCATAAATAATTTTCCCAATGAAGAAAAATAAAATAAATTAAAGCAAAGTTCAATAATTTCAATCCAAAGCCTTTATCTATGGGAATTTCATATGAGATTTCGTATCTGTATGATACGGCATCGTATCTCACTGTTAATCAAGATATCACCAAATCAAAGACCTAATTGGAAACCACGTCTTTCTTTAGTTATATATATATATATTGAGTTATAGATATCACACTTCTTGTGCATTAACTCAACCTATGATATCATTTGATGGACTTATAAGATATTCTTAACTTGTTTTTAGGGGTTTTTACAAAAATAGCAAAAAAAAATTATGATAATACAACTCATGTCACAACATTTTTTAAATTTACAAAAGAGGCGAATTTAAAAGTGATAACTTTTTGATAGTCTTATCGATACCCGTATGATATCATTAATTATTTATCACAGTTGTTATATTTGAAATATGCAAAAAAGAGATGCTATGAGCTATTTTTTTCTAAATTTTTTTGTTATTTGATGCAATTTTACTTGTTTAGAACTTAAGAGTACTTGCAAAAGAATTTACACGCTCTCGTTTAAAAGGTCAAATGTTTATAAAACTACGTCTATCAACAATAGAAGTCTATTACTGATAGACTTTACTATATTTGTAATTTTTGAAAATATTGTTATATACTAAATTATTATTCCTAAAATTTTTACACGTTTAGACAATCCGAAATGTTTTGATACATAATAAGAATAGAAAATTGTAATTGATGGCCATTTTAGGAATAATAATTAAGGATATAGCAACATTTTAAAAAAATTGCAAATATAGCAGATCTATCAACTGTTATTGTTGATAGACTCGTATTATCTATCAGTGATAGACTAATATTTGCAACATGATCCATCGATGATAGATTTTTATCATTGATAAAATTTGACAAATTTCTCTGTATTTACAAAAAAAAATTAAAATATTACCATATACTTAATTATTTTGAATATAAACGCTAAATTTGCGACTATCGCAATACCCGATAAAAGCAAACTCAAAATGAAGCCCTGATAATGGGCCCTAAATATGGATGAAACGAGGCCCATATTCATGGGCTTTAGATCATTCTCCCTTTTTGTCCTTCAATAAATCATAGTATCAAATGATAATATTTAATAATATAAGTAAACTTCACATGAAATTAGTGATGATAATATCAATTTTGGAAAATAAATCAATACTTATGACTTTAGAATGGACAATCCAATCCTTCCCATTATAACTATTGAACAGAAAAAAAAAATGATGTTTTAAATTATAATAAACAACCACAAAATATGTAAACAAATAGCAAAACATCACTAAAGTCCAAAATGATATTCACACAATTTTACTATTTTTCCATTTTTTTTTACAATTTCCACTAAAAGAATTTTAGTATATACAAAAACTAAAAACTAAAAAATATATTTTAAGTTAAAAACTTCATTTTGTCTTTAAAATTTAATACCCACCCCAACTAGTCAATGTAGATCCAAAATATTAAATACATGCCCTTGTTAGGACGTTAATACACATAATTTCAAAATTCACTTTATTAATTTGTCAAACTAATTACTATAATGACCAAAATTCTTACTTTTAATAATTCAAAGACTAAAAACAAATCGAAATAAATAATTAACTTCAAAATAATTTTTATTATCTGAACTATTTGATAAAATAAGATAATTGTAATTAATTTATCCAAATCAAGTTTCAATACGTTCTAAAGTTCAATAAAGTGTTGAAATTTCCAATTGTATCATTCCATATATGTTCTATATTAATGGTTCATTATATCTTATTACATCAACAAAATTTTGATTAATTATCTTTTTTTTTTAAAAAATACAATTCTTTTCATAAACTTCAATCAAATAACAAGCAAAATTACACGCCACTTAAATCCAATTTACTCAAACTATATATTTTTTCGTATTTAAAGTTGAAAATTTACAAAATATAGTTTCAACCCCTCATAAAAAATACAAGATAACAATTATTTAAAAAACTAGAAAATTCAAAAGTAACCTAAAATTTAAATAATCCAAAAATCAAATGACCAAAAGCAAGTCCTTGGAGGACACATATCTAAAATTCAAGACAAAAAAGAAAAATAATTACAATTATATTTAAGATATTATTACAAACATAACATATGTTTTCGATCTGTTTCGACGGATCATAAAAGTTTATTCTTATAAAGTTATGGACTAAAAATGTACATATTCTATGCACTAAAACAGTAATTTTCCAAAAAAAAAAACGTTAAGATGTTAACTTGCAGAGAATATGGCCAAATGAGGAAACATATAATAATAGTACAGTAGAATAATAGAAGTTGATGAATTAAGATTGAAGCTTCCTTAAAAGGGTAAAATATATATATAGATGAATCTACAATATGAAGCTTTGGAAATGATTAAAAAACTGACAGAAAGAAAGTGAAGAGAGAAGGAAAAAACCAAAACAAAACAAAAACAGATCTTAATTAAAGAAAGAAAGAAAAAGGAAAACAAAAACAAAGAAGAGAGGAAGGAATTAAGTTTCAGTTTTTGTGTAGAGAAAGAATACATAGAGATTTGGTATGGTTTTCGGTTGGATTCCCAATTGAAACACATCTGCTTTTCTTTCACTTTCCCATGATTCTTAATTTCTTCTTTCTTCTTTTCTCTTTTGTCATTTTCCTTTCCACCTTGGTTTTCAGGGTTTTTCTTTTTGCTTTTTACTTCTTCAGTTACTTATTTCTCTCTTTTTACTTTCGTATTAAAAAGAAAACAAAGCAAATCAAATATGATGTATAGTTTGTATAAATATTAAGTTACGTGATGAGGAAGGATGAAAGGAATAATTAATTATGTGTACAACACATAATACTGTTTTTGCACTTGTTTTTCCTTTTTTCTTTTTTTTTTTGGGATTAAAAAACCGTTCTTTTACTTTCAAATATTCTACTAGTATTTGTACTTTCAATAATTTTTCATGCAAAGAATACAATACGTGCAACGTGGATATGAGCATTTTCAAATATAGTAAAATAAACTTAGAGTGAAAATGCTAATAAAGAATAAGAAGTAATGAAAATTTGACTACAAACTAGTGGTATGGATTAAATTTAAGATTTATTGAAAATCGACATTTGAAAGTATAAAGACGAAAATTGAACAAATTTAGAATTTTTTTTTTTTTTGGATCGGATGCTATATAAACAATAAGTTATAAAGCTTTAACACATAATTATTAATAGTATTATTAGCAAGGCTTTAACATCACGTTTTAGACCACTTTTTTGGGCTACCATTTAGATCTTGATTCAACCACTTCTTCTTACTTTTCAATACCATTATTTGCTTAATACTCTTTAATTTCCAAGCTAAGATGCTTTATAATAACCAATATTATAATTAAGTTGTATTAATTTTCCCTTTATGCTTCATTATATAAAAATTGCACTAATTTGTTTGGCTAATCAATATGAGACATTATTGTGTACCACTAAGACTTACTTTGTGAGTCTAAAAGTTGTAAGGTTTGGTTTTAATTAAACATATCAATACACTAATACCTCTAAATCAATTTTAATTACATTAATACTATGTCAAACAACCAATTAACCTAACAATTTTAAAATAACGGTTGAGTGGAAGATCGAATCTTTAATTCCAAAATTGATATAATACATCATTGAAATATGCTTAATTTTTACGTATGCATTAATAGTTTAACAAACTAAATATATAATAATCTTACTGTTATATCTATGTTAATTTATTTTGTTACAAAGTTTCTTGATGTGGACATAAACTCTAAAAGAGAATCTTTTACTAAGACTTAGATGTTATTATTAATATTTAAATAAAAATTTGTATGAAATTTCTTTGATTTCTACGAATATTCTCCCTATATAGATTTATTAGGTCTATGTATTGTTTTTTTTTCTTTCACTACATTTAGGTTAAATAAAATTGATGATGATAGATATAGAAAGAGTTAGTTTAGAATCCACACGAATATGGAAAAGATAGAGAGACCAAAAAGGAGAAAAGAAAAAAGCAATTCTACAATAATCAGAACCCTTTTTTTGGGTTGCAACTTTGCGGTAAAAAAAGAATAATACATTAAATTCTCATTGGCGATGCCGTCTTAAGAATCACTTCAACGTTACAATTGTGCATGGAGAGATAGCGTAACTCTTTACCAAACAAATCTTCCCTTTTTCCTTCTTATTCTCTTTCAATACAACAATGTGTATACATACAATCATACATACATTTCTAGTGATTAATATGTTTGTTATGAGTTTAATGTGCTTTATAAAATTTAGATTTAGTTTTGAATGAATGTATATTTGTTTGGAAGTAATTTGTGTTTTCATGTTAAGTCTAATAATTCAATTTTTTATTGGAGTGTTCTTTTTAGTCCTCTTTCTTTGAACATGTTTGGAAATGATTCCGATGTGGTGAAAATAAAATCACTTTGAAATATGTTTTAGAGAGTGTTTGGTAGAAATCACTTTTTCACTAACTAAAATTAATGTTGCACAAAAATATGGTGTTTGCCAACCTAAATATAAAGTGATTTTAGAAAAATAAAAAATCACTCAAATTTGATTCGTGAAGTATCACCTGAAATCACCATTTTATATTATATATTTTTAAAATTTACTTTTCGTATCAAACATAATGATTGAAAATCAATTTTAAGAGTTCGTTACCAAACATAAATTCAATTATTTAGAAATCAATTGTATCTATTTCTTTATTTAAATCACTACTCTTATTATAACTCCCAAACACACCCTTAATCATTTCAAAACCAATTTTGATCACATGTAAAACACATATAAAAATGTAAAGTTAAATACTAAACTAAATCTTTGTGATTAATTAAAGACATATTTTTAAACAATTTCAAAATCACAACCAAAGATGCATTCAATCTAGAAGATTCAGTTTTTGTTTATTAAAGAAATATATTATGAGGATATTTAGTCTAAAAAGTTTGAAAACAAGAGTCTAGTTATGAATTCATTCCATATTTGACCCAAGAAGTTTACACGTCCCACAACTAGAAAAAAAAAAAAAAACATTAATTTTACGTCTTATTAACTCCCCACGATACGAACAAAATTAAATTCATAACTCTCACTACTTGGGTTTCACGAGGTGTAAATATAACGCTAATTGAATAAATTAAGATTAAGAGTGTGTGTATTTTTATCTTATAGAGCTTGACATCTTTTATGTCACTCTTTTCACTTTCTGGTCACAAATTATGGGATTTGTGTTGGGTTTCGGTTGCACTATTTGAGTCTTTTTCCTCTCCATTTACGCTAACTCATTATCCTCTCTGATCTCATTTCATTTCTTACACGTCAAAATGAAGCCATTGACTGCACCTTCTTCCTTTCCAACTTTGGTCCCTTTCATTTCTAATTATTATACCCATAAAGCTTCTATCTTACATATCCTACATCCCAAATCATCTCATTCTCCCTATTCTTTTTTTCTTTCCCCATATTCATTGCTTCTTGAACCCAAATATCCCATTTTTCGTTTTAATGGAAAAAAAAAGAACATAATTGAAGTGAAAATCTTAAATTATTCTATGTATTTATTAGAAAATAACAAATAATAACAATAACAATAAAAACTTCTTGGAATTAGAGAAGATATTTTTTTTTATATATTTTATAATTAAAAATTTGCACGATAGGAGATCAAACCATTTCCTACCTATTAAATGATCGTTCTCGATTTTCTTGGCTCAAATTTATTGTTTTTTTTTTCCTTTGAAAACCCATTATCGAGAGCCATGTAAAGATAAATAATATAAATTGAGATAGAGAATTTGAACTCAAATATTTTAGTCTCGGTATATAAAGATGTTGGTTGAGCTAAGTAGTTATCAAAATTAACCAAATTCATTTAGTTTTGATGGAGAAAAGATAAAGTTGTCGTTTTCTTTTCTTTTCCAAAACTTCAAACATATCGAAGTACTGCATATTCTAAAAAAATCCGAAATGTTAAATTATTCTACACTTCATTATTATTTTTTAAGAAAAAAAGGACAATAGAGGAATTTCCGAAATTAAAGATGATTTTTTTTTTCAATTAAAAGAATTACGGAATTGAAGATCAAAATATAAGTATTAGTTTAAGGATGATAATTATTTTTTTAGTCATTACTAATCTATGGTTTGATTGACATTAGGGGTGGAGAATTTTAAGACTCTGCCTTGTTTTACACACAAATAATAGGTAGAGAGGATGAGGTAAGGTTTTGGTTTAAAAATAACGTGTTAGGTAGTGGTACTCTCAAGCTTTTATAATTCCAATTACGTACCACTTTCATAACTTATGATTATTTTTATTTTCTCTAAACTGATTTCTTGACTTATTTGATTCAACCCAATCCTACTCTTAAATTATAACATTATTTAATACAATAACTAATTGATAATAAATTTTTTTTTTAAAAAAATGTTGATTTTAGAGAGATTAGATGAAAACTTTTTAATCTTCAAGGGATTTGGAAAGCTGTTAATTTAGGAGATTACTTACTCCTTTTGACTCAATGATCGTAAAATTATCATATAAAAACTACATATAAAAATTAATGTGATGCAAAATTATATTAAATAAAACTATGTTATATAGGTTTTTTTTTTAAAATAAAAACAACAAACAAATTATTTATCCTTTAAACAAAACTAATAAAAGAGAAAATTCATTAATATTTTGTCAAATGTTATATATATATATAGACAATTTTCCTATAATTTTACATATAACAAAATTGTTTAAATTATTTCAAAATATAAAAAATTATTATCAAGAATTTTTACTATATTTATAAACATAAATTAGTTGATATTAACGTCTCTAATTTAATTTCACTCTATATTTGAAAATATTACTTTGATCCTTAACCCTTTTGTTGTAGTAAAACAAGAAAAATCAATTAGGTCAGCTTCTCATGGTGATTATTTCTTTAATTTTCTGTTTTAGTTAAGAGATTTTAAAAAAAAATAAAAAAAATTCACCAACTATTTACACTACAAGTAACAAAATCACTTAAAACGAAATTTATTATTGTAAATATTTTATCTAAATATCCTACTTTTGAAAAAATTTCTTTAATTAATTAATCATCTAGTGTAAAATATATTTTATTCCATTATTATTTGTTTTTCTTACTAGGTTATTATTATTAAAATATATGTATATAAATAAATAAAGGAAAGAAAGAAAAAAAGTTCACAAAACGACGACGGCTTAGGTGTATGTCAGAGTTCGATCGTCCGGAGCGGAGCAGCGCAACGAGAGTCCTGTCTTTTTTGTTCTTTTTGGTTTTTTTTTTTTTCTTCTTCTTCTTTCCTTTTCTTTTTCTTTCTAAAATTTAATTTCCTTCTGAGTTTTTTTTCTTCTTTTTTTTCTAATTTCATTTGGTTGAAATTGAAAAAAGAATACTCGAATACATCGTGTTCTCTAATTATCCACTCATTTATTAAAAGGATAACAATGTAAATTTTCCAATAGCAAGACCAAGTATGTATAAAATCACTTCTTGCTTTCCACAGCCCATATATATTTTTTTTAATATTCATTCCAAGATCTAATTTTCCAATTTATTATTTATTTTGTGAATATTATTTCTTTTCGCCCACCGTCGTTTCTTACATTCTAGAAATCTTTTATTCTAAAATTGAAAAGCAAATAATTTAAACTGTCCTTTAGTTAAGAAGGGGATGTTTTAGAAGAACCTGTAAATAAATACTGATTTGATAGTTATGTTTTATTTGTCTGTAAAAGTATGTTCAATTATCATTTACATCTTTAATAGTCTTGTTAAATTCTCTAAAAAGATATATGGTGATTGTGTAAAAAAACAAACAAACTTATTAAAATATCACTGAAATGAGTATAGTTTAGTCTACAAAACTTGTTGTATCAATTTCGTCAATATTATATACATAAAGAGAGTAAAATTAAGTGGAGATTGCTTGCCTTCCTTAATGTCTTTCCCTGGGGAGCAGATTCTCTAGATGGGATCTCACTATCCAAAAGATATGAAAGAACAACTATATATATATAACACAATAATTTTTGGTTGACTTAGAATTAATTTGTAGATGCATTGAAATCAGCATTAATTAGAGAAAAATAAATAATATATTACATCATTAAAACTATGTTAAATCACCACTTGGCTTCAAGATTAAATTTAAATTTAATGGCCGAGATGATCAATTCTTCTTCACATCGAACATAAATCTTCATATATGTATATATAACTTTATTTTCAATTATAAGCATGACAATTATAAATTATATGGTAATTTTGATAATCCCAATGTATTATAATATTAAATTATAGATATAAAAAAATGAGATTGCTCTAATGCAGTTACAATACACCTATTGTATTTAATGCAATGAAAGAACAATTTTCCATTAAAAAAACGACTGGGTTAACTTTTTCTATTTGAGTTAAACATATAAAAGAAGTGAATTAATTAAAGATTTGATGTCATATACTTTAGCTAAAAAAATATTAGTTGAAAAAGTAAAGAAGTTAGTGTGTAATACTTAATAAGTATATATTTTATAAAATGCCTCGAGAAATGGTTCGTTTCTTCATTCTTAGTCCATCAGATTCAGTACATGCAGAAAAACACAGTGTACTCATCTTTCTCTCTCAGCGTGAGTAAAAAATATTACAAAAAAGCATAACAAAACAATCGAAGTTTATGGATCCCGAAGTCGTGTCAATCACTCAACACGAAAAATGTCAAAACTAACCAAAAACAGATCAATTTTAAGTTATTCCCCCACACACATATATACACAGAGACAACTATTGAAAATGAGAAACTCAGCAAAATCAAGTATTCAAGGGTTGTGGGTTTATCAGGTATTCTTGAGAATTATGACTATATATATACATACATATAAGGAGAATTATCAAATATAATCACAAAAATGTATGAATATAGTCATAATCTAGACTATAACTATATATTATTCTACTGATAGAAGGTTGGATTTATCATCTATAAATTATTTAATCTATCAAAATTATGCAACCATAAAATTAGGTAATACTAAGAAAATAAAAAATTTATTCTAAATTTTGGGATCTCGATCATTAAACAAATAAAAATAAAAATAATTAATGGGTATTATTTTTAGAATTTATTTTATTTTAGATGTAATTTGTAGAGTGTTTTTTTTTAAAATAAATTGAAATAAATGGTCACGTTATAAATTAGGGTTCTTGCGACTTAGGATGCTATTTTTTTGTACAATAAATTACGTTTTTACTTACTCATAGTCTCTTCTGTCTTAATCTTAACCTTACAAAAGAAAACAAACAAACAAATAAAATACCTTTTTCATTTGTCTCTCACTGATCTTACCTCAAAACCAACAATTTCAACACAATTCCCTGAAATTCTCAACTGTTAATTCATTTCATTGAATTAACTTACAAATTGGATCTGAAATTAAATTCAATTTACATAAATTCAACGTAAAAACGTGTAATAATGATAATTCGTTTTACATAATTAGCTTGAGAGGAAAATTGTACATTAATTAATTCAAGGTGTAAGAAGAAGAAGTCAAAAAGAAAGAAAGAAAGTAAGAAGAAGAAGAAGGTGGTTAACAATGGCGATTTAGTGAAAAAGTAATAATGGATCGAACAATTTCATTTACACTCGCAGAAGCTTCGTTTAGCAGATTTTCTGACTCTGTCTTCATGATCAAAACTCGAATTTAAATACGGTTCAATTTCATCTCTATGCACGATCTCCACAAATTCAAGCTCCATTAATCTCCTTCTACAACTCGGCGGTCTCTTCCGCTTCCGTGGCGCCGGCGGACATTGTTCCACCGCCGGAATCTTGTTCTCCGCCGACGTTGGTGTACGGCAACTCAATTCTTCCGCTCCCCCGTCCTCCTCGTCTACTCGATCTTTCTGAATTATCACACCCCCATGATCGCCGCCCGCCATTACTGACGTCGACGTTGTCGGCGGTGGAATTTGAAGCTTGATCGGTGGACGACGGACGATCTCCAACAATGTCCGTCGGAGATCGAGTTCTGTGGACATCTTGAATTAAATAGAAGAATTGAAGAAGAAGAGAGAGGATGGATTTGGGTGGAAAATGAAGAATAATGTTTGTTTGGGGATGAGAGGAGTGGGTATTTATGTGGGCAGATAAAAACTGAAATAAAATAAAATAAAATTTGTATTTGTATTTGTATTTTATTTTTACTTTTGATTTCTTTTGTTTTGTTTTTTAGAGTTAAAAAAAAATGGGAGTTGAAGAGAGTGGCGTGCATTAGAAGATAATTAAGAAGGAGAGAGGGTGTGTCTTTATTCCTCTTATTCCCACAAGCGAAGGGGGAAAAGAATCTGATGATAGGGATTGTGTGTGTGTTTATATGTATTTATTATTATTACTAATACTATTTACAAAAATTACTATTTTCATGTAAAACCTTCCATATCAACTACTTTGTTTATGAGGGGATAGAATCTTAGGTTCTTCTTATATTTGTAAATTCGGAATATATTCTTTTCATTTCAAAATTTGAAGATGGCAATAAAATTTTAAAAAAACATTCAAATATATACGAAGAAAGAATTTGAATTTTATTACTACAGTGAAATGATCGAAATGTCTTGAATTTATTATGATATCTAATGTGATGAATAATAATTAAGTATTCTCCAATATTATTGTTTTTTTCGTATATTTGTGTGTCGAAGAAGCTATGGAAATGATCGTGAAGATCAAAATGTGAAAATCCGTTGAAATAAGATAATAAAAAAAACTTATGATATCTTTTCAAATTAAATCATAGGATAAATTAACTAGTAGCATTTACTAAATTAAAATATTAATCTCTAACATAACTAAATTATTCCAAGTTTAAGTTGATTTTAGACTCTCTTTTTTTTTAATATGAAGTATTTAATCAAAGTTAAAAAAAAAAATTATTACAAATATCGAATAGATTGAGAGATGCCAAATTAATCAATAAATTTTCTATTATTTGCTTTTGCTTTCATCACTTTTTTTTTTTTTTGGTTCTATTTTTAGGTATGGAATCAACGAATGATTAAGACCCTTCCAATTGTAAACATAATTTTATTTCACGAAACTTGCATACCTAATATTTTGAAATATTAAACAAAACTTACCCTTTTCCTTACTAATTATTTATGTAATAAAGCAAAGGTAGAACTTGAAAAATGGAGGATAGTCTTAGGGACATTAAAGTCTTTTCTCTTTATATATTGCAAAAATATCTCGAATAAATTACATTTATTTGAGACAACCATATATCATGTGAAATAAATTCATTTAATTTATACAAAGCATATGGTGACATTCATTAGATATATATTGCTATTTACATCACTTCTCGTTTTAATTATTAAAAAAACAAACTTATCTTTTCACCTAAAACTGCAATTTATCGTCATTATACCTTTTATGCTAAATAAGCTAAGCTAGTGTTCAGTACAAATTTTGATTTGAATCTTATTTTCCTTCTTCATCTTAAAATTTCAAAAGATTAGATTAACTATTAACTTCCCATTAAGTTTAATTATCTTAATTAGATGTATATTTCGCTAATAATTTTTCCTTTCTCCCCCAAAATTATTTAAATGTTTTGACTTTTGAAATAAGCATATAAATCCTTAAACTAATTTTAAAATAATATTGAAACAGTGTGTCATGTAAACTCATTTAGCAAGTGGCAGTTTTTCTAATATGAATCAAATAAATTCATAACTTATGAAAGAGTTTAAGAGCCGTTTGCTTATATTATTTAATCACACGCTGATTCACAATTATAGCATTTTACAATAAAATTAAAGAATATTAAATAATCTATTTTTGACCATTTCTTAAAAATTTTAATGTGAAAAATTAAGAGTTAAAGGAACTATATAATTTGGATCTCACTCAAATTTAATCCACATGCTTCAACAAATTAATCTTAAAATTGATAAAACAAATACACTTAAATAAGTTTCATTTTATTTCTTGCAAAAATTGGCCTAATAATTTTAAAATATACTGGATGAATACAAAATAAAATAAAAATTTAAAATAAAAACAAAATACTTATACAAATGACAAAATATCACTTACTTTTATACACAATTTTGCTAGTGTGTGTAAATACATAATGAAGGTAATTTTATATTTAGGGTATTTATTTATGGGTTTGATTTGACACGAAGTGAAATGGAGAAAGAGTTAAAAGAAGATGGGGGGACAGGTGTCAAGTGTAGAAGAGAAGTAAAAGTACCCATTTCGACGGATGATGTAAAGATTGGGGCAATCGGGTGAATTAATAGCGTTGCCCGATCTGGGCTCTCTTACTTTTTGGACATGAACATGTGGACACTGCGTGCAGAGGAGTTCGTTAAGGCCAAAAATCCACACTTTTTCCCACACCCGCTCAACACCGCGTGCTATTCAACCTCTCTTCTTTTCTTTTTTTTCTTTTTACTACATATACATGTTCGTATGTCTTTCTCTCGTGACATACTCATATGATTGCACATGCAAACGAAGCAACCTTGCTGTTCATACCTACCATTATGTTGCTTAAACATGGCATGCATCTGACGTGGCACATCCCAAATTATGATCATTATTATTATTATTTATTCCTTTCTCCCTCCCTTTTTTTTAACTTTTTTTTGTTTGAATTTGTGTTTCTTCATTTGGTTGCATGATGTTCAGCTTCGATCCAGACAAACTTTTGTGTTACTTTAAAATAATTTTGTGAAATCTTTAATTATTTTCTTTATCTATTGCTTATTATATAACTTTAACCAAAACAAAAATGAACGCTTGAATAATATTTTTTAAATCATAAATATAAATTAATAGTTTCAATGTTGGCTTTTTTTTTTATGGAATTTTAAAAATAATAGATTTTACAAAATATTTACCATCTATAGCAAATTCTATCATAGTCTTCTATCAGTGATATAATCCAAAATTTTATTATAGTTTGTAAATATTTTATTTTATTTTACTATTTTTAAAAATACTCTTTCTTTTTCTTTTGTAAAATTTATCGAATTTTATTACCAATAAATTGTATGAACCATATATTTATTATACTATTTGGAGTGAGAACTTATTAAGTTATTAAGTTAGTTTAGTGTTAAAATTTATTAAATTTAAATATTAGAGTCCAAATTGATACCATCAAATTTAGTTTAATGCTAAAAAACAAAAGTAATTTAAAATTTAAATATTAAAGTCCAAATTGATACCATCAAATTTAGTTTAATGCTAAAAAGACAAAAGTAATTTAAAATTGGAGAATTTTTAAAAATATAGATTTTACAAAATATTTATAACTTATAGCAAATTCTATCACTAATAGTCATTGATATGGTATAGTGAGAATCCAAAAATTTTCTATAGTTTGTAAATATTTTAATTTATTTCGCTACTTTTAAAAATTTTCCTTTAAAATTTAGTGAAAAAATTAAACAAAAAAGCCAAATAGAATTAAAATATTCTAATTAAATCGATATGCTACTAAATACACTCAAATACAACCATATGATTGATTTCTACTAATAGAACAAGCACATAATATTAGGGTTAGGGGTGTGTTTTTTTTTTCTAACAAAGAGATAATTAACTATATATTCTTAAATAGAATATTGGTCTTAGAGTTTATCTCAACTTTAAAAGATAAATATTATTTTTACCAATTTACATAAGTAGTATATATCTAATACTAATCCCACTGCATTAATTTGGCTCGCATAACCACGTGTTAAGGAAGAATCTCTAGTGATTGGGGACGTTTGACTTTACTAATTTAACGTTTTTGATATAATCTGACAAAGTAGGATATGTCTTCAATGTATCACAAAAAACATATGCATAATTTAAAAATGCAGGAGTGTTTCATTCATTGTCACACCATTGATAGTGAAAAAATAACATTAGTCCTTCTTAATGGTCGAAGGATTTAGTATATATAAGTCCAATAGGTTCGAACTCCTTCTCAATTTTATATATACAAAAAATCAAAACTAATTTAGTGATGAAATTATTCTCTAGTCCCTCTAAATCCAAATTCAAGTCATACTTAGTTATTTTCAAATTATTTTTACTAAATTATAAAGTCTCATGTCAACAAAATTTATGTATTCGTCACTATCGACTACTAGGTCTGTAGTTAGTTATAGACATTTTACGAAAAATAAAAGAAGAATTACATTAGATTACAAAAAAAAAAAAAAAAAACTCAACATTTTTTTTTTCATATGACAAAATTGACAAATATGACAATAACTAGGCAATATACCTTTTTTTTTTTGTTATTTTTACCCGCTCTCCAAAATAAAATTTATAAGAATAAAAATATTTACAAGAAATTGTAAAATTTCACGTTGAAATTTAATATTAGTTTGTGTTTTATAAATAGTTTTAGTAGTTTACGTAATTTATAACAATTTCCAATTTAGAAAAATGGAATTAGTGAGTAAAAAAAGTGATAAAATAATAACGGCGAGGGTTGGGGAGCCACGCGCGCGTGAAGTAGCGGCGGGGAGTAAGGAAGATGAGTGGCTAAAATCCAAGACTAAAACGGTGCGTATAGAAGCATCGGATACCTTGGAAAAGTCGTGAAGAAGGGTATCGAGGTGTACCGTACCAGATCTCTCCAAGGTAGAAATTAGAGAATATTAAATAATAAAGAAAAAAGGAGGAGGGGGGGGTGAAAAATGGATTAGGATTTTGGATGGGGTTGGGTTTACCAAATACCAACTCATTGTCAAAAGTGAATCTTTCCACGTGAGGTGTCTGGTAGCGTACCAACTGCTTGGATTTCAGCATTAATCATCCCCTTATTATTATTATTATTATTATTATCTTATATGATTTTATCCCCTACTTATTATTATTTTTTAATTTCTTATTTTACTTCTTTAATTATTATTACTGTATTCGGCTATTTTTTCAAATTTCAAAAACTTGGACCAACATCGTGGACACTTATACCATCCTCCTATAATAATAATCTTTCTCCTTGAGTTTTGTTTTGTTTAGGTTAAATTAAACTTTTAATTTTTTTAATTTTCAAAACAAATTCCTTAGATTTTATGAGTCTAAATAAATATTAAGGATTTTTTTTAGAGCAATGGTCAAAAATAGTAAATTTGACAAAATATTTATAACATACATCAAAATTTCATATTCTATCAATAATAGACATTGATATACACTGATATGTTTCTATTGGTGACATTGATAGACAGTTTCTATCATTATTATAATTCAAAAATTTTCTATAGTTTGTAGATATTTTTATTTATTTTACTATATTTGAAAATGTCCATTTTTTATGTTTATTACAAAATTTGTAATGTGTTCGTTCATTTGTTACCTACATGAGCTTCGTGTAATGATTGAGATGGTAAATGAAACCTATAATTTTTGAGTGGTTGAGTCGTTTTAACTAAATTTAAGCAACTTTATTATTATTTAATAATATGAAGTTTTATATTTGCAAAACTAATTAGCAATGAGAAAATTGGCTTATTTATCTTATTAAGAGAGTGAAACACCTTGGTTTTTTTAACGTGAGATTTTTAACATTCCAACAATTATAATGGTAGATGGATAAATTGATTAAGAACACTAAATGCGTTTTTACAAAGTATGATGATTAAGTTGCTACATGATTTTAAAAGAAATGTCACTTAATGTTTATGATATAAATTTAAAGATGCATAGAACAATTTGTTACAAATGAGGTATTGCTATTTAGCTTATAAAATCTATTTTCACCTCTCTTTTTGTATTTATTTTGTCGTGTCACTTCTACCAAAAAGGCTAGGACGATTTTTTTCAAACTAAAAGAAGTACTATTTCTGAAAACTTGATTACCAATTCAATTATGATGAAACCCAAAGATACATTTAATAGAAACAACTACATCTCTGTTGGTAATGAAATCAAAAGTGATCAAATGCACATTTAGAGTGAAATGTGAGTAACTTAAACTCATACCATTTGTGGAAATATGAACATAAAATATGGAGAAAGACATTGGGGGCCTCTATTTTGAGGAGCTTCCATAGATGAGATGAAGGTGATTTTGGGTGGGGACTTGGGGGATTTTTTTTCCCTTTTCAACTTCCCTTGTTGGCAATGATTTTATTTTGTTGAGTTAATGTGTCTTATTTTGTCTGTTCATAAAAAAACAAAAGTGGGGTAAGTTATATTTCATTTATTTATAATATGAACTCCTATATATATATAAATTCTTAGAAGATATTATAGTTTATTTGGCTTACAACCTTTATATTCCCATCTCCTTAAAAGAAAACTTAATTTTGTTTAACTTTTTAAAAATGCTTTTCATGACCACAATTTTCAATGAGGTTTTGATTGAAAATACAAAAAGGGAAATAAAAGTTTAATAGAAGATAATAATAATAATAACAAAAAGACCCTTCATCAATTGTCGTTTTACATTTCATTTTCCATTATCTTACCATTAAAATATCAAGTATTCTTTTAGGGAAATTATAACTTTATGGAAGTAAAAACTAAAAAGAAAATAAAAAGTCCAATTCCAAAAAAAAAAAATGTAAAATATGGATTTAAAAAAATATTAATTACTTATAAGAAAATGCTCTACATTTTATTAAGAAAAAAAAATATATACGTCTACTTAAAATAAAAACTTGTACACAATACGTAATCCTCAAGTAAAAAAAATAAAATAAAGAGATATTTTTTTAAATAACAAAATAAATTAATATTTATAAGTTATAGCAAAATTTTAGATTATATCAATGATAGTTTTCTATCACAATAGCTATAAGTTATAAATATGTTGTAAAATTTGCTATATTTGAAAATTTCTCTAAAATAAAATATATTTTATTACAAATTTTTTTAAAATAGTAATAATTAAAGAGAATTATTGGGAATGATATAACCTTTAAAAATATTTACAAAATACAATAAAATTTTATATTTTTGACACGGATAAACTTTTATTTACTATATTTTGTACATATTTTTTGTTATTTTTATTTTTAAAAAATATTCGTTCCACCCTTTTCTTTTTTAATATTTTAAATGTGAAGCATGTCACCGTCAGTGTTAAATATAAATGTGTCCCGATTTTTTTAAAAAATGTTTCACAACCGTAAATTAAATATAATAAAGAAATAGTGTTATGAAAATGAATTATTAATAGTTATATTTCAAAATAGTAATAATTTGGAAATACACTGTATTAAATATGACGGACCCATATGTTTGGTTACATGAAATATTTACAAGATTCTGTGTACATACAAATCTAGCTAAGGTCTTGTAACGAGTAAATACATGAACGTAATCTGAACCCAAAAAAAAAAAAAAAAAAACAGAGAAAATATATAATTCGATGTACTATCAATTATAAAATATATATAATGATGTATAAAATAATTTAATAAATTGAATCCAAATCTTACTTGTAATTTATTAAAGCATGTGTTACGTTCTGCTTAGTAATTACAACTCTAAGCAAAAAAATAATAATCCATAATTAAAAGGGTTTTTTCAAGAATAATTACAATAAATGGTTAATTCCGAAGGGACATGTATCAAAATAATTATTGAAATTCAAAATTTTGATCGAAAATAAAACAATACTTTATACAATTTAATTAACCTTTGGTTTATATGTAAATGTAAAAAAAAAATTGACTGTATTTGGTAATTATATTCAATTATATTTAAAATAATTAAGTATATGACAACATTTTAAAAAATTTATAAATATAGTAAAATTGTTCAAAATCTATCACCGATAAACTAAGTTACAAATATTGGTCTATTACTGATAGACCATAAACGTCATAGGCCTCTTAGGATTTGTATTTTTATAAATTAACAACTTAATTAAAGAAAAAGGTAAAACAGGAAAATGGAATTTTAGAAAATTGGTAGGAGATTTGAAGGACCACAAAAAAAAAAAAAAAGAATAAAAAATGAAGGAAATTAAAGAAAAAGGTTTGGAGTTGGAGGGTAAGATAAAACTAAAACGCCCATTAAGGAGGTTAATAATGGATTAGTAAGTCAACTAATAAAACTAGTGCCCGCGCAGCCACGCCGCACGCACAACTCCCAAAACTCACTGCATAATGCTCCACACGTTTTCCTTTCATTTCACTCGCCTCAGGTCAACCTACTTTCGTTCGTGGTAACATCTTTCTAGTTTTAGTATTTTCTCTAAATATAGTAGCTTTTTGTTTTTATTTTTGAGAAAAAATTTACTTTGACATTTAGATTAGAAAAACAGAAGGAATATTTGTAACTATTTATAATTTATTTTTTTTGAGACATTTTTAAAAATAATAAAATAAATTAAAATATTTACGATCTATAGCAAATTTTTGAATTCTATTTCTTCTATCACTCTAGCATATCAATGACAATTAGTGACACCTATTTTCTACATATTGTGAATATAGAAAAATTAGTAATATCAGACGGTAATCATAAGACTATTAGACCATAATTATAGACGGTAATCAAAAGATATTGTTTTTATTTTAACTATAAAAATTCAAATTGTTATTTAAAGAATATGAAAATTATGGAAAAATAGAATATAGTTTTCAAAAACCAACCACTAGTGAGATTATCTTTATCACAGCAGATTTTGCTGTATTTGTAATGTTTTCAAAATATTGTCATACCCCGACTATCATTCTTAAAATTGTTTCGAATGTAATTACTCTATGATCTATCACTCCGTAAATAATTATATTTAATAATATTTACGACTAGAAGAAAATAATAATAACAAATAAAATGTAGACGCTATCGCAATCAATGCCTTTGTTCGTGGTTTTGGGCTTGCTTTCAAGTCCATCAAAAGTCACGTAATTCTTTTAGAAGCCCACGAGGTCCGCATTATATTATTTAATATAATAAATAGTTTTTTTAATAACACGAAAAACATGTCAATTAATTAACATAGAGATAGTTGCAAAAATAATAATTAGATTCAAAATATTAACCTATATAACATTAATTAAAAAATCGGTAAATATGACAAAATCGATTAAAATCTATCAATGATAGAAGACTTTTATAGACTATATATCAAATATTGATAGACCATACAAATCTATCAGCGTTAGTAGTTTATCACTAATAGATTTTGTTATAGTTGTAAATTTTTAAAAATGTAAGTATATTTCCTAAAATTGTTACGAATTAAATTATATGTAACTATTTTTTTATTAAAAATATTAGTTTTTGGTATAATTACAAGTATACATGTTTTTAGGGTTTGTTGATAATCCCACGCTTAAAAGTCAATAGCTTATGAAATTGTTGTAACAAAACTACCTATAAAAACTACTGTTGTAATCAAATAGTTAATTAATTACAATCTAACCAAACTCCTATGTCTATTTTTAATTTTTACTATATAAGTTTGAGAATCAATTATTTTATAGCTTTATGAGGTTCATTCAATGGGTAATTCGAACACTTAACACAAAAAAAATAGTTATTGGAAAAAAATATTCAAATATAGATGGTTGTTGTTCACACGAAGTTAATTTTGAAAGAAAACATATTTTATGTAGTTGAGCGAGTACAAAACCATCTTTCGAAATTAACTAAAATTCTAAATCTTTATTGAAAGAAAATATAAATTATAGCAAAAAGGAAATTATGTGATTGTCGATACATTTTATGAAAAATAAAAAGTTACGAAAATGAAATATAAAATGAAAGGTTACTTGTTATTTGATGTTGTAGACTCACCTACTTTTGTTTTTGGGGTTGAGAAGGGTACTTTTGTAATTTTCAAGGAGTAGAGTGCAAGAAATTAGTCAAGAAAAGTGAAGTGAGAATTGCAAAGGTGTGAGAGTGACAAAGAATATATTATTGAATCACAAATTTTTATTGCTTGATGTATTCAAGAAATGAATGTTTCAAGTAATGAAGCCATAAATATACAAACTATGCACCATAAAGGAAATCTCTTTTATTCAAAACAATGAAATTTAGGATGCATCCAAATATTTACCGATAATACAACAATTATGTTAGTTAGAATATAATTTAATCTTCATCAATTAATATTTCATACTTAATTGCCTTAGAAAAAAATCAACTCGATAATAGTTGAAGTGCTAAAACTAGGATTTAGGGATTAGAGAATTCAAAAAATGATAAATGCATAGTGACTAAAACGTAATTAATATTTATTTTATTAAATTTTAGGAAAATTACAAAACTTCAAACTTTCAACTTTTGTATTAAAATTATTGGACTTTTAAGTAGAAATTGTTATATTTTTTTTTACTATTATTTAAGTTTGGAAGTCTAATTTTGATGTTGTATTTGATTTCCATAATGGGAATTATAGTGTATATAATTACACCACTCTAGGGTTCATTTTTGTATTTTAAATCCTTGGAGTTCGAACAAGAACTTTCGCGGTTATGAGACGGATATAAAAGCGAAACGGAACTCAACAAACTAGAGTAAACAGAAAAACGAATCAGTTTCACTTCTTCACTTTGGCGCTACTCTCTCTCTCTCTTTCTTTTCCCTCTAACAACCAAACTTCAACTTCGGACTCTCGCCTTCGCTGTTTCCCGGCATTTTCATCCACAAGAAGATTTCGTACAATCTCCATTATGATGCAGGAATCACTTCCACCGCCGGATGGTGACGGCGCTGGTGGTATCGGTTTCTTATCGTACAGAGAACGATCTCTTTCGAAACGGAATCTCAAGCAGCATCAGGAACAAGGCAATGTGTACTCTGATCGTCCTGTTACGCGTTCTCGATCAAACCTCTGCCGGTCTGATAGTCGCCGCTGGTTCGCGTTCAGTAGGAGATCGTTCTTCATTTTCACTGCCATTGCTTTGCTCTTGCTATTCGTTCTTACGTTTTACCTGGAGAGTTTGATGACTTCGGTGTTCTTGAAAAGGAGTGAGAAAGCTTGGTCACGCGATGCAGAGTTGAAGCTTGGAGTGACGCTTATGTTCGCTCCGCAGAGGATTCCTCGGAAGTTTATTGAAAGTAATGAGGTTGATCTGATGCACTCAGAGAATCGTTTTGGTTTTCGGAAACCTAGGCTTGCTCTGGTGAGTGATCGAGTTTCGATTCTTTCTTACATTCTCTAGTTATGTTTTGATTATTCATTTCAATGCCTTCTGCTACTGAGGACAAATTCAAACTACTCTCACTGTTTGGCGTGGAATAGTAGACTGCGTTGATTAGTTTTTTTTGCTTTCTGAACGAAATTATTTACACGAATGTTAAATTAGAGTGATATTCATATCCTAGTGCAATAGTTTTCCCTTTGGAGTGCAGCAACGAGAATTTGGATGTTCATTTGATTAATGTACACTGTCTTAAGACTTCTAAGTAACAGTAGATTTAGCTCTATGGCATTACTGATGGTCTTGATCTTTTAAGTGTCTGAGCCGGAAGTTAGGAGGTGATTAGTGTATCACTGAAGTGCAGTTCTTACGTTACATTATATCTTGGAATTAGGATAACTGACGCTTCAAATTTGCAATCTCAAGTCAGATAGAATACTATTGTTGTTGATTTCTTCTGTAAAACGTGACAAACTTGTTGTAAAACTCTTAGATCCTAAGCCTTTTGAGTGCAACCGCTTGCATAAAACATAAGAGCATGCATTGAGTATTAACTGATATAATTATTGTAAACATCTTTTTTGGTAGTAAAGTTGCATTAAAGTGAAATCCTGGTTTTAGAATGTATAATCACGACAAAACCTTTTAGTTTTAGGCATGCAAGAACTGAAGGGGAAAACCTTTGACTGGCAAGATAAAATACAGTTAATGGAAATGAACAGTGGATTCCGATGGGATCTTGTTCCATTGTAGCTACTGTGATCACTTTCCAATAGTATCAGCACTTTGAAATCAGCATGTTTTGGCGTCTATAAGTTTTCTACGCTGACGAGATATCAGTGTATTACTATTGAATAACTTGTCACTTCCGAGGCCTTGCTGATGATTAATTGCTTCCCCTAGGGGGATCATTATTTAGTTTTCAGAATCAATAAGATTCTGTCATAGTTACAAAATATTCTTGGCTTGTAGAGCTTTAAGCCACTATCAATTTAGCTGTCATTTTGAGTTTTTAAGGTCGAACTCCATTCCTTTTGGATGCAGAGTCCTGGTTACATTGGAGATATTTGGTGTATTAATACTTTACAACACGTATTACATATTTATAGGTGCGTCAGTGTGCATATAACAGTATGTGTTAGCAAATGTTGCATCATCATATGTTGACAGGATCATGCACGGATAATTCAGTACCCTACTCGTGAAAGCTACTCTTTGTAAATGTGTAATGCTAACAGATTAAGCTTGTATAAATAAACAAACTATTCCTAATTTCTTTCTTCTTCTTCTTCTTCTTTTATTTATTTATTTATTTTTTTTGCCTGAATTATCAGGTATTGAGAAACATGGAGAAAGATTCACAATCCTTGTTTTTGTTTACTGTAATGAAGAACATGAAGGAACTTGGATATGCGTTTGAGGTGAGAACTTTGACGTTGCTTTGTTACTCTATTTTGAGGTGAGAACCTGAAATAGCATAGTATAAGAAGTCACACAATGCATGGTTTTCTAGGCATACTCTGCGAGACATGTAATTGACATGTCGTTGAAACCTGACATAATTGAAGGATATAATTATCAGCCACTTTTCAAATGATTATAACTCTAATGGAAAAGTCTCAGATTTTTGCAGTTGGCAATGGAGAAGCACGTCAAATGTGGCAGGAACTTGGTCGACTTGTTCTTTTAAGCCCAAAGCAGTTTGGCCAAATTGATTGGTTACTGTGAGTGCATACATCTCTATACACACATACAAATTTGCTGTGCATACGTACATAAACATAAACTTACACGCATGTGTTGTGCATACGTACATAAACATAGACTTATACCTTTTCTTTTCCTATTTGTACCAGCACACGATGATCTCTGTTGTTAGTATTCAGAACTGCATGAATGGTTAACTTTTATCCTTGCAGTTTTGAAGGCATCATTGTTGATTCTTTTGAAGGGAAGGAGGCTATTACAAGGTTGGTTTACTTTGATACTATTTTTGAGTGGAGGTCTATACTATAAGTGATGGAGTTTTTTGTTTCCCAAAAAAAGAAAAAAAGCGATGGAGTTTTCCGCATGTTAGTAAGTCGTATGTTTTTTCTGCTTTTCAGTAAGGATTCTTAAATAATGTGGAATTATTGTATTGACTCTATTTTGTACTTTTGTTTTTAACAAAGTAAAACATTAATAATTAAAAGATAATTACAAAATAGGAGATTAAGGAATCCTCCAATTTAATATACGGCGACGTAAAAGAAATGCCAAAAGCTTTAACCTGATGTTATGAACTTGTTATGATTAATGTTTACAAACACAGAGTTATCTTGTTAATATTTTTTTTAATTACAGTGTATAGATGTTCTTTTTCTTTGAGTAGTACTGATATTTTAAATCGAGAAACTGATGCCATGAGAATTTCGTTTTTCTGAAAGATGTTGAAATTAGAGTACTGTGATAGTAATAATAGCAAACTTATTTGGAGAAACTTGATACAGAATTATGAATATCTGAATGCTTATGCATTTCCGTGCTTGTTTGGAGGGACCTTTTCTTGACATGGTATAAATAATTCCGTACCGTCGATGTGAAGTGGACTTATTTTTCCCTTGACATGGTATAAATAACTCATGGCTTTTCACGTATGCAGCATTATGGTGGAACCTTTTTGCTCAATACCACTTATATGGATCATTCAGGATGATATGCTGTCCAAGCGTCTTAACATGTACAAGGACAGAGGCTGGGAGAATCTTGTTTCTCATTGGAGAAGTACTTTTAGCAGAGCTAGTGTTGTCGTGTTTCCCAATTTTGCTCTTCCAGTAAGCTTATGAACTTACCTGTTTATATTATGTGGCTTTTAGACGCATGGTTACCCTCACAATTGACGTTTCTTTTTCCCTCGAATTTAGAAGAAAAAGACACTGATTTACCTCTCAGCAACTGCTCATCTTTTATTCCATTTTCCATCAGATGTTATATAGTGCGCTTGATACTGGAAACTTCCATGTGATCCAAGGATCGCCTGTGGATGTTTGGTCTGCTGAAATTTATAAGAAAACTCACTTCAAGCACGAGTTAGGAAACAAACTCGGATTTGATGTAGAAGATATCGTAGTTCTTGTGGTTGGAAGTTCTTTCTATAATGAGCTATCATCGGAGTATGCTGTGGCTTTGAATCGCATGGGACCTGTACTAACTAAATTGCCGAGGAAAAATCCTGAAGTGTCATTTAAATTTGTTTTCTTGTGTGGTAATTCCACCAACGGATGCAATGATGCTCTGCAGGTAGTCTTTAGCTTTCTTTACGTGCCAATTTTTTTGTGACTTCTATTTTCATTCTTTAAAATGATATGACACGTAATTATTGGATATGTCAAATTGAGAGTATGTTGATTGAAGTAAATTACGTTTGATTTTCTAAAAAAATTAGTATAACTAGAAAACGAGGTTTTATTTTCTTCTGCTCTAACACTTGCCGGGAAATTCAAATTTTCTGTTTTAGTTGTTCAGTTTCTGTTTAACAGGGGACATTCTAGTAATTTTCTTAAAGGAAAATTTATTTGGTGAATGTAAATTGAAAAGGCAAATTAGATTACCATAAGAAATAATGGACTGATAGTTCCGGATAGCATATAAGATAATCCTTCCCTTGGCCTTGTTTAGTTTACTTGTATGATGTAAAGTTTCTAATACTGATAGCAACTTGACAACGCATCTATTTTCGGAGAAGCAAAATATATGTTGTTTTTTATCACAAGGAGAAGTCATAAATCCAATTTTTTTCATAATGACTGAATCACCTTTTATGTTTCTACTTGTGCATATTTCTTGAGAACGTTTGTAATAGTATATTATAAATGCAAGTATTTCCTCGGTATAATGATCGATCATTTAACTCATGTAGGAAACTGCTTCACGTTTAGGACTTCCTAGAGGTTATTTAAGCCACTATGGCTTTGATCAAGACGTAAATGGTATTTTGTACTTCGCCGACATTGTTCTTTATGAATCTTCCCAAAATGTACAAGATTTTCCGTCCTTACTCATTCGGGCCATGACCTTTGAAGCCCCGATAGTGGCACCTGATTTGCCCATTATTAACCAATATGTAAGTTCTTTCAAGTTCTCCTATAGTCATTTAACTATAGAACAGTATTCTAGTTTTCCTTTGTTTCCATTTTACTTCTCTCCCAAGTTCCTCCAATAGAAAGGAAGAATATAATAATAGTGTCTTGAAACGTGCAGGTTATTGACGGGTTCCATGGGTTACTTTTTCCTAAATTCAGTTCTGATGCTCTAATAAGTGCTCTCACTGATCTTACTTCAACTTCTGATGGAAGGCTCACTAGGATTGCTAACAGTATTGCTTCATCTGGAAGATTACTTGCTAAAAATATTCTTGCATCAGAGTGCGTTACTGGATATGCAAATCTCTTGAAGGAAGTCCTCAATTTCCCATCAGACGTTGTACTGCCGAGTTCCATTGCTCGGCTTCCAACAGCAGTGTGGGAATGGGATCTCTTTTGGAACGAATTAATACAAGTACCGCCCAATGAGCAACACAGTGAGAGAATTAAAAGAAAATCTAGCGTAGTTATTAAACTCGAAGAGGAGTTCTCTAACCTTGTTAGTCCCTTAAATATCTCCAGTCCTGGAAAGGAGATTTCGGCGCATGATATCCCAACTCAACAAGATTGGGATATTATTGAGGAAATAGAACTTATTGAAGAATATGATAGAGTGGAAATGGAGGAGGTATGTTGATATTTTTCCTTTTTGACTTATCTGCAATCTTTATGTCACTCACTTTCCTGAGAGAGAGTCCATTAATGATTTCTTTTGTAGCTTCAAGAAAGAACAGAAAGTATATTAGGTTCATGGGAGCAAGTATATCGTATAGCACGGAAGTCTGATAGGATCAAGCTTGAAAAAGAGAAGGACGAGGAAGAACTTGAAAGGGCAGGACAGATAGTATGCATTTATGAGATATTCAACGGACCTGGAGCTTGGCCATTTTTGCATCATGCGGCTCTGTTTCGTGGACTTAGTCTTGTGAGCTTCTATCCAACACTATCTGCTGAAATGTTTCTGATTGTTTTAATTTGTGTATCTTTCCTTAGCTTTTATCTTTTGCGTCACTCATTCGATAATGAATGATAGATTTTAGTCCATCAATCATGCTTTCTTGTTAGGTCCTCAGTCTTAAATCTTAAACATATATAACAGAGATTATAATTTAGATTTTGTCAATAAACTAAGAAAAAGCAAAAGGAACAACAAGACCGCATCGCTATATATCCAGTCATTCCTTAAATAAGAAACATCAAGTAGACTGTAAACTTCAATTATGATTTTAATGGCCTCAAATTTGTTCCATTCTTAAAACTTTTTATGAACCATCTGGATATCCTAGGAACATGACTTGTTATTCTTAAATATGAATGTATTCCTTGCTTTCAAGATGCTGATTTTTTATTCTTCATTGTTTGCAATTTACACTGTGATCTCCAGTCTCCGAAAGCACTGAGGTTGAAATCGGATGATGTCAGTGCTCCCCAGCGGCTTCCCCTTTTGAAAAACAGATTCTATCAGGACATTCTTTGTGAAATTGGAGGAATGTTTGCTATAGCAAATAAGATTGATACAATTCACAGAACACCTTGGATTGGTTTCCAATCTTGGCAAGCTGATGGTAGGAAGGTAAATCCGTTATTGCTAACATTGTTTTAAGCTTAGTTGCATTACTTGATGATGAATCTCCTTAACATGTTTGGAGGTTGAGGCTTTAGATAAGGAATAATTTTACAGCCGTCCATATATATATATTTTTATATATCATCCTCCGTAAGAAATCTTAGGATTTGTTAAACCACTGACCTTCAGTTGTAAACTTGTAATGAACGGATTTTAAGCTTCTATGCCAATACATGTATGCTGCTTAGGAGTCTATTTTTCATTTATTTACTTATGTTCTTCCAATTCATAACCAGCCTTGTCCGTTAAAAAAAAAAACAGGTCTCGTTGTCTAAAAAGGCTGGAAAGGTTTTGGAAGAAGCAATTCAGGAGAATACTGGAGAAGAAGTTATTTACTTCTGGGCGTACTTGGACGTGGGTTTTGAAGTCATAGACAGCGATGATAGTCCCTTTTGGCAAACATGTGACGTCTTCAATCGGGGGCATTGCCGGTATATCAGTTATTCAACATATTCTAGTATTAATACATAGCTTCCATGATCTTAGGTCAAGTCTCCCATGTTTTTTTTTTTTGAAACTGACATACTTCTCATTGTTAATGTTAAAACACATTAACAATGATCGTCATAAAACTTCAAATCCTCTACAAACTTCTAAAAAACTCTCCTATCCCAATTAAATAAAACTTGACTTGATGCTATATGTATTTATATGATTTTGCAAATATTGAAAATTGAATCGATGCCATGTATAAATAGGGTTTAATTGATATCGATACTACATCAATTTCCAATTATGCCATTAACGGATGCAATTTTGAAGATATTCTCACTTAAAATTACATCTATCCATTTATTCAGTTCTACATTTAAAGATGCCTTTAGGCATATGTATGGACTACCACGAGCACATTTGGAAGCTCTTCCTCCAATGCCTGATGATGGTGATCTCTGGTCTTCTCTGCATAGCTGGGTGATGCCAACCCCTACATTTTTGGAGTTTATCATGTTTTCCAGGTAAGAGCTCACATTATATATCAGAAGTAGAACCCATTTGTTTGGCTTTAATAATGACCGAAATTTTCGTATTTGAGCTGCAGGATGTTTGTTGATTCCATAGATGCTGTGAACGGGAACCTTAGCGATGACAATAAATGTTTGCTGGCTTCTTCAGGGCTAGAGGTAAATATTCTTTCTATTTCTCTCCAGGAGACTACTTCTATGGTGCAGTTTGAAAGTTTAAAGTTCAAAGGACCAAATAGTTTTTAAAATGTTTCTTCTAAAACCATTTTAACCATTTTTTTTCTTTTAATCTACTTTTCAAAACACTTTCTTAAATGAACTTTTTGTAAATATGTTTATTCTTAGCGTACGTGCTTTTGTTTTAATCTGCAGAGAAGGCAGTGTTATTGCCGGATGTTGGAAATGCTGATAAATGTATGGGCGTACCATAGTGGGCGTAGAATGGTTTACTTAAATCCACGTTCGGGTTCACTAGAAGAGCAGCATCCACTCGAAGAACGTCAGGACTTCATGTGGTCTAAATTCTTCAACATCACATTGTTGAAAGCCATGGATGCAGATTTGGCTGAAGCTGCCCACGATGACGATCGCTCGACACAGAATACGTGGTTGTGGCCATTGACAGGAGAGATGTTTCGGGAAGGGATTGATGAAATGGAAGAGCAAGAAAAAAGGCATAGACAGAAAATGGAAAAGAGGAGAATCTCCAGAGAGAAGAAACCAGGCAACAACCACCTTAATCATGAACACAAGCAAAAGCCACTTGGAGAATGAGACACCGTCAACTAAATAAAAATCTCTTGCACAAAAAACGGTCAGTCTATGTTCTTGAGATCTTCATCTCTTTTCATTTCATTTTTCTTAATTTAATTATTTAAAATCAAGATTTTTATTTATTTATTGACGCGATATTTGGCTTTTCTTTCTAACGGTTTGTTGCAGATTGTAGATAGGAATCTGTTGTGAATATACGAGTTTGGAAGAATCGTCAGCTCAAGTACGTCACTTTCTTTCAACCTCTTTTCCATAATAATTAGCAATATTACATGTGTTCTTTGGATGATGTATATAATATGTGTAATCAAACTTTTTTTTTCTGCGTCCAATTTAGAACTCAACCATAGATACACGTCTTTTAGATTTTCTCGAATTTATGAGAGGATATAATGAATTTCGGTTTTGCTGCATATCCCTAAGAAAAACCAAACTAACTTTTATTCCTTATATATACATAATACATTGAGTGAATTAGGAAAGAAAATTGAAAATGAAAAAGAAAAGCTTTCGGAAAAATACATTTTATTTTTAAAAATAAAAAATAAAATCAGTTACCAAACATATATTTTGTTTTTTTTAAAAAAAACAACATTCTAAAAGCAGAGAAGAAAAAAAAGTTGGAATATTTTCTTTTCATTTTTAGGATTTCAAACAAAAACGAATATTTTCTTTTCATTCTTATGATTTTACGAACAAAAGCCTTAAGCGAGAGCGTGTTTAGAAAAACTTAAGAAATTAATTAAGGATAAAGTATTTAATCCAAACATTTTTTATTTAACAAAAAAAGACAATTTTTAGGTATGAAGTCATTTGCTCTTTTTTTAGTGTGATATTATTTTAGCCATTCAAAATTACGATTGCCATGGTTTAACCCCCAATGTTTTTAGTTAGTTAACACCATCGGATATATTCACTTGTTTGATATCTACCTTTAATCTTAAGTTTTAGAAAATTAGGGTTACAAACCTCTTATTTTAGTGATTCCTTTACAGTAAAATTGGGTTAGAGAGGAAATGTTAGAAAGTGAAGTACAACGTTAGAGTGTATATATGTATATATATCGAAGAGACGATGGTAAAATTGAATGTAAATTACAACAATCCAACGTAAATGAATAAACACTTTGTTTTATTTCGATTCTTTGTTTATCATTAGTTTATTATAACCATTTAACAAAAGTTATTGCAATTTTAAAATCGGCTCATTTCAAATTAGATGTGTATTTGGAATGATTTTAAATACTTTTGTTTTTTATACTAAAGAGAACCCTTCTTTTTGCACTTAAAAAAGTCATCTTCAAATGTCTTTAAAGTCTATAAATATGGACGTATTAAACAAACTAACAAAATGTCAAATTTCAATTACAATGCCCATTAAAGACATGTTTGATTTGTTCTATTTTATTGTTTTTTTTAAATTAATTTTTAAAAAATAGATTTGTTTATTAACTAACTCACTGTTTTATTCTTTTAAACAGCAACTTAATACATTATGTCTTTCAAAAACAGAAAACAAAAATTAATTCCCAAACATATATGTTTTTTATTTTTAATAAACAAAAATTTAAAAATGTAATTTTAAAAATAAATTGTAATGATTACCAATCAAGGTTAAAAAAGTTATTAAATTAAGACTGTTTGGTAACCCATTTATTTTCTATTTTAAAAAAAAAAATTCTAAAAAAACAGTTGTATTCATATTTTTGTTTTTTAAATGAGACATTTGTTTCTAAAATTCTGAAGAAAATTTGAAAATAAAATAAAAAGAAACTTTCAGAAAACAACATTTTGTTTTGCAAAAATAAAAATAAAAAAACAAAACTAGTTACCAAACACATACAAAAATCTAAAAACAGAATTTTATGAAAACAAAAAATTTAAATATCAAATGAGCTCTTAAAATTTTGTTTCAAACCAACTGGATTCTTGTACTTGAAATTTGAAAATTATTTATCACACTTTTTTAAATAGACATTTGCATACTTAGTACAATTCTAAAAACTAAAAACAAAGAAGAAGATTTTTAGGAGAAAAATTATTTCAAATGACAAAACTGAAAATATTTACAAATATAACATAATTTAAATTTCGATAGGATAGACATCATGTCTATAAGTAACTATATCTGAAAATAAATACCTCCCAAATGAAGGCAATGATGTTTTAAATTAAAATCTCTGATTAAACCTTAAAAGATGAAAAATAAAACAGTAGAGATAGTTGAAAGACAGATCAGATTTAAACCTATAAACAATAAGGTTAGGAATAAACCCTAGTGTTGTCAAATTATTATTCTCAATGTTATGTGACGAATCATAGCGATCGTGCAACACTACTATTAAATCCAATTTTATTACTTGGTTCTTTATTGACACTACTACATTATTATATAGATTGATTACATATCATTTTCCCCTATGATACCTTTATCAGAACAGTATTAATATATATGTATATATATTTAATACAAATCTAGAGAATATTGGAACGGCAACGTACCTTCATTCAAATTTCATCAGGACAAGCTTCAAGAAATTGTCTTATTTTGCTTCTTTCTTCAGCCGTGAGTTCTGGTTCATCTCCAATTAACCTTCTCCGAAGAATTGCTCTATCACTACCTGGATCCTCATCTTCAATAACCTAAAACAAAAACATAAGAATAATAATGATGATGATGATGATGATTCATTAATTGGGAAATTAAGTTGGTATTATTATTTCATTTATAAGATTGAAATGATCTTTAGATTGTTACTTCAATGAAATTGTTGACGTGGCCATCTTGGTTGGGTGGAGTGATGGGCTCCTTTTCATTGCACGTCCATATACCATCGATAATATACTTGTATTCATATCGTCCTTCCTGTTATATATCATAAACAAACAAACAAACAAACCCATCATAATTCTTAAATTTATTTGAGCATCACTCAATAGTTAATCACCTTTGTTATGTTCTAAATAAATCCAAAACGTCTAGTTTTACATTTGAAAAGTATACAATTTTTAATACCACATCAAAGCATGGGTTCGGAATGATTTAAAAAATGACCAAATTACTCCAAACATGTCATAACTCATTCATAATTGTCATGTATTTATCACTGTAAAATTAGACATTCAATCTCTAATACCTCACAAAATTTTGACTAGTGCAATGAAATAATTAAAAATTATAATTGACATACCGCGAGTTCCCTATTGAGAATCCATGCACCTCGTGCCTTGTCGAATTTTAATGGAATCCTCTGGAAGAAAAAGTTCCATAGATCGATAAAAACAATAATTAATTACAATTTCTTAACTGTAATAATGTATTGGTAATTCTAAAATGTGTCGAGAATACACACTAAACATTTTTGGTCTCTAATTAATTAGATTACCGAAGACAGAAGAATTTTAACAATTTTTACTTCTTTTGCTTGAGAATTTTCATGCATTGCATTATGCAAAGAAATGTTACAGTTTAGGACAAGCGGTTCAAAAGTTGAACCTATAATTAGGTCAAGTCGACTGCAAATAAACCGTGTTGACAACCCAACTTATTGACCAGTAAGGCTTATTAATATAGAAAATCTATAGGAAAATTGACAAAAACATTTAGAAAAAAATAGCCCATGACACCTCTTTGTTGCATATTGTGAATATGACAAATATTTAGTGATATCAGACGGTTATCGACTTTTAAATTTGCTACTTTTGCAATTTACAAAATGTAATGACATGGACCCTATTGTCAATTAAAATCTATAGAATACTAAAACAAAGATCAACCTTACAACAAGTCTACAATAATTGTGGAAGCCAAAACTGACTTGTGTAAACCCCATCTAATAACCATTTGATTTTGGAGAATTGTCAAAAATTGTCCATGGTAAAATAAATTAAGTTTATCAGTTTTTAATATTGATAGAATCCAAAATTTTGCTATAGTTCGTAACTATTTTAATTTATCTTACTATATTTGAAAATGTTCCTTTCATTTTTTTTAAATTGTGTTTGTTTCTTACAATTTTCTTGCCAAACTTTTGAATCCATAGCCGAATTTCAAAAACATTGACCATATGGAACTTGAAAATGGTTATAAAACTGAACAAAGTACTAAAGAGAAATCCAAAGCTTTTGAAAACCGTTAGAAAGAAAAGTATCAGAGGACTGTGTTACTCACTCGTATACTGTTTTTCAAAACTAAATCAAACATTCAGGGAAGTGAAATCAAGAGAATTATCAGGAAAGAAAGAAAGTGTTACCTGACCCCATCCAATATCAAGTCCAGCTACTTCTACAGTTGAGCATTGATTATCTTCCCAAGATAAAGCGACAGGCTTCTTTTTAAATCCTGAAAGCTTCAATAAAAATAAACCAGTGAACCACTTTTGTAACACGTAATAAGCAAAAGATGATAATTCATAAATGTGTGTGTGTGTGTGTGTGTGTGTGTGTGTCTTTGTAATTCATAAATCATATCCAGTTAATTTGGTGCTGCCTGTTCTCAGGTAACTACAATTACTAGTATCACGTTAAAGCAATAAAACTAGAAGGCAAAAGTTGCAACTCGCAAAGAATGGAACTTAGGTTCATAATCAGCCTCCTCCCTTCACTACTCTAAACTCCAAACTACTTCACAGTAACCAATCTCCTCGCACCTCTTAGATGGAAAAAATAAATTCAACAGAGATTAATTAATAACTCTTCTCCTTGCTTAATTAAAATGCTGAAAATATGTCCAAATTAAAATTACAAAGTTACAAAGCCAGCCAAAGAACTAACCCACAGAGCTCAATTAGCTAGAAAAGCAATGCATATTAAGATTTGGGATAAAAAACCCAAGTGACCAAAACCATTATTTAAATAAATCATAAAATATAAATACTTACAATGTCGGCAGTTGCACTTTTAATAGCATCTATTTTTGGGAAGCATGATCGTTTGCTCTGCAAGAAAGCAAATCCAAGTACACTTGCAACATTAGAAATTTAGAAACCGATAGCTTGAGATCAGTACTTATCCTCCTGGTATTCTAAGTCACAAGGTATGACGGATGTAATAAACTATTGAATTCACTGCTCTTTAATAAATGGAAATGTTTGTGTCTATATCATGGACACATACTTTAAATGGGAGAATGTGATCGTATCACAACATAAAATATCTGCAGAAGGCAAGGGAAAAAGGACTACCAAAGTATTTGGAATTAGAGAATGCAACAAAAAAAAATGTTTTGTTCAGTTACCGTGATACAGAACAGAATTTAAAAAATAGAACTTCTAAAAGATAACGCTATTCTTTTAGAACTTTTAACGGAGAACGTTTTTCTTTGGTTCCTTTTGTAAGGTGCTTTTTATGCCGTTTTGTAATCTTTAAATTTTCTCAATCAGAGATCAGTTATCCAATTTAAGAAACGTAGTCTTTTTTGTTTAAACGAAAAATATGTAATGTTTCTGAACTCCTATATTTCCATCTCAAATACATAGTAACAGAAGATGCAGAGTCAATCTAACCAACAGAAGTTTTTCATAGGGTTATTTTCAAATATAATAAAATAAACTAAAATATGTACAAAATATCATAGTCTATGTATAATGGACAGTGATAATAGACTAGTATCTATGTCTAGTAGTCAATCTTGGTCTATCACTTATAAATTGTAATATTTTGCCATATTAGTAAATATTTTCAGAAATTTTGTCATTTAAAATAATTTTCTGCACTGTATAAGGATTATAGCGGATGTTACCAGCAGTAATTCTAGCGCCTCGTTGAGTTGGTAGCCTTGAACCCAAAACATATACGCCATCTTTAAATAAGACATTTCAAAGTTGGCAAGAGTTAATCAACATAGTTATCAATAACTAAGATGAATATAAGATTAACAAAAATTCCACAGAATGCTAATGTGAAATAGAAATTCTCAGGAGCCCACAACACACGCACACACAAACAATATTAGGCAAAACAAAGAAAACAAATGTACTTGGAATAAAGCTAAAAACATTGAAGCAGATGCGATCACTGTTCATAATCTAAACAGAACAGAAAAAGGTGCATTGGATGTTATTTAACAACTGTCAACCAAAGACGTCCTCTTACTGGACCTGAGTATCTCAAACATCTCCAACAAAAACCAAAAATTTATTTCAAGCTTTAATGTGTTTATCCATACACCAGAAGACATCCTCAGGAAGTAAAAGAAAAAATGTTGAAATATCAGGAGATAGCGAAAATATTAGCATGACGAAGAAGAGAGCAGACAGACCAAGTAGAAGATGAAAGAATCAAGGAAAAAAAAAAGACATAACCGCACAAGCACGTTTATCTATACAAAAAAATTAAGTGAAGCGAGGTATGGAACAGCACAATAAAATCAAGAAAGCCTTTTTCAGGAGAGATTTCTATTTTTCGTGCACTATTATACTCGGTTAAAGTTCATTATATTTCAAAGCAAATAATCTGTACAGTAGAAAAACTTATTTTTAGAAGCATGCTTATGCACATACCGCAACAGCTGGAGCTCTTCCAAGTCCAGCAGTGCAATGTATGTAAGTCACTCCACCATTTCGGTTTATGGCTTTATGTAATTTGCTTACAACAGCCGGTAATCTTAGTCGTAGGTCAAATGCATCAAAATCCCTGTTGCATCAAAACTTAGCTGGTCAATATAGAAAGCAAATCCCCGCATGCTTAAAAATATAATCATGCTATGCATTGCTCATGTTTGCATGAGGTTGAGTGAATAAATTTGTTGGGCATAACAAGGTAGAAACAGTTAAAAAGCTAGGTCTAACTCAAGATATCAATTGTCCATAAGTGTATAGATCAGGTTTTAATATTTCTTTCATTTAATTACAATTAACATTCAAGTGAAAAAGCTCGATGAAATGATATTAAAAGAATTTTTCAGGCTAGATGAGAAAATGGTTTGAACTTTGTGAAATTTTTTTTTGCATATAATTAGTCTGTACTTCAAATTATCGGACTAAATTGCATGTAGTCTCCAAATATACAAATAAAACTGCCTGTTGGATTACTTAACTTATTCAAATGCTTTACCAACATAATGTTGCATCATGTTCTAGTCTTATCTTGCAAGAGTTTAAAATTGCAGTTATATACTTCACAGATTTATAGCTTTCCATCGAAGCACAGTTCATTATAGATTGAGGACTTAAGATAACAAACACCTACTAACCTTATCTGAGCTCGCAAATGTTCAATATCATCAAAAGTCTTTGTATATGCTATTATAGCACCAATGTCAACCCCAAAATATCTTTCCGATACGGTGAAAGGAATTCAGCAGTTTTCACTTTATTGATCAAACTCTACTTTTGTGAAATATTGGAATTCCTCAAATATTAATTATTTAATAAAAATTAATAAAATAAAAGGCAGAGTACATGAATTAAATAAAATTTATGAAAGAAGATATTAACAGAAATGAAATATGGATACTCTAAATCTGGATCTTGCTGCAAGCAGAAAACTGTTCTTACTCCAATGCTGCGGAGCTTGTCAACATCTTCTGGAGTCTGACATTAGTAGAATTAGAATGAAATTGTAAAGGAGTTAGTGCATAAAAACTTACAAGATGAAAAATGTCGAGAACAATTATCACCTGTAGGCATGATCCTACAATTAAATCTGGACGAATGAAGTTGTAGTTCATTCCCAGCTCATGCCTATATGTCAGTACTATATCATAAAGATCAAAAAGGGCATCAGATTAGATAACTGATGAATAACGGCTTAGCAAGAAGCACTTTAAGGTAGCTTTATGGTAAAAAACACTGGCAGATTAATCCAATCGATCAGCAAATATTCACATCTCTAAACTCAAATTTTAAGCAGGACGTAATAGAAAACTCAATTTATTTCTCTAAATTGTAACAAATTTGCAGTTACTTTTTTATTAAAAGATTTCCGAAATCTGAATAAATTTATTTATGAAATATTCGCATCAGCGCAGTTATTTTCCAGTTGAAAGGAGAGTCGTAAGATGATGGTTCTTACCAGCACCCATAGCTTCTGTCATGTTATGGCTATATATTTCAGATTTTTCCTCCTTTTCCTCAGCATCGTCCACTTCTGCACCAGTCGTTTCGGCACTTGATGTAGAGCCAGACACTGCCTACATAACAAGTAATCATTTCAAACAATTATTGCTTATAACTACCAGTGACCTATAGCCACCAAAACTAAAGATCACTGAACAGACTTATTTACTTGAAGGCTTTCTCCATTTCCGAAATTGAGTTATGATACAAAAAATATAAAAATTCAATCGACAAACTGATTGAAGAAAAACATATGAAAATTCACAACCACGCAAAGCCTCAAACATAGCTAGAATTTCAATCGACAAACTGATTGAAGAAAAATATCACTCACTATGACGAAACTAAAAAATCTATCGCGATACAGCAATATTTCATGAATTCTCATTATCACAAATCATCGTTAGTTACCTTCACGGAAGAACGTCGATGTAGATCGGTAAAGTTCCTCATCACCTGTGTCAATCGAAACAAACTGTTAAACGCTCGATGCAAAAAAAAAAACACAGAGAGACTGAATATATAAGGT
Source organism: Cucumis hystrix (assembly GCA_025688845.1). Lineage (NCBI taxonomy): Eukaryota > Viridiplantae > Streptophyta > Magnoliopsida > Cucurbitales > Cucurbitaceae > Cucumis > Cucumis hystrix. The sequence continues at coordinate 17,247,471 of CM046892.1, read as the reverse complement.
GCAGAATTATAATGTGGCGCGAGCGAGTGTACCAGTTTAGAGAGCTGGAATTCAGGCTTTCTCTGTCGGCATTTGAAGCTCCGGAAGGGAAGAGAAGATGATCTGAGATTCAGAGAGGAAAGAAAAATGTAAGAAAATATTTGAATGAATCGTAAGTAGAAGATGATGATTTCAGTTTCAGAACTGACATTGAAAGGTTTTGAAGACAGTTCATGGCCGAATTGCGATCCGTCGCCGGTGTACGATGATGCAAAATCAGTAGAGCTCTAGAGCAGGAATTGAAACTTTTGGAGTTCGATCAACGCGTTGGTTCACTTTACGTAGCTACACAGCATAGTTTCGATCACGTTCCTGTGAATCTCAGAGGATATGCCTTCCCGTGATTGATATTTTCCCCAACTCCGACCTTTCCTTTGGGTTGATATTTATATGCTGTTTGATTTTAAATGGCAATTTATATTTATACCCTTCTCTTTTTTCTTTTTCTTCAACTTATAATTTAATAGAAATTTTATTTTAAATAACAAAATTTCACTTGTAAATAGAAAGCTATATTGGGAGTTCAAAAATAACAAGAAAAACAATTATGGTAGTCATATCATTTATATTTTTAAAATTCTAAAAATAGCAAATTTAAAAGCAGATTACTATCAAATTATATTCATATTTATCAAATTTGTAATACCCAAAAAAAGATGTTGTTGTTTTTTTTTGTGCTAATGTAATTTTTCTATATTTTGCTAAAATAAATTAAAATATTTATAAACTAGCAAAATTTTGAATGGATAGAAATCGATAGACTTCTATTATTGTCTATCAATGTAAGTCTTATAGTTAGGTTATTGAAATAAAAGAATCTTATTAAAATTTAAAAATTGTAAATATAGTAAGTCTTCTACCACTGATAAAAACTATTAGGAGGTATGTGGTGAGTCGTAATAGGATTGGTTTTGTATTATAATGTAATCCAAAACTCATGTTTGGATTGAGTGTTTGGTATTCGACTTGTAATACAAAACTCATTTTGTTCCGACAGTTTTCAATCTAACCCTATTATATTTGTTGTTGTTTTCGCATTTTACAATCTTCTTTCTATTTCTATTTCACATTTTTCAACACTACTTTGTTTCATCTTCTATCTATGTATGTTAGTACTTTTACTTTGATGTTCATGTTTGTCAATATGGCAAAAACTACCTTATGCATAATTCGAGAAGCCCTTTGGGCCTATTGGACCAACAAGAGAGAAGAAAAAGCCCATGCCGAGGACCCATGAAACGCCGTTGCAGTTAAATACGAGATTCTGAAATTGCTATTTTCAATTTTATTCTCCCTTTACCTCAAAATTATTCTCTCTTTTTTCTTCTCTTTCTAATGATATTCCTTAACTATATGTACCCTAGAGATCAACTTGTCTCTTTTAATAAGATTCTTTTATTTCAATAACCTAACTAGCCTCTTCGACATCGATGCTCCTTCGTTTAATCTTTAAACTAATTGATAAAAAAAAAAAAGAAAAAAAATTGATCGATCTTATTAATATCGTGACTTGTTAGGTCTTTCAAAATTTTATAACATGGAACAATTCTCAACTAAGAAACCAACTTTGTCTAAAGAAAAAAAAAAAAAGTAAATCAGTGTAAACTATAATGTGTGTTTTCTACTTTTTTTTCTTCAAACAAATATGAATTTTGTGAAATCAAGACGTTTTTCTAACATTAGATTCTCGATTAAAAAAAACTATCAAACTATAAAAAGCAGCTTTACTTAAGAGAGAAAATAATACAAATGAAAACTATAGTGCTCTTCTATTTTTTCAATCAAATACAAAACCTATGAAACATCAATAAATGAGTAAAAACACAACGAGGTAATGTTAGGTGTGAGCATGACGAACCGAAAAATCAAGTCGTCAACCAAACCAAAGTCAATTAGTCAGAAAACGAGAGAGGTCGATCGGAGTCGGTTTTATAAAGTTTCAAATTGATAATTTCCAAAAAGTATTTCTAATTGCTAAACCGACCCGACTCGAAGAAAAAAAAACGATCCTTACTCATCGATATCGAGGTCGGTTTGAACATTTACAATTCGACCATGTTTGATTCGAGGTCAATTTTGTCCAAAAACCAACTTCAACTGACTTATGATCACCTCTAGTATTTGTTACATATAATTCCATCAATCTACATGTTCTTAATAATCATACAATATAATAAAGTGGACTACACCCCGAAATAATTGACATATACGTCTTCTTAAACATTAGAGGTCGAGAGTGTTTTTTCTAACAATAATAGCCTATTAAAGTTAATAATAATTTGATAAATAACAATCATATAAAATTGAGAAGAAAAAAAAGTCATATCGTGATGAGACATTTCCAACTATTTTATACATTTATAAAAGAAAAACAAGAAGGGGGAATTTTTGCATCTTGAAAAGAATTTCCTTCCATTCCATGTTAATTATGTTCTAACTTTAATAGAGTAACCCATTAAGGTTATCCAAAGTTCCTTTCACATGGACTAAAGTGGAAGTTGAATATTTTGTTTTTCATTCGTGGAAAAAAATATTATTTTCACACTCGATCAATTTGGTCCATCGTAAAAAAATGAATCAAAATATCTATAAAATTATTTTTAAAGACATTTAATTTTAAAAGGAGAATTTTTATCAACACAAAAAATATATATATATTTACAAAATATAGTAAAATTTTAAATGAGTTATAGAGAGTTTGACGAGTTTGATATATTTTATAAATAGTTTTAATATTTTATTGTTTTTTAAAATGTTCCTTAAAATTAAAATCCAAAAAAATAAATAGGGTCAGATTTGAAAATAACGACAAAAACAATATTGACAATTTAAAAATTACTTCAAAAAATATATTTAACACAAGTGAACAAAAAAACTTCACATCATTTTTTGTTTGAACAATGGTCATAGTCCGTAAAGATTGATAATACAAATTAAAAAAAAAACCAGTGTAAATATTTTATCAAAATTTCTATTTTTTTTACAATTTTTCTCTCGAAATAATAATCATAATATCTATTATTATTTATTAGATAAATTATAAAAATAAAACATTTGGTAAAATATTTACATTATTTATCATATCAAAAAAATCAAAATTAAGTATAATAAATTTTATTTTCAGTGGTTTGCTCTAAGAAGTATAATTAATTTATCAATTTTTCTATTTTTTTTAAAAATCTCTTATTATATATATATTTATTGGAACACAAGTGTTGTGGCCGTCGCTTGTTTTTTTTCGCCTTTAATGTTTTGGATCTTCCGCTGTCATGTGATGTGATAATCTTTTTCTATGAATCACTCTCCAAAAATACAAAAGACCCAACCACATAAAATTCCAACCGTTGGATTTCAAGTTTCTAGCCGTCCCACACACGCTCCGGCCATGTGAAAGTGACCGTTTTTTCTCTCTCTCTTTTCCTTTACCAAATGTTGGTGGATATCATAATATAAGCTCACGCAGTTGAAATACAACAGATTGAGATCCTTTACATGGAGGAATTGATAAAAGTCGATATAAGTCTATATATATCATTCGTATAATTCTTTTTTTTATAATTATAAATATTTTGAACAGATTTATTATTTATAATAAGGTTATTGTTGCTAGTAACGTTGATGAGGTGTTTAGATTGATTTAGCTCTCTACTCGACCAGCTTCTTGTAGATCCAATATTGTAAACCATTTGAAAGGATGATTTTGATAGATGTTTTATTTAATCTCAATATTAAAAAGAACAGTACATAATCATCTGGAAATGGGAGAAACTGAAGAAGACAGCTCAATTGCATATTTTTATTTTTTTTAATTTCTTTCAAAAATTATAAACTCAAAAGAAATAAATAACCAATTTGAATGAATGGCAGAGTAAAGATCATGTTTTCAAATAGAATAATTGATAAAAACAAAATATATCAAACTGTCTCTAGTGGATCTATCAACATGTGGCCTGCTGCCACCATTGACAACCTATTGCTATATATTATACTTTGCTTTGATACCTTAATTTATTCATCATAGTATTAATTTTTTGCATATTGTACAAAATGGGTTGATAACCTGATATATATATTCCTAATTTTTTCTTATAGGACATTCATGTGTAATTCTCAAATTATATATTTAATTAGTTATCTGCCAATCTACAATTATTAGCATATGGTAGGTATTATATATATATATATAGACTATTACTTTTATTTAAGGAAAAAAATTGTATGGAATCTGCTTAATTATTTATATGTACATACACATTACTGTTGATTTTTTTAATTTTCTTTAAGTTGATATGTGCATTTATTTATTTATTATTACCATTAAAGCAACATGCATGCATTATTAGTCTTTATTACATTTCACAGCATCAACAAAAAATTGTTTGTTGTCATAGTTCAAATATACTATTGAGCTATACATACTTACAAAAATGTCAAACTATTGAATATGCATATATATATATATATATATATATATATAATAATAATAATAATAATTGCTTGTTGTATGCGAATTTATTGATTTAGGTGCAATTTACAATAATTTGAGCATACTGCACCTCAGTAAGTATATATTAGTTAAGTTCATTTTAGCCATTTATTTTAAAAATGAAATATAAAAGTGATAATATATCAATGTATGTCTATATGTATATATACATACAATGACGGATTCATAAATTGTATACAGGGACACTGAATACTATATAATAAACACACTAAAAACTGTTAAAAAAAATATTTCGACGTTTCATTTATGCTCCAATAACATTAACTACATTTATAACAATAAAGAAATACCAGTAATTTTCACATCATTTTTTGTAATATAAATATGTGAGAACTTAAATTTTTCATAAAAAAAGAAAAGAAAAGACAAAAGAATAACACATTTTTTATGGAATATTGTTGAGAGATGAGAAGTTTTGATCATCGAATTTGTTGCATTTTTTTTCTCTTTTAAAAATATTATATTCCTTTTAGTAAATAATTGAAATTTATGAAATAATTTGATATCTGAGGAAAGAAAATTATTAATATTTGAGAAAAGAAAATTACCGATGTTTTGAATAAAATCTATTTTGAAAATTATTGATATTTGAGAAAATAAAATTATTGATGTTTGGAATAAATTATATTTCATACAAAAATAAGATTTGAACCGAACTCAACCACTACGATAGAACCAAAATTTAGACAAAATAAAATAAAATTTAATATATATTATAATGTAGATAATACGAGGACACATGCCTCTCTTGTCCCTTTATAAATCCACTTATATGTATATATATATATATGAATTAAGGTGGATGAGAGGGACAACATGTGGGTGATAATTGACCCACACAAGTGAAATTATTGTTCCCTTGTGAGAGTGTGTCATGAACCTCGGCCTTAACAGTATATTCTTTTTTGGTTGGTCACGCAATCGAAGCGAAGTATATGCTTTGAAAATGAAAGTTTAATGTCATCTTGAGTTTATTTATTTATTTTGTAAAATCATTTGGGGCATTGAATAAATCACCATTAACAAATATTTTAAGCCATTTCCAACTTTGAATAAACTCAAGCCACCTGTGTAATGTTCCCAACATTTCCACAAAGCAAGTACTAACTTTTATTTTTATTATTTTTAGTTATGAACCATAGTCAAATTGTATTGTCTTTTCCTCTAAATCAATTTTTGTTTCTACATAAACACGTGGTAATGTAATTTAGATAGATTCCATCCAAGTTTTAAGATCTAATTTAAAGATTTACTGTATAACTAACTTTTAAGAGAAAGTATACTCTAAAAGCTAAAGTTGCACTTAGTAATATCTCTATCTTATGTTTTTTGTTTTTGAAAATTAATTTTTAAAAATTAAACATTCACTTATTATTCTTTTAAACAATAAACCTTTTTTTATATATTATGAATCAAAATTTTAAAAAATTATTTTTAAAAATAGAAAACAAAATTAACTATCAAAGATGTATGGTTTTTATTTTTAATAAACAAAAGTTTAAAAAACAAAAAACAAAAATGGTTACCAAATGCCATCTAAAATATTATATATATTTTTCTGTTTACCTGTTGGTCGAGATTAGTAATTGATATACATTAATTTTTGTTAAAAATCCAAATTTGTACGAGTAAATGTGGAACAATTAGAATTTTCAGATAAGATCTATTGATTAGAGCATAAACAAAATTCAAAACAAAATAATCCAATTAGTGGTATTCTTACGTAATTTATTAATTTTAAAAATGTGAACAAAAAATCCATAAAATCTGCCCATATTTGTCACTATTTATATAAAGGAATCACAGCCCTTGAGAATAATATAGAATGCATCCATTCTGACTGAGCAAAACACTTCCCATTACCCATAAGAAAAACCACTTGCAAATGTCGTAATGATTATGATATCCCCACCCCACTCCCAAATTAAATATAAGAGTTTCTTACGTTCTTTTACTTACTCCTTTGCCCTTTTTCTTGATCTTTTATATTTTGGAAATACTCTGTTTTAATTTATCTTTAAAATTAATTTAGATAAATAATTGTAATCATCGATCGATAAACTTTATTTATTTATTTATTTAATACAACACTCGTTTTGAAAATAAAATTGTAAAAAAGAAAGACAACACTTCATGTCAATTTTTTTTTTAATCATTTAGTAGTTTTTTTTTACCTGAGGTGGAAATAGTTTGTATTATTTAAATTTACTATACAAGTTTCTTGTTAGGTAAAATTTAAGTACAGTTAGTTTAAATTGATAGGAATCTCAAACTTATATAATTGCATAAATTATGATACCGTTTTTTAAAATTATTCTTAAAATTAAAAATATTAAAATTTATTCCATCAAATCGATACATACATACAATGTTCACCAATCTTTATTTGTTTCTCTCACATAACTTATTAAGCATCTAACTCATATCTTAATTCATACGATATTCTTTTTTTAGAATATGAGAAAAATATAATAAATGCCAATTCAAAGCTGTTAACATATTTTGATGACTTTCTAAAATTTAAGTAATTCTATCTTTCACTGTCTATTTCATCGTCATGGTTAGAACTAAGAAAATAGTCTTAATAAATAATAACAATAATATGACATAAGAAGGTATTCAATTTTTACTATAACAACTCAAACAAACTTAAAAGTAAAGACTAAGGGTCAAATGGATTGAATTAAGAAAAAGATATTTTTAAAAAAACTCATTTTTGTTTAAACTCGTTTTCTTAAAAATTGTTTAAAATACATCTAAAAAGATATTTTGAGTTTATTCCAAACATTTAAATGTAATCCAAACTGATCAGTTATTTATGTTATATAATACGAGAAAGTTTGAAAATTATAGTTGTTTTTCTAAAATTTTATTTGAAGCGATTTGAGAGAATTTGCCATTAACAATTGATTTTTTGTTTTTATTCTTTGAGAATTTAAGGTTGTAAATGCATTTCTTTTATTTGTCATCTTCATTTTACTAAAATACGAAAATTTGTGGTAAGAAATGGAGAGAAAGTAAACACAAACAATAACTAATAAAACTCAAATGATTATCAATGGTGGTTTGATTTTGTTCTTAAAAATTTATTTAAAGAGAGACGTTGAATACTTGATTATCTATATGAAGTTATTTTCTCATTTGTTTATATACACGATTTTAAATATTTCTATAAATAACGTCCAAATAAATAATTGAAGATTGAATAATAATTGATATATTACATAAAAATTTTGAATTATATATTTAATAGAATTTTGGTCAATAGATTTTAAAAGTCTTGAAAATTGAAGGACTAAATAAGTTAAAATACATTTTTGGTTGCATTCTATTTAAATTTAAAATACTTTAAAATTTCTAATATGAACATTTTTATTTTTTACACAGTTTTTTCATTTACTGAAAAGAGATTCAATAAGGCTATGGAACATTAATATCTATTAGTTATAGAAAAACTAAAATTAAACAATTAATTAATTAAGGAGTAGAACTAAAATCAAATAACAAAACGACATTTGTTTTAAAAAAACTATAATTCAACTTAGGAAAAACTCACAAAAATTCAATCATGGGTTCACGTGTTGTTGCTGACGTCATCAAACACGAGTCGTGTCTTACACTCGTGTGAGGCTGAAGGCGGCGAGTACCGATAAATTTCCAGACGCAGGGAAATCAAACCCTTCAATTTGGACTTTGAACAAAACTTTCGAGTTTCCACTATGGCAACTCGCAAAAACCCATCTTAGGAAATATCACTCATTCTTCTCTTCTTGTTTTATTTATTAAGAGAAAAGGAAATGAATAACAAAAGAAATAATAAAACCCAATTTACAATTATATTTGTTCAATAATTTACTCATTCCCTATTTGCGAATTCGCCATTCTCCGATTCACGAAAGGGACCACCGCGTTTTTTCGTTGACTCCGCCAAAAACCCAAACTGCAGTTCAAACAAATCCCAACCCCAACAGGAAGATCAAAGAGGGAAAAACTGAAATAAACTGAGGGATTTCGTGTTGTAAAAATGTTGTTGAGTGTTCGTTCTCGTTGTTCCGGCGATGTGGCGGCGGTGTGAGATCTCACCGACGACTGAAAGGCCTATTTGACTCATCTCGGGGCCCATTTTCGAGATGGGTTCGAGTCCAATTGGGGCCGGAATGAGTGGAGCAGCGAGTAATTGCGTTATGAGCGGTGGTGCTGCTGTTACGGGTGGCGGCGGAGTTGGCGGCGGTGGCGGTGTCAATGGTTCTACTAGTAGCTACGGTTGTGGATGGAAGTGGCAACAGAGACACATCAGAGTTGTCTCTTCAGGGTTCGTCTTCTTCTTTGGATGCTTCGTTTTGTTTGGATCGATTGCTACACTCTACGCTTGGTTAGCTTTTACTCCTCAGTATGTCCGTACAATCGGCGGCGTTTCGTCGCTTGGATGTCAAGAAGATAATGAAGGTTCTTGGTCTATTGGAGTTTTTTATGGCGATTCTCCTTTCTCCCTTAAACCCATTGAAGACGTGAGTTCATTTCAACTCTCTTTCTTCTTTCTCTGTTTTACAACAGTTTCTATTCTTGTACTTAACTCATTTACTTAGGTCTTGATCCATAATAGTTATATTATTTCTTCTTATTCTTTAACTCAGCTGTATTTTTGAGAAGTTTGGAATTTCTGGATTATCAGATGGATTATTGATTATTCTTTTGCTTTTGGCTAAGTGGGAATTTAATTGAGTGCAGGCCAATGTATGGAGGAACGAAAGTGCCGCCTGGCCAGTTGCTAATCCTGTTATCAATTGTGCTTCAGTTTCTAACGCTGGCTTTCCTAGTAATTTTGTTGCCGACCCGTTTCTTTTTGTTCAGGTAACAATTTTCATTTATTACTTCTCAATTTCCTTTTTTGGCTCCTGAAAAATATTCAACACCTTTTGCTGTGATTCACTGAATTTGTTCATCAGCCTTCAATTCTATGATTCTTTGATAGTTCTGCGCTCGTTGAAGTCCACTTTTTTTTTCGCTGTCTTTCTGTTGGCTGTGGAGTTCATATTTACACTCTACTTTCAGTTTGTTATACCTCAATAGAATGAGGTCCGCGTACGAATATTTTTACCTAATTATTTTCGAAAAAGTTAATTGGTCAGTAAACAACTTCAAATGCCTGCATATGAAGTCTCCTCCTCGTTGAAATATGGAGAGGAACAACTGAATTGGATTGTAGCTTATTGGCTTGTTTGGTTGGGTAGAATTTTAGCCATTCCGACATGCTGCAAGTTCAAATCTCGAAATCAGGACGGGGTTCAGGGTTTAATGTGCGTTGCCGTGGTGGTGATGCATGTTTGGTTTTGATCACGAAACAGAGATGGAAACATGAAGTTCTTAGTTCTTTCTTGATCATTTTCTTTCCCTGTAATCTTAGGGATAGATATATTAGGTTTTGTTCCAAGAAGATATGTATATCTTCTGTTCATCCTTTCAGTTTTGCATAAAGCCTAGTGGGGTTTAAATTCTAACTATTGTGAGACCGTAGCCTTTTTGAGGGCAAGAGTAAGACAGGTGTACACAAATGGACACAATGAAGAATATAAAACAGAAGCCAGTCGTGAAACTTCCTAATATAATCATCAGCCTTTTGGTTTGACAGATTTTGTCAATTTGACAACTGGTTAAAAAACATGTCCTTGATCTATATGTCAGATGTCTGAATCTTAAACTCTCATTTTGTTGTTGAACGTAACCAATAATCGGCGTTTTGTTATTGGTTCTGTGTTCGTCCGTAACTATTTCATAAAATTGCACCTCAGAGGTTCTTTCGAGTGAACATGAAGGCTCACTGTCTTTGAGTGGTTTGTTTATTATTCATAGGTTGTCATGGGAATGCTGCAAAGTTTTTAAAAGGTGAAACTGAATGCTAATACTCACTTTAGGTGTAGATACAAGTGAGGTAGTTATTGATATTAAATGCCAATGCTGAGCATATCTAAATTTTTCAAAACAGTTAGGTTAGTTATGGTTGGTTCTATTCTGGAAAGAACTTTAAGACACTACAAATGGCTCAACTTTAGTTATTGTGCAAGAGTTGATAAATACTCGAAGAAACAAGGTGTGCTTCCTCAATCCATGGTAGTGGGTCTATGCAAAATCTGTTTGGCTTTTTGCAGATCTCTTCTGAAATTCCTCCTGTTCTGTTTTTTAACATTTGGTGTAAGATGGCGTAGATGTTTATCATCGGTATTTATTGCAGTGGGGTTTTTATTTAAATTGGGGTGGGGTGGGGGGGAATTTTTCTTTCTATGCCATGTATTGTTTCATTTGTTTTCAATGAAAGTCAGGTTTTTTCATAAAGAAAACGATGATGCAATCATGAAGTAGCTGTGGGACAATAAGTATTCAATCACGATAAATGAACTTCCATTATGTCAAATTTAAAGAGAATTGAGATGATAGTATTCAATATAAAAGTCATAGATGTGATTAGGAAATGATCATGTGATATCTATTAGGTCTGGATGTAGCCATTATGGCCACTTCTTATTACCAAACTGTTTTTAGTTTTGCTCTAACCCTTGGTTTAACACAGATTTTGTTGCAATAGTTTGGTGTTGCATAAAGTAACAGTATAAGACGTGCATTTAAATTTGATATTTGTTGGAAAACATATGGCTTAGAACACTAGTTTATATGGTGGTATTTCTGTCAAGTACTAAATGAAAGTTTAGTGGGAAAGACCAAAATATGTTTTTATTTGAAGTTCATGGACCAGAATAATATACTTGCAAGTATAAACTGAAAATGAAACAATGATGAAAGTTCAAGATCGGAATAGTTTATCATCTTAGTTTAGATTTCCCCCCCACTTATAAGCATGTTTACTCCTTTCACAAACAAATCAATCTTGCCATTCACTTATTATATGTATACGGCAATTAACATAATTGTTGTGCTTAATTATATTGGCAGGGAGATACTATTTACTTATTTTATGAAACCAAGAACTCGGTATCCTTACAAGGAGATATAGGTGTTGCCAAAAGTGTGGATAATGGAGCAACATGGCAGCAACTAGGTGTTGCTTTGAATGAGAAATGGCATCTCTCTTTTCCGTTTGTCTTTGAACATCTTGGTGAGGTAAGATATTCTATTTCTTCTCTTTTACCATTTGCTCAAAATGAAACAGTTGTACTATCAATTGCTAAAGACACCCTTTCTTGTACATATAATCTAAATGTTTTGGTTGGACTATGTATGTATATATTTTATATATATAAATATTTGATAAATATTGAAAATCGAAACTTTCATTGAGAAAGAAGAAAATAATACAAGGGCATAAAAAACCAAGCCCATGAAAGTCCCACCAAGGGAAGGGATTCTTGTCAAGAACAATAAAACCTAACGGATAGTTACAAAAAAAAGTTGACACTTTGAAATCCTAAATGTTTTTGACCACATGTAAAGTTGGTTTTAGATCTCTAAACCGAGCTGAGTTCAAGCTTCAGGTTTAAAACTTGGCACCTTTTTTTCACTCAGTTTTCTTTCAAAAGAAAAAAAAGAAAAACCTCAGACACTTGATTGACCATTAGCAACAAGGAGAGGTTCCCCATAAATGGTTTTCCAAAGGGCTACATCTACTGTGCCTATTCAATTGAACCACTCCCAAAATTTGATAGTTTTCTATTATTTCTCGCAGATATATATGATGCCAGAAAGTAGTAAGAAAGGTGAAGTTCGTCTTTATCGGGCAGTTAATTTTCCTTTGAAGTGGGAATTGGACAGAATTATTCTCAAGAAGCCCCTTGTCGATTCAGTCATCATCAACCACAATGGTATGTATTGGCTTTTTGGGTCAGATCATAGAGGGCTTGGTACCAAAAGAAATGGGCATTTGGCGATTTGGTATAGCAGCTCACCCCTTGGTCCTTGGAAGGCTCACAAGAGGAACCCTATCTATAATGTAGATAAAAGTTTTGGTGCTCGTAATGGAGGCAGGCCGTTTCTTCATGACGGTAGCCTTTATCGCATTGGTCAAGATTGTGGTGAAACTTATGGCAAAAAAGTTCGTGTTTTCAAGATTGAAATTCTTACAACAGATAGCTACAAGGAAGTAGAAGTTCCGTCTGGCTTAGTAGAACCTGTTAAGGGTCGCAATGCTTGGAATGGTGTTCGCTACCACCATCTTGATGCTCAGCAGCTTAGTTCTGGTAAATGGATTGGGGTGATGGACGGAGATCGAGTACCCTCGGGTGATTCAATTCATCGATTTTTTCTTGGTTGTGCTTCATTTGCTGTCGTTGCTGTTCTTGTTGTGTTACTCGGTGTGTTACTTGGAGCAGTGAACTGCATTGTTCCCCTTAATTGGTGTGTTTATACTTCAGGGAAGAGGAGCGATGCAATCTTAACTTGGGAAAAGTCAAATTTATTTTCTTCGAAAGTGAGACGATTTTGTAGCCGAGTGAACAGAGCACCTTCAGTCCTTCGAAGTTGGGTAAAATCTAATACTTGCACCGGCAGACTTGTTCTTGCTATTTTATTTGTATTTGGAGTTGCTCTGATGTGTACTGCAGTGAAGTATATATACGGGGGCAATGGTGCCCAAGAAGCCTACCCGTTTAAGGACCACTACTCTCAGTTCACGCTACTCACGATGACTTATGATGCTCGCCTTTGGAATTTGAAAATGTATGTGAAGCATTATTCGAGATGCTCGTCTGTTCGAGAAATCGTTGTGGTGTGGAACAAGGGAAAACCTCCAAAAATAAGTGATTTGGATTCAATCGTGCCTGTGAGAATTAGAAGTGAAAAGAAGAACTCACTCAATAACCGGTTTAACTTGGACCCTTCAATAAAAACTCGAGCTGTTTTGGAGCTTGACGACGACATCATGATGACTTGTGATGATGTTGAACGTGGTTTTAGGGTATGGCGTCAGCACCCTGATCGCATTGTGGGATTCTATCCCCGGCTTGTCAATGGAAATCCTCTGCAGTACAGAGCCGAAAAATATGCCCGATCTCATAAAGGGTACAATATGATTCTTACAGGTGCAGCTTTCATTGATAGTCAATTAGCTTTTCAAAGGTACTGGAGTGCAGCTGCCAAGCCAGGCAGGGATTTGGTTGATAAGATTTTTAATTGTGAAGATGTTTTATTGAATTTTCTCTACGCCAATGCAAGCTCAACTCAAACAGTAGAATACGTGAGACCTGCGTGGGCAATCGACACATCGAAGTTCTCCGGTGCCGCTATCAGCAAAAATACCCAAGTTCACTATCAACTAAGAAGTGAATGTCTCAATAAGTTTTCAGAGTTGTATGCAAATTTGGGGGATCGGAAATGGGGATTCGATGGGCGCAAAGATGGTTGGGATTTGTAACCGATGAAAGAGTTTCTCCCAACAAATAGACCTATAACTTATGTTTGACATTGCTGGTCCTTCTCTCTCGCGCATCGTTTTTAGTGAACTTCCAATGTTGAGGCTTCTCCCCCTTGTGAATTTAGTTGGGGAGTTCTATAGATTCAGTTAGTGAGATGTACATTTCTTTGTCATGGATTGTTTTGCTTGTTTTGAAAACCGATTCCACTTGGGGTGTGCCAGATGGCTGTTCCTGATTGGCTTCGAGACATTAGCCATCTCACCACCCGGACGCTCCGCAGATCAGCGAGTTCCAACCACCTGTTGTTGTAGCTTGAATTGTACCATTTGCCCTCGTTTGAAGGACTATAGACTTGTACGTACAAAAAGGTAAAGGGTAACCAAAAGAAAGCTCTGAATTATCATCATGAAAGAAAAAACACTGCTTTTTTTTCCCCTTTTCTTTTTAATTTATATATTCCCCCATCTTTTTTTTTTTCCTAGAAATTTTAATTTCCACTTTCTGGGTAGGCATACTGAAACTAGTGTCTAGTTGTCCAATTAATGAATGTATTGTTTGATTCATCATCCAGCTCTTATTTTTGGTAGTTTAAACTTTATGTCAATTTAGTTATTTTTTTCTAACTCTAAAAAAGTTTCTCCATTGTCTTTAGATTATGCTTTCTATTTAGTTCATATCACCAATTACATTTATATAATGTTTTAGTTTTCTGTCATATCATACCAACTTTGTATAAAAGCTTATCTTATGGACATGATTTATAATATAATCTATTAACTAATGTGTTTAATGTGATGGTTATCTTTTTTATTGATATTTGATATGTTTGACTGTAAAGTAAAAGTTAGGATATGGGTTGAAGAAGGAAAGATGTGGGACAAATGTAGAGAGATTGATGATTCCATTGCTTTTGAGAAAGAGCCCACAAACCCTAAAACAACTTTAAAGAGTGTAAGATATAAATTAAACATAAAATGAGTCACATGGGCCAGCCTTATGGTGTTTGGTTGTGGGGGCCAATAGTGAGTAGTTGAGGATGCTTGTTTTTTTTTTTTTAACAGTGAAATAAACAAATACATCCCTTCAACATGGTGATGGGAATGGTATTGAGGAGGAGAAGAAACCACCCCATATGGGCTAATCTTTTATGGGTGTTTGTGGCCCCAAATTCAGAATTATTTTCATATCTTGTCCCGTCCCTCTCATCAATGGAAAAACGTAACTCGGAATTTGGATTAAGGAGACGTTTGGATTCAAGAAATGTAATTAATTTACGATAGAATTTGATGTGTGGAATCATTACTAACGTTGTAGCTTGTGTCTAAGGTGTAGAATTGAAGTTGGGTTGGTTGAGTTGTGAGGGTTTATTTTTATAATTTTTTTCTGTAATTTTTTTAGTTTTGAAAAATAGAAAAAAAAATCATTTGATAACTTTGTGATTTAACTTTGAATTAATAATTTTTAAAAAGATATCAACTCAGTTAAAATTAGAAAATATTGATTTTAATGTCGGTCTAGAAATTTATCAATCACCTTAAGAGTTCAAGAACACAATCTTGAGATTGAGACCAATTCATACTTTTTAAAGTCAAAAAATCAAATTGACACATTTTGTTAGTATAACAATTGTGGTGTCGAGTCATTTACGCTCAAATCTATAAGTTAGTCATGAACATTTAACCCTAAATATTAGAATTCGAGTATTTTAACTTATGATGAATCAATTAGTTAAAGGACAACCAACCTGAAAAAAGAAAATCATATAATCTGCCAAAGAAAGATCCTTTAATTTTTCAAAGCTTCTTTTGTAGTTTTTACTGTGCTGCCAAAAACGGCATGCCATGTGTCATATTCTCATTTGCCCTTAGCCTTTTCTACCCCACACCTTGGAAGAGAATTTTTTAAAATAAAAAATTATACTCAAATTTTGAGAGCTTATTATTAAAAACAAAATTAATAATTATATCAATTTATGTAAATAGTTATTTTCAATTTTTTAAGAAAAAAAACTATTAAATCATTTTACCACTTGCGTTATTAATTAAAAAAAACGTTACTATCTACTTCATTAATTATCTTTGTCCTTAATTTACATCAATTTATGTAATCAAAGAAGTATTACATATATGAAATTGTATATTAACGAATTTAAAATGTAATCCTAGGGTTTAAATTAATTCATTTATATAAGTTTTTGTAGTTTTAGTTCATATAATTTATGTTAAATTACAAGTTTTAATATGTGAATTTTGAGGTTTGAGTTTCAATTAGAAGAAAAAAGAGGGTAACCCTCCAAGTTTAGGCCAATAAGGAGAGAGAAAGAAAGCTTAGAGAAAGAGAGAGAATTGAAGGAAAAAGAAATTAAAAAATGAAGAAAAAGAATACATGGTTGATCTCCATCATCCAATCCCATGTGCTTCAACCTCTCTCCTGTCTTCTCTCTAATCCCCACATCTCTCCCTTTTCTCTCTTCCATGAAAATTTTCCTTCACATTCTCTCTCCTCCATTTTTTTTTTTTTTTTTCATTATCTAAATTTCCCAATTTCATCCTTACTACCTTTCTAGGGTTTTGAAAATTTTGTTACAAACCTAAAAAAGCTGTTTCAACGTTCACACATTTCCATATTATTACACCTCTCAATTCACCCCTTTCCTTCCCACACATTCCCCACCCCTTTTTTTAAAACAAGAAACTGTTAAAAAAAAATGGAACTCTGATCAAATTTCTTCTTGTTCTTGCTGTTGACTGTCTTGGCTCTGTGCCCAAGAACAGTATTGATAAAAAAAAAAGAGAAGAAAAATGAAATTTGAGTGTTGAAAGAGAAAGTGGGTGAGATTAATGTAGAGAAAAAGGGGTTTTTGTAGATAGCGATGTTGGCAATGGAGAAGGATTTTGATGCCAAGTTGATGATTCAGGGCAACGCTTCTAATGGTGGCAATGTTCAGAGATCCAAGAGCTTTGCCTTTCGAGCTCCTCAGGAGAATTTTACAATCCAGGATTTTGAATTGGGAAAAATTTATGGGGTTGGTTCATATTCCAAGGTAATTTATTCTTGTTTTGGCCTTAAGTTTCTCTTGATTTAATTCTCCTCTTGTTTCTGTTTAAATCTAGGGAAATTATGGGTATGTTTAATTTGTGTGTGATTCTGTTATTTCTTACATTTTGATTTGGTTGGTTCTTTGATAAATTCTGTTTTGAAGTGACAATCCATAGATATTATAGAATGTGGTTTTATATTTCCTTTTCCCATTCTAAATCTTATGAACATGGATCAATTTTCTTTTATCCAGACTCCATTATATCTGTGTATTCAAGGTTGTGTCTATGTCCTCTTTTCCTTCTTACCCAATAAATTGAACTGGGATGCCTTATATGTGAAGCTGGAGAGACATGAAATAGGGTTGAAAAGGAATCTAGGATCTCTTTAATTTGTATAAGCTGAAACATTTGTTTTTGCTTACCTTCTTCCTTTCTTTCTTTTTTCGTCTCTGCTCGGCTACCGTCTTGTGTGGGATGGGAAAGATCTTGCTTGAATGCTACTTTATGAATAGAACTCAAGTCGCCCATCAACAAAATCTACTTTTTTGAAAGGGATGTCCACATGTTTAACTTCAATTATGTTAACGACATAATTATTTGAGCTCCGATTGATAATCATTTAGTTTTTGGTTTCTGAAAATTAAGCTTGTATATACCACGATTCTACCTATTGATTTCTTTGTTTTGTTATCTACTTTTTAAGAGTGTTTTTAGAAACTAATCCAAGTTTTGAAAACTAACGCTCCGTTTAGTGTGACTTGAAAAGTAAGCCTATTTTTTTCAATTTCGTTTATTGTTAGCAAATTTTCAAAAACAGAAACGTGTTTTTAAAAACCATTTTTTTCAGTTTTGAAAACTTGACTTTAGAGGTGGAAGTGGTGTTTTTTAGTTAAGACCTAAAAAACAACTTTTAAAAACTTGTTATTGTTTTTGGAATTTAGCTAAGAAGACAAATGTATAGTTAGGAAAGACGAAAACAGTAGGAAAGAAGTTTAAAGCAAGCCCAACTTTTGAAAACCACAAACAAAAAACCAAATGGTTACTTAATGGGGTTTTAGTGATACTGACAACAAATTTAATACTTCTTTTTCCTAACAGAAGAGCAAATAAATAATTTCTAATGCAGTTGGAGTAAAATTAAGAATCTTAAAAGATTAAGGTTGATTTAGTATATTTAGCACTTTGCTTTCACTATAATCATTCTCTTTATCTGTTAAGGACGACTATCAATATCATGATATGAACTGTTGGTTTATCTGTTGCTTTATAAATGGCCTTCTAAATGTTCTCACCAGGTCGTGAGGGCGAAGAAGAAGGACACAGGAATTGTATATGCATTGAAGATAATGGACAAAAAATTCATCACCAAAGAAAATAAAACTGCTTATGTGAAGTTGGAAAGAATTGTACTTGATCAATTGGACCATCCTGGTGTTGTCAGACTATTTTTTACCTTTCAGGATACTTTCTCTTTGTGTATGTATTTCTTATGCGTATCATTTTGTCATTTTTCTGTGAATGTTCCTATATTCCATATCTTTTTGTCTGCTTGGTCAAAAGTCGCTATGATTTTATATATTTGTACGGTTTTCTGTTATCCACTTCGTTTTCTTACTGATACTCATTTCTTGATTTCGATGTTTAAGACATGGCATTGGAGTCTTGTGAAGGTGGAGAACTTTTTGATCAGATAACTAGGGTAAGTTGATTTGGAAGAACTTTCAAACGTTCGTTCTTCCCTTGCTTGTATGCCAATCTCTCGTGAAGTTTATAAATCCCCCATGTAATTCATTTTTAAATTACGCTATTTCTCGTGTTCATAAGCATTAAAATTGAGTTAACTTGATCATTTGATAAATCTTAGCATATTTTTCTGTTTGGGAGTTCAAGTTTTGTGATCTAGGGGTGTTACTTTTTTTTTCCTTCAAAAACTTTTGGAGAAGTCTTTGGCGAAAACTAGCTGGCGTGTTTAGTTTAATGGTTGAAATGCTTATTAAGTAATTTATTTTTTGGTTTGTTTCATTTGCTTTCTTCAAAAACTTCTTGTCACTGACATTTTGAAGTGTAAAATCTTTTTTCTGTTGTATGGTTTTGTGTATCTTTTAAAACTTGATCACTTTTGAAGCTTTGGATGGCTGTGATGTTGCATTTTGGATCAAAGATATGACATATTCTCAGTATATAGCAAATGTATATTCTACTGGCATTTTCATTTTTTTTTTCATTCTAAACCTTGAGTAGTTTATCAACAGAAAGGTTGTCTGTCGGAGGATGAAGCTCGGTTTTATACTGCAGAAGTGGTGGATGCCCTTGAATACATACACAGCATGGGATTGATACACCGTGATATCAAGGTTTCTTATTTACGTCTGCTCTATTATTGTGGACGTGTAGCGCACAAAATATTAATCAACAATTTTTTGGCAGCCTGAAAACTTGCTACTTACTACTGATGGACATATCAAAATAGCTGATTTTGGGAGTGTAAAGCCTATGGTGGATAGTCGAATTACGGTTCTCCCGAATGCAGCATCAGGTTCATATCACTGTCAAAAGAAAAGAAAATTGAATCTTGTTCAAGCACATTTTGACATGGATTGCACCAATTTTTACATGTAGATGATAAAGCTTGTACATTTGTGGGAACGGCTGCATATGTTCCTCCAGAAGTCCTTAATTCCTCCCCAGCAACTTTCGGGTAATGAGTCCATCTTACTTACCTATACATGAATGTTTTTTTCTCTTTTGGAGATTACTCGAGGAGGTAGGTGCGATATGATCGACAGCTTTATACCCTTTGAATGTAGGATTGAGAAACAAAAAATTATGGTTTCACCACACATGCAAGGGTTGGGGAGGGAGGGGGCAATTATTATGGGACAGTCTCATTGAATAATTTGTGTTTTTGGGTCTTGAAAATCAAGGGCTATTGTTGGTCTTTGTGTTCATATCCGTAACTCATCCTTCCATTTTCGTTTATACTCCATGTAACATAATCAATTTTTTGGATTTGAAAACAGAAATGACCTTTGGGCACTCGGGTGCACCTTGTATCAGATGCTTTCTGGTACTTCTCCTTTTAAGGATGCAAGTGAGTGGCTTATTTTTCAGAAAATCGTAGCACGAGATATAAAATTCCCCAGCTATTTTTCCGAGAAAGCAAGGGACCTCATCGATCACCTATTGGTATGTTTGCTACTGGAATGCTGATTTTTTCTCAGGAAGTATAAAATGGATATTCTTATGTTTTTTTGTACTCCAGTTCATTTTAGTATTCAGTCTTTATTTTATGTCTGTTGTGCCTTAACTCGTCTTTCGTCTATTTCAGGATTTAGATCCCAGCAAGAGACCGGGTGCCGGAGCTGAGGGTTATGCTTCTCTCAAGAGTCATCCCTTCTTTGAGGGGGTTGATTGGAACAAAATAAGATCACAAACTCCTCCCAGGCTTGCTTTAGAGCCAGGGGTATTGCTTGCTATCAAAAGTGCTTGTCACCATTTGTTCTATCCATGTGTTCTTTGTCAAATACATTATCTCGCTTTTGATTATGTAGAGTCATTCAAATGAGAACGACGATAGCTCCGAGTCTTCTTGGAATCCTTCACATATTGGAGACGGCACATCGAGACAAAATGATGGGAATGCTGGTTCTGCATCAACTTCCGAAGGATCACATCATATTACTCGACTTGCATCGATCGACTCCTTTGATTCAAAATGGTATTTGTTTTCTTCGTGATACTGACTATATAATATTTTGCTCAAGCTAACGTTTTTGTAGTGATTATAGCGTGGATACTGATCTCTCTTTTGATATGTTAATTTTCGTCTTAACAGGCAACAATTCCTCGAACCTGGAGAATCTGTTCTTATGATCTCAATGGTGAAAAAACTTCAGAAACTAACAAGTAAAAAGGTTCAACTCATCCTCACCAACAAACCAAAGTTGATTTATGTTGATCCTTCAAAGCTCATTGTCAAGGGGAATATTATCTGGTCTGACAATCCTGTTGACCTCAGCGTTCAAGTGACCAGTCCTTCACATTTCAAGATTTGCACAGTATGCCACAAAAAACTCTATGGTTCTCTTTCTACATCATTTTAGATTTATCAATGTAGATTACCGATTTTGAGTTTTCTTTTTTCTGATTCGTTCGTATATCCACTGGTGTCCTGTTTGATAAACGTTTGACATGTCTACTTTCTGAAAATATTGTCTGAAAAACTAAAGAGGAGTCCTATATTGTTAGGGAACAAAACAAATTCATTAGTTCAGTTGTTTTATTTCTCAACCATTCTAATCCAAAGTTCATTCTTCAGCCAAAGAAGATTGCCTCGTTTGAGGATGCGAAACAGCGAGCGTGGCAGTGGAAGAAGGCGATCGAGGTGCTTCAAAACCGATGAATCTTTTCGTGTTTGGTGACACATTCTTTGGAAGAGTTTACATTTAAAAGAGGAAAAGAAAAGTTGAGGTTCATCAATAACTTAAATTTTCTAGGATTATTTTATTTAGTGGAAGTTATTATAGTTGGAAAAAAAGAAAAAAAAAGAAAAGATCAGCTAATTCACCCTTCCATCAACCCCAAAAGAAGAAAGCTGGAAGAAAGAAGAAGAAAGAGTGATATTATTATGTCATTAAAATCATTGCTTTGAAATTGTATGTGCAGTTTTCTGCTTTAGTCGTTATATATGGCCTTGAATTAATACATGTATTGAAGAAGATACCTACATGTCATCAATGGAATTTACTCATCAAATTATTTACTATTATATGAATTCATGTTTTCTCTATAGTTTTTTTGCCCAATCCATTATGGGTTAGGGAATTTATGAAATCCAGTGTATATATGCTTGTTTGAGAGTATTTTTAAAATTTCTAACTTTAATCATTCAAAAATAATATAATATATAATATTATAATTCTTAATATAATTTCCATATCATTAAAATTGATTTTGAATGATAAAAAGTATATTTTAGAATGGTTTTTACCATTTTGAAAGTACTTTTAAACATGTTTTATGCCTACCGGTTAATTAGGTTAAAAAAATTAAGAATTTAACTTAATTTAACTTAATCTATTCAAAATTTTAATGTTTTATTTAGAATTTTAAACTACACGTTTTAGAAGGAATTGACAAACTATTTAAACGTAAATATTTGGGGGAGTATTTTATTTTATTTACAAATTCCCCTTTATATAAATTTAGCTAGATATATAATTATTTTTTTAAAAGAAAAATATGAATTTATGATTTTTTTTTTCCGAAAGGAAACTACTTCGTCTCCCTTTTGAATAAATAAACTTTAGATTAAGATGAAAAGGGTGTAAGATGCCTCCTTTTGAGGCCAAAAAAAACACCTTTTTCTTTTTTCTTTTATATGGAAAAATAATTATTTTACAGTGAATTTAAATACATTCAAACTAAAAATCATGCCATAGAATACTATGGAAAACAGTCCAGCAAAAAAGGGAACAAGAAAATGGATATCATCCATTCAAGCTTGAACATAATCACTATGAGGCAAACAAACCAAAATCATTGTAATTAATTCTATTGGTCCAATTCTAATTATTGAGTGATTTTAGAATGTTTTATGTCAAAGTCACTCTCAAAAATACTTTTAGTAATTCAAAATCAACTTAATGTCATGAGTTTTATATCATCAAAATTGACTTAGAAACATAAAAGCATGTTTACATATGATTTCAAAAATGACAAAATCACTCCCAAATGCTTTGGGAATTCTGAATTAATTCGAACCACCGAACTCAAAGTTGGATTTGTTTATTTATTTACTTGGAAAAATGAACTTTTGGTTCGGTCTTGGGTTTGGTTGGTATCTTCGGTCGGTTCAACCCGAACCAAACCAAATTCGGGAAATTAAAAAAAAAGGATTAGGGTTTAGCAGTTTGCACACGTCAGCCGTAAGGCTCCCCCATCTCCTCTCCCGTGTTTTCCCTCACTTCTTCTGTCACACACTCTCCGGCTTCCCTCTCGCCGCTCCAGTCGTCCAGTTCGCCGGTTTTCCGTTCCCGGATTTTGTGTTTTATTCTTGGATTTTCAATGAGTATTTCGTTCCTGCAAAATTGATGTGTAATTTTGATACCATTTCTCGTAGCTAATTCATGAGCTGAGCTGATTAGAGGTCATTTATCTGCTAAACTGCTTAGAATGGATGAGTTTTTGAACCAAATCTTTGCAACTCATGCTGTTGCTGCTGTAGGCTCAGTGACACTAAGTACAGTTCTTACTTATCCTCTTGACACTATCAAAACTATTATCCAGGTACAATTTCTTGAATATGAATATTTTCTGTCATGTAACTGTATCTGTCTGAGTTGATCTAATTCTACTCTTCTCTACAATAGGTTGGTTCTAACCCTTTAGGATCTAGCAAACAGTTGACGTCTACTCAGGTTTTACAGAGAATTCAATCTTTCTCAGGAAATTCAGGTGATTCTTTAATTTTTCTTGAATTATAATGAAGATTGGCTGCACTGTTTGATAAAAGTAAATATAGAGCTTATACCTTTGACTAAGAGGTTAGAGGTTCAAGCCCCACCAATATAACGTTGAATTTAAAAGAAATCTATTTCTTTGTGTTCCTTTATTCAACATAGTAATTGCCTGCTTCTAAAGAACATATTGCTTGGATCATATTATTTAGAGTCTAATTTCACATTGACTGAAGATTGCAGGTCTGTATAGTGGATTTGGATGGTTGGCCTTTGGGAGACTATTTGGTATAGGTGCTCGATTTGGAATATATGAAATTGTGACAGCTTTTTATAAAGGTGAAATCATCTATCCTATTTTAATGTGTCCAACATTGTAATCTTAACATGAAGTATTCAAACCAACAACTCGAATATTATTTAACAAAATGAATTTCATTGGTAACCAAAGTATGCAAGGAAAGGAAAGTACGGAATTCTGACTTCAACGTTTCATTGAGACTTCAAAATTACTATCGATAAATTTTGTTTTCGTGATGGTCATAAGTGCATTTGTGACAGATGGTCGTGAAGATGATTACATACATGTGTCTGAGGCTTTTCTAGCTGGACTTATGGCTGGTGCTGCGGAGTCATTGATATACTCTCCATTTGAGCTTGTTAAACTTCGTGCCCAAGTGACTTCTGCAGTTCGATTACCAAGACCAAGTTCTCTCGTCGGACAAGAAAGTGCTCTTGCACCTTCCATGTCAAGATTTCTTCATGGCTATACACTGGATCAGAAAGCCTTAAACTATTCAGTTGGTCTTTTATCTACTCTAACGACCAAACACCCAAACATAAAAGGTGCTTTACAAGAGTATCCATGGACGATGACAGGTTCCGGGAGGCCACCTGCAGTCAGCAGCGTGCGTAGGCCATCAGATATTGTTTCACTAGAAGGATGGCATGCATTTTGGAGAGGTTTGCGATCTGGGATTGCAAGGGATTCCATCTTTAGTGGCGTATTTTTCTCAACCTGGCAATTTCTGCACCAATCTATGCTTATTTGGAAGAGCATCGATATGAATCCACCACCCAGGTTCGACGATTCAACACTAGACTTCCCTTGCAGTTGTGTCTAATTTGCTACCGTTTCAATTTTCACTTTGGGATATCAAGAACACAATTAAGTACTTGACCTCAGTCCATTGGTGTAGTTTGAGTATCTGAGCCAATATATAGTTGTCAAAATCTAAATCTATTGTTGGTATATTCATTTAATGGAGGAGTTTGGATGATAAACAATTTTTTCTCTCAATCTCTTCTTCCAGGTCAAATAATGAAATAGGTCCGCTGTCTCCGTTTTCAGTAAGTCTTGCAGCTGGATTTTCAGGCGCAGTTGCTGCGGCTGCTTCTCATCGTTTCGATACTGCCAAGAGTCGATCACTATGCACTGTGCTGCCCAAGGTATGAAAATCATTAATAGAGGAGTTTTGTGTAATATAATTTCTTATAGTTATATGTTCTTGTTTATACCTATGGTCTTAAGAAATCAAGAGGAAGTGAGAGAGATTTATTTCCATTAGGGCAAATCATTTTTTAATTCTTAATAAATTGGACACTGTAAAATGTGCATTTCATAAAACATTTCTTCCACCGATCCATTTTGCTCGATGAGGATCTTGACCTTTTTTTTTTTTGTTGATAAAAAACGGATATATTCAAGAGAACAACCTAATGACAAGGGATGAGAGGGCCCTCCCCGAGAAAATCTAATAAATAAGGACCTTTCAGTTGTTGAAAATCATATAAAGGTTATAATTACTAAAGTGTTCGGTGTAACTATTTGGCTTTTTGGTTTTTTGAAAATTAAGTTTATAAGCACTATTTTGCTATCTAATTTTTACTAATGTTTTCGAAAACCAAACTCAAATGTTTGCGTAAAAAAATGTAAAAACCATACTAAGAAAATTGAGAAGAAACAAATATAAATTTTACAAAATGAAAGCACTATTGAGGTCTGAATTTTACAAAATGTTTGTGTAAACAAATATTCTGTTGATAGGTCTTTTGCATGGTAAAATAGACAGTTTAATGACGTATTTTTGAAACAACTAAGAGAATTTTGTTTCCAAGTTTAAGAATGATACTGAAGATTGTTAATCTACATTGAGGAGCTGAAGATATGATCTCTACCTACTTACGTGCATTGAACGATTCTCTTTCTGTTTCATACGAATCGTCTTCTCTGTTACTATATGATGTCGAGTTTTAAAATAAGCAGACTTACACAGAAGCAATTGTTTGATCATGGTTGTTTTGTTGCAGTACGTTGCTTTGGAGAGGAAGTTTCTCAAATGGCAAAGACCGGGTAGTAGATTCGAGAGAACTACAGGGATTCATCCTGCTGATCGAGGTCTCCTGTCTCGTGGCCTTGGATTGCGAATGGCTAGCTGTGGTTTAGGGTCATTTGTTATGGTTGGAGGTTACTATTTGATTATTGATCATTTGTTGAAATGATAGTATTATTTGCATGTATTGCTTATTTTCAAAGGCCATAGAGAATCCATTTCTTGTCCTATACACAGAGTCTGTTATATTTCTGAGAAAGCATTGTTTCTGATGCTTTTGTTTCTTAATTGTGTTTCAGTTCTCTGCCTTCAAACATTAATAAGCAGATTAGATGATAATTATCACTTCAAAGTTAGAGTAATTATTAGTATTTACTTTACTTAAATAACATTTAGTAGAGTAATTATTACAACAATCATAGTAATTAAAAGAATATCATTAGAAGCCTTATTATCATGGCTCAAATTTATAAATAAATTGGCAATCACATTACAAATCAGTATAAAAGAAATAATATAAAGTAACAAAGAGCATTAAATTTGAAATGCTTAAAATTAATTATGGATTGCTTCCAATATGGAGTTGAGATATTATTTTTTTTTCGTTTCGTCGTCATTAGGTTTCCATTTTTTCCAAGCCCACCTTATGATGAGAAATCCTCCTAAAGCAAATAACTGAAAGTAGATGAAATGAATTACCATTAAAACAAATTTAATTCTTTTTATAAATCATATATACAATAAAAAAAGCTGCATTCTTAATTGTTACTTATTACTTTATTGTTTATTATTGTTTATTATTGTTAGTTGAAACTGCAATTTGTTTGGTAGTAATAATACTGCATGAATTTTGATCATCGAAAACTGTTTGACAAAGAATTCAAATGAGTAACCCTTCATGAACAGCGGAGTTACAGTACATATAAGTCTATTTTTCCAAGCTAGAGTTTCACGGGAACGGAGACAGAGTATACATTCACATCTCCGTTTCTCACCCATTTATTTTTTTAATAAAAAACTATTAAATATACACACACTTGAAACAAACATATATAGTATCTATCACCTTTATAATGAAATGTCACCCTATAAAACCTAAACTTCAAATTGTGTTTAATAAGTCATAGACATATTAAGCTAAAAAAGTCTCTAATTTTTATGTTTATTATCAATGTGATTAAATATCACATTTTATCCATTTAAAATTTTGAATTTGATTTTAATTTAATCTCTAAACTTTGACACTTTTGAAGACCAAAGCCATAAGGTTTTTATGATAGTTTATCAGTATTACATCTTAAAATTTATGAACTTAGATGAATGAAAATCAAACCCAAAACTAAACTAAAATACAACGTAGAAACGAAGAGCTTAGAGAAAAAGAAAAAACTTCTCCATAAAAGAGAGATATAATGAGAATGGGAGAAGGAATGATCATACCGGCCACCGGATTGCCGGATGTGAAAACTTCCCAGGGTGCTTGATCTCAGCCTTAACCGGCGGAGGGGGAACCACTTCCGGTGCCGGAATAGTGACTACCTCAGGCTTCGTCTCAGGTGGATTAATTTCCTCTTTCTTCTGATCCACATTATCTTTCTGCCGATTATTTCGCACAAAACTTGGCAATTTAGGGTTTCTCATAATATATTCTTTGTTCTCAGCCATGTCGTAAGATCACGGCTTCCGCTCCGCCACCACCGCCGCCCCCGATCGGAACAATAGTTTGTTTCTCTTTGTGGAAATATCTGCGTGTTAGGAAGGTGAGAGAATTGGGCTTTTTAATTGTGGAAGGAAGAATGGAATTGTTTCTTTTTTTAATATTTTATTTATTATTTTTGAGTTACTTCGTTCTCCCGCCAATACGATGCTTCCATAAAGAACGTAAATAATTTTAAAAGGAAAAGGGAAGAAATAGGGAAAATAAATCATTTTATATACCCTATAAATACATTTGTATAATACTTGAATAATCAACGTTCTTAAATTTATCTTAATAATATGCTTATTTCTTTCACCAAAAATAATCTTATTAAAGTAGGAAAATAAATAAATAAGTTTATGCTATTAATCTTCCAAAAAACTAGAGGAAAAATGCTGAATTTGACATTGGATGAAATATTTAATGCCTGATGAACGATTTTTTTTAAAACAAATCCTATAAATGATTTTTAAAACAAAAGGTTTAAATCCGTTCACTCATATAAATTTGAGGTACAATGTTAAGAAAAAACCTAGATGTGTAACTTTTTGTAAAATTGCTATGGATGGATATGTTAAAATTCACTAACAATGAATTGTACAAAGAAAACAATAATAAGGTTATATTTTAAAGTAAAATTGGCAAAATGTGTAATAAATTTTATTTTTATTCTCAAATTTTTCTATTTTTGAAAAAAACCCGTTTTCATAGACTATATAAAGACTCATGTGTTTACTAGAGACTTAAAAAGAAAAGTAGAAAAAGAAAATGTAAAATAGAATTATAAAACTCTAATATCAAATCCTCTATTAGGAGAAAAATAAAAATTACAATATTCATACTTTAAAATGATATTTTTATTTATACAAAAATCCTTATTAATTTATAATTTAAACTTATTATTTTTTTTTAATAAATGGTTGATGGGTTAATAACAGCACTTCTTTCTTTCTTTTTTCATTTGTAGAAAAAAGTATTTTATTTTGAATAACTCTTGAGAGGAAAGTCTTTTAAAGTTGATGAAAATGAATCTATCCTTTTTCCAATTAGGAAGGAGATGTTTATCCTCATTATTGGCCATTGGACAAGCATCAATACCATGAAATCTCAACAAATATATATTAGCCAATACATGATTTATAACCTAAATTAAATGTCATGCAAACTCTTTTATAGCGAAGCATACGAGAATAAATGAGAAAGCAAATAAGTATTATGTTACAAATAAAATGACTATGTATTCTTTTTAAAAACTCAAGGATAAATTGTTACATAATCGAAATTTGCTCTTTGAAATCGATAATAATATAAATTTTATTTTAGTTGAATTATGTCTATTAGGATAAATTGTCACCAATATAAAAAATAATTAATTTTACAAACTTGTAAATGTCACACTACAACTATTTGTCTTCATGAACTCAACATAGTATCTTATTTGACTTGATGAACTCAATAGGGAATAAGTAGATACGTATAAAAGAACAATAAAGGGCAAAAGAAAATATTCTTTCATGAAACATTAAGTCTTAAAAAAAAAAAAACTTTACGTGATAACATGAAAAAATCGTAATTTAAGTGAAATACTTTTAATTCTAACAAGATTTTTAAAGATAGAGAATCGATTATTTCTTCACTTTGGACTTATGACGTTGCATATAGATAGCCTAGTTTACATAGTCGTAGGCTTTCTCTCTCTTCATATGATTTGGCCTCTTAAATATTATCTCAGTCATCAAAATATTGGGCTACTTAGAGTGCAAATTATTGCACACACATAAAGGGATTCTTCATAGGTCTTGACTTGTGGTTGGACTTGTGGTTCACCTAGATTTTAGTTGTGGGACTTTATTCTCTCGTTTGAGTTTGAATATCAATGAGTTTAGCTTATACATCTTCTAATTTAAATTTACTAATTAAAATCATTAATAGAGATCTGAATCTGCTTATAAACATTATTAAAAATTTTATATTAGTTTTATTGGGACTATTATTTATTTAAATTATACTCATCCTATTTTGAGAAAGAAAAAAAAAAGAAGAGAAATTCAAATGATAAAAACCACCATGTTTTAAAATATAATTTCCAATAATAACTTATATTTGATAAACAATTAAATAAATAAATTTCATGTAATCTTCAAATCAAAGAAGCGCCCATGGCCTAATGGATAAGGCGTCTGACTTCTAATCAGGCGATTGTGGGTTCGAGTCCCACTGGGCGTGACTACGTTTTTTTGTTTAACCTTTTGTTTGAAAACACGGCTTTAGTCCATAGGCTTGATTTTTACTTTTAATAAAAATTCGGTATCTATTCACATGTATTAAAATTATAATTATTACTTAAATAATTTCGATAAAAAATTAAAGAGAGATTAAATTTAAGATTTATAAAATACAAAAAGTAAAATAAAACAAATAGAAATACACGAACTAAAATTAAAAATGATGGTTAGCTTTGGTGGAAAAGAAAATCAACCTTGAGTGAACAATAGTGGATTGTACATAAATTACTATAGTTTTATTTTTCATTCTTAAAAGATTACCAAGCACCATTTTAGCTCAAAATGCATAGCTCAATAAATGCATCGATCTTCTCATCTACCGTGCAAAATTTTTCTTTACATTGCCACCAAATTAAGCTTAATAAATAATAATTAGTTATAAACTAGGATCATAGCTCAAAACGAGCATTGATTTATAACAAACAAAGCTAAAGCTAAAGAGCCTCCGGAAAACGTAAATCTGCAGGGCCAGGACCCAAAATCCCCTTCTGTTCACTAATCTTGCCAAGCCCAGGGACGGTGAGTGGTACCACAACAGGAACCGGAACGGTAACTGAAACTGGAACCGGAACCGCAACCGGAATAGGAACCGAAACCGGAACCGGAACAGGCACAGGAACTGGAACCTGACCGGAAACATGCTCTGCCTGTACACTTCTTTCTTCATCTCGCCACACATTCCCCAGCCACTCTGTCTACAAAACCAAATAACAAAGCCAGATGACCAAACAGACCACCCGCCTTAATTAGAAACATATAGCGATAGAAAATTGTTTTAAAGGACAAAACTTCTTAAAGTATTTACAAATACAATAAAATATCACAATCTATATGTGATATTCCACGATAGACCAAGATTAGATTAGTAGTTTATCGTGGTTCGTCGTAGAATAGATGGTGATATTTTGTTATATTTTATAAATATTTTGGTTTATTTTGCTATATTATAAAATAGCTCCATCATGAAAGTAACCGTCAACATTCTATCTCCCAAGTCATGTTGCACTTGCAATTCTCAAGATCTAGCACTATCATTGTAACCCTCAACATTACAAGGAGACTGCATGTCTAAAAGTTTTAAGGACTCTACGAAAACAACGAGCTTGTGACAAGTCTCATGCACCAAATTTAGACGTCTAGTATAAGTTTCCTTGAGAGTTGAGTTGAGTTGTTAATTATTATAAGACGGGGGTTGATACGAATAATGGGGTGAGAAATATAAGTTAAAACAAATAATGAGGTGAGAAATGTGAGTTGATATGAATAACGAGGTAGTAAACCTCCTCAATTGTTGGTTCAGTCAGACAACAAGTGTGTTCTATTTACCCACCCAACTCAATTACACGTCGGTTGTCAAACGACCCCTTAACAGAGGATTGCGTATAAGTAACTTGGAGAGTTTGGAGTTTATCATTTTATTTTATTTTCTTTATACTATATTTGTAAAGAATTTCTAAAGACAGAAACTTGCCTCTTCATGATCATAGCTAGTTTCTGGCAACAATGGGGTCATAATTGGAGGAGTGATGTCTGGATCTGGTTTCTGAAATATGAATGTTGTGTAGAGACCTGTAAAGAAAGTTACATAAAAACATATGAATAATATCTGATTACAAAAATGAAAATAGACTGTGGGTGGGGGGAATCCTTTCTCACCCAGTACATCGTATGATCGAGGAAGAAGTCTCCCTCTGGGATCCAGAATATTTTGACCAAAATTCATGAGCATATCTGCCAATTGTGCTCTTTTTGCGGCAATCAAAACAAGGACAAAATAATCAGCCGGGCCAGGAAAAACACGAGTTGGTGAGCTTTTCATGAGTTAGAGAAAACAAGGAATTTAAGAAAGACGCCAAAAACCTGTGATCGTCGAAGAATTCGGTCAAGTTTTGAATCTCGATATACTCAAGACCTGCTTCTCTAGCCAACCTGAGTGAGTTATAGCCACCATTTGGATAAATTCATTCAGATATTTGGGATGATTACATAGTCATATATGTCAGTAAAAGCATATAGGGAAAAAATTTATTCATGAGAGGAAATTTTGGTTTCATAAGCAGTTTTACTTGATGGAACTTAGAAGGATGATGTCTATGAACTGAAACACGATGTGGTTGGAGATGGATAATAAATAACTAAACCTGATAAAGCTGGGAAAATGAACTAAACAATGAGTCTCAGCAGAGGGGTCATTTGCAAATTTCAGCTGATATTTCTTCCCAAACAAAGGGAACCTGTAAATACTCAATATCTTCGGTTATAACAAAAACCATTCATTAAAACCAATTCAAAGGAAAAGAAATATTAAAAAATTATGAAATTCTACATACTTCTCTTCCTCCACTTCAAAGGAGATCATGTAGCTTTCCGATCTAATGCAATTGGGTACTATATTAGGCTTCATACCCGCACTCCTATTGTGGTATGCTTCGACGTTCTTCTGATACTTTGCCCTTTAACAGTAAGAGAATCCAATATTTCAAACTATATTTCAAACCAACTCCTACAGATCGAACTTCTAAAATATGAAAATAACAATGAACTCCTCCTAAAAAGACTGGATTTGATTGTTATTCCTCACCATATTGTAGACGAGTCTGGAGTAATTCCAAAAAAATAGCCCCCAGGTTTAAGCAATGCTGACACATTATGTAAGAGTCTCCTTGCTCTCTCTTCGGTTTCAAAACACATCTGCAAAAATTTCCTTCATATTCAGCACATACGTCTAATATATGAAAGTCAAGATCCATTCTCTCCTCTAATCCACAAAAAACAAGAAGAAATTCCAGATGTAGGACCTGAAGATGCTGCAAGCAGCAGACACGATCAACTGTCTCCGTTTTGTCTTTCAACTGAGTTTCGATATTTTCCTGTGGTAACAGAATACAATCAGGAGGAACATAACAAAAATAAAATACCAGGCAACAAAGTTGATATGTCTCAGTTTTAAATGTTACATTCTATCTGATAACTTATTTTACATTGGTATTATAAGTTTAACACTTGCATTATAATCAAATCTGTAATTCAAAATAGAGGACCCAATGAATTAGCGTTTGATCAGGATGACAATGGTCTTGATACTTAAATGATTAAAATAAAATTAAAGCATGCATTTGCTACTGTGTGAAGTGAAGTATCATCCATTTCTTTTCTACTGAAGTTTAACAAGTGATGTCAAGATGGAAAGGGAAAAAAAAAAGAGAGAGATTTGCATTCTACTTTTAAGTAAAAATATGATTTCAGTATTCATGTTATTTCAGGCATGATCAAAGAGAATGTCATTTTTTGAAAAGCAGGTTGCAACATTTCAGTTATTTATTCTCTCACTCTGAGCAAGTGCGCTTTTGACTAATAGTTACAGCCTATCCATCACAGAAGATATAAGACATAGATATAATAGTTCAAGCAGTTCTCACTTCCACTTCCTGAGCTAATGTAGTCTTGTGTGATTATTTCTTGCCCTATTTATTTCTTGCAAAAGCAATAATGATAGTACAGCTGATGCTGCTCAAATTTTGAGCACTTGTACAATGGCCCAATTTCTCTTTCGGCTCCTTTCAATAACTCAAATAACTGATTAGGGAAACCTTGTTCAACAGCCTTATTTGGTTCTTAGACAGCATTAACCAAATATTTCATATCATTAAAACAAGGTTATATAAACCGCAGCAAGAGGAATAAATGGAAAAAAGTGGAGATCTTAGGCCACCCTCAGCGATAAGAAATTTTTGCAATAAATGCAAAACTCGTAGTGCTTTGCTAAACAAAGGAGCATCCCATCTCCCAAAAATCCTCCACCGACCACTTTATCCCTTTCCCATTTTACAAGTATAGAGAAGTACTAGGAATAAATCGATATGAAATGCTCGACACAAGTTATTTTGTGAACCTTCCATCGGGAAAGGGGATGCCTTGTCCCTTAGGTTTTTCTGTATGGGCTTTGTGTTATTTTGCAGGCTATCCTTTGTTTTTTATTAAAAAAAGGAAAAAAAAAAAGAAGAAATCTACATGGAATGAATTTCAAATGTTTTAGTATCTATCCATCTAAGAATCAGTTCATTGTACAGTCATGACAGAGCCCCTAGGACAATCTTGTTCAAGAAGTTGCATGCAATAGAAAGGAAACTTTTAAAGATAATAATGTTTCACATGGACTACTCCTCATAGACAGATTTCTCTCAAATACTTCAAAGTGATTTTGTGACCAAAAAACTTATATAGGACGATTCGT
Organism: Cucumis hystrix; assembly: GCA_025688845.1. NCBI lineage: Eukaryota > Viridiplantae > Streptophyta > Magnoliopsida > Cucurbitales > Cucurbitaceae > Cucumis > Cucumis hystrix. Next base: position 17,213,516 of record CM046892.1, on the reverse strand, counting down.
TTATTTTCCATGAACCAAATTTACAATAAATTCCTTTGGTCAATTAAACATTACACTGGTTAACATTTTTATTTGTCCAGAATTAATAGAGAAGGAAACAATGATAAATCTATCCATGTATGATTTATCCAGTACTTTCAAGTTAAATATAACTCTGTAGTTTAATTGAAAACTGGTATTTCTTCGATTTGGAAATTCATAGTAATTGAAAAGGAAACTAAAGAATTAGCAGCAAAAAACTCACCACACAAGGATCCACTTCAAAGAATTCAGCAGTGTAAGCCTTCTTCTGACTCTCCCATGCCTCTCGCATTTGGCCGATTCCAGAAGTGGATTCATCTAAATAATTTCAATTCTTTCAAAAAAACAACTCAACGAAAATTCCTCCGTGAAAAAAAAACGGAAAATAATCTACAGTTTCAAAAAAGAGAAAAGAGAAAAACCTAGATACCAATTCCAATGTAGTGACTGATTTGAGTTTCGTCCCATTTCTCCGCATCTGCTCCTCGCGCGCAATACAAATCACAAACCTTAATAAACAAAACCTAATTATATCTTTCATACAAGCACCTAAATCATATACGTAAATTGAAGATTGAGTTGAACAGCGAACCGTGACGTAGGGGTGCGAGAAGATCTTGATGAGGGCGGTCTTTGCAAAATCGCAAAGGCGGTGGTGAGTCCACTCGCCTCTTGGCGGGACGAGTTGACTCATTTTAGTTCTGAGTTGATAATTTCCGGTCGCCGGAACGATGGTTCGCGCCTTTTTTTACCCTCCGTTTTCAAGATTTGAATTTCGGCTCTTCCTCACTTCAAAAGGGTTTATGCAAGTCGTTACTATTTCAGAACTTTGGTTGAAAATATCAGTTTCCATTGTTAAAGATTATATAGTCATTAGATACGATAATTATTATTTTTTAAAGCTATTTTCTTTTTCGGGATTTTTTTAAAAATATAAAAAAAAATTGATAAACTATTTAACAAAACAACTGAAAGATAAATTTAGTATATTTATTTTTCTAGGGTGAATATTTGGGATAGTTGCAAAATTAGCAATTAGATTCAAATTAATTAAGTATATACAACATTTTAAAAAATTTGCAAATATAGCAAAATTTGTCCAATTCTATCAATGATAAGAATCTATCACCGATAGATCATGTTGCAAATATTGATCTATCACTAATAGATCATACAAGTCTATCAGAGATAGTTTTGCTATATTTACAATTTTTTCTAAAATGTTGCTCAATTCTTAATTATTATTTCTATAATGGTCATCACCTACCATTACATACATATATATATATATATAAACTGACATAGTGTTAATACCATTAACTAACTCAATTGTAAATTTGGCTTCCAACCTCATTTCAACAAAAAATTTGGACATAATATAAATACCATTAGCTAGCTCTCTTGCAAATTTGCCCATTAATAAATGTAACTCCATGGTATCTAATGTTTTGATTGTATATTTTAAATTCGATTTAAATTAACTTTTTAAATGCTTATAAAGTGTTTTCAATTGTTCACAATACAATAAAAAAGTTCAAGCACTTAAATAGTCAATATTAGTAGAGATCAGAGTAAATGAATTTTAAATATCAGCTTTGAGTTAATATATTTGTTTCACATTGTTAAATGAGATAATGTTAAATTTATTTTCACTCATCAACTTGAATAATTTAACACATATTTCATAAGTACATCCACATGTATTTAAATATAAAATTTGATTCAAATATTAGCAAATAAACGATAGTATTTGGCATCCAGAACAATTTGTCGAATGGATGCAATGCCCCCGATTATAGCCAAGACGGATGAAATTGTGACAATCAAAGTGTTTATCCAAAAAACAAAACCACGCTTAGAAGGCTTGAAAGTGGCGTTATAGAAAAGCATGGGCATGATGAAGTCAAGAGGAATGAATCCAAATGCTCCAATCAGTGCCATTAGATCTCCAAAGAAAGGCAACATGGCTGCCAATATGGTGGCAATCACCACCGACAACGATCGTGATATTAACCTTGGTACTATGTTGCGTATTGAAAATTGTTTTTTATTTGGATCTGCAAATTTCTTCTCAAATGCTTCATTTGTTGGTTGTAAGTAAACCTACACAAAATAAACATTTTAATCATCAATAAATAACACATTTTAAAAGTATATTAAAGGGTGGAAGAATTCAAACCATATTCTTATTCGTCACTCTCGTCAAGTTATGCTTGTCATAAATCAACACATGTTCTTTCTATTCAAATAATGAGATTTGTTGTATAATTTATATTTAAGAGCTTTGGGTGGAATTGTATAGTTTAGATTAGGCTATTGTGTAGATCTAATATGAATATGTGTGTGAGTCTTCAATTCTACTTCAAATGTGTTTTCATGTTCAAATTCTCGATTTACTTTTAAGTACCTATTTAATAATTTTTTTTTGAAAAAAATTCCAATTCTACTAAATACAAAATTAAAAGTTTAATATGGATCGATGATCTTACGCCTGTAACGGCAGAGACTTGCAAGAGACAAAAGGTATTGGTGATGATTAGAAACCAAGAGGACAAGATTGTGTGGCCCATCAAATTGGCAAGAATAGTTCCCATGGCCTCATTTCCAAAAGTCCAATATCCTGACACTGCTACACTAAAGAATGTAACAGCTATCACGGTGTAACAAAGGCATAGCCCTTTGAACATCTTCCCTTTCAATGGAGCTGCTAAAGTTGCCTGCACAAACACATAGATTCAATTCAAATCTTTCCCCAAATTTAGTGTAAGCTAATCTTCAAGATTCTTCAACAGAGTCCATTTGTTGGCCATCAAATTTCACATATTAGCCTATTGTAACCATTAGATCATCTTCGAGTTTTTTTAGGGTATAAATAGGTAGGGATTCATAGTTGTTTTCAAACCATCACAAAACAAAATTTCAACCAAGACACGAGTAAAATATGAGATTAAAAAAAAAAGAACTTTTTCTTATAAGAGTTCGGTTGATATTCCTTCATAAACAAAAAAAAATAACTCTTGTTCTATACAGTGAAATTCTTCTATTATTGTCCATAGTTTTTACCTTAATTTTTTTAGGGACTTTCTACATAAAACCACTTTGTGCTGATTTTTCCTTCTTCTTAATTACTATTATTCTCAATCGATATTACTCACGATCTTAATCTATTGAGTCACAGTTTATCCTACAACATCCATTAAATACAAACGAAATAACAGTCTAAAACTTGTAATTTAACCTAACTTAATTACCTGTATTTCCGGAAGAATTCCACACGCATATGTAGTAGCAATAATTGAAATGCCATTGAAGGCATTTAATAACTGATTAACTTCTGACCCTCTAAGAGAGTAATTTCTCGAAGGTGGATTCTTAGAATAACCTGTCAAAGGAAACCTTTAAATGCAATTTTTCCGAACTAAAAACAAAATCAATTCTGAAATAACATTTATAACCATCCATAATTTACCTAATTTTAAAGAGGCAGCTGTTACACAAGCACTATAAGCAAGGGAGAGAGCGAGAGATAGAAGGTTGATGTGCCTTAAAGAGTGAAAAGATGGAACTTGAGCCAATATTAGAATTAACACTCCAAATATGATGATGAATTGGTACAACTTCATTGTCCCATCTGGATTTGATAGCAAATAAATAAACTGCCAAATTAAAAAAAAATAAAGCTTTACTTTCCTTTAAACTCGAAATAAATAAGATTCAAATAATAATATCTTGTCAAAAATAACAAATTTGACAAAATATTTACAACATCTAACAAAATTTTTCAAATTCTATCAATAATAGACATTGATAGACACCGATATTCTTCTATTAGTGGCATTGATAGACATGTAGGAATCTATCAGTTTCTATTATTGATAGAATCCAAAATTTTGCTATAGCTTGTAAATATTTTAATTTATTTGAAAATTGCATTAGATGACAAAAAAAAAAAAAAAAAAACTCATAACACCTCTTTTTTGCATATTGTAAATTTGACAAATATAACTAGTAATTTACTATTTTAAATTTGCCATTTTTGCAATTTAGAAAATGTAGGTGACATGGGTGCTATTTTTGCTAACTCCCCTAATTTATTTTGCTATTTTTAAAAATCTCCCAGATACTAAAAATTAATATAATTATAATTTGTGGCAATTTTATGAATAATAATTAAATATATAGTAAAATTTTAAAAAATTACAAATATAGCAAAGTCAATCCGTGATAAATTTTTATTGCTCATATACTCTTATGGTCTATCAGTGATAAACTAATATTTGCAACATGATGTATAATGATAGACTCTAACAGATTTTATTTTATTTGTAAATTTTTAAAAATATTGTTATATCTATAATTATTTTGAATCTAATTGCTATATTTACAACTAACCTAAAATTTAGGTAAAAAAAACCAAGACCTATTTATTATATTTTAAGTTGTCTTTTATTCCAAAACTATATTGTATTGTATGATTATTAGACAAAACAAATTTGAAGATTTGGTGATCAAATGGTTTGAAAATTATTCATAGTTATGACAAATTTAATCATATAATAATAATTTAGAAAAAGAATTAATTATATATAGAAAAAGATTTGGTAATATATAATAATGGGAAATTCTGACCTTAAGGTTTTGGCCACCAATAACAATTCCAGAGACAACAGCACCACAACACACTCCAAATTGAATTGGACCCACGAAGTAGCTGCCCCATTTGGGTCCTGCCCATTTCACAACAACACTTTAAACCACTAAACCAAGAATAAAGGTAAATAAAGGTAACTAATGAAAGGTAAATAAGGACGTACCAAGGATAAAAGAAGCCATGTCTCGAAATCTGAGTAGACGTGAACCTTGCATAGCATGATGCTCTAAAACCATAGATAAGAGATTGTAGGAATAGAAAGTAACAACACCACAAAAAAGAAGGCTTATAATTCCACCAACCCAACCAAGCATACTCAACGCAAATGGAAGGCTTAGAAGTGCCGGAGCCACTATTGATGTTGTCAAGTGATATCCACAATGTAACCATGATCCTATCATAAGTTTAATACATTTGAATTAAACAATAAATGGAGAGTAAGAAAATTTACCTATGTAGCATCATTTGATTGGACTATACATAAAATGTACCAACATACAGGTGTATTCAAGGAGAACGAGTTCACACGTTTTCTTGGGATATTTTCAAATATAGCAAAATGAATCGAAATATTTACAAACATAAAAAATATCACTAAAAAATATTGATAGACATAAACTATTACCAATTATCACTGATAGATCCTAATAGACATTGATAGATGTGTATCAACGTCTATCACTAATAGCCTATGAAATTTTGTTTCGACAGTTTTATAATTCATAACAATTCTTTACCTAAAAACCAAATTGGTAATTTCACATAGCTTGTTGATGCTAGATTTTGTTCCATATTAGTTATTCTACCATAAAATATATAATTTTAATGTTATTGAAGTGTTTAAAATAAGAATTATTTATCAACATTCGAGTTCATAAAACGGTGTTTGTGCCAAGGAATTAAGAAGAATTAATAAAGTTGTAAACTCCACCTACTTGACTCAATAATTCGTGCATTCCACAACTAAAACTAATTCCTCACAATCATTGAACCTAAGAATTCACGTAGTCGACTACATTTCATCACTAGAAGTTGCATTTTAATTCCATACTCTTTCTTCCATTATATATAAAAATATTTTAAAATAATTTTTTTAAAGATAATTAACACGTATTATTTTTTAATCCGAGACAATCGTGCATCAAAATATTTCTCAATGAACAATAATTAGATACATTTAGAATGCATCTAATTTTTTTTCTTTTCCAATTGAGAATGAAAGAGAAGTGAGTGCCACACCACAATCTTCTTCCATCTCCCAAGAACTCCGAGTTCCAAATTTTCAAGTTACCGAAAAGGGAAAGGCAAAAGTAGACTGCCTAACCAGAAATCAAATACAACTAAACCACGGAATTAAGAAGCGACACTTGACATATACTCATCCGTAACGTAAGAACCACTAACCTCGGGATTTAAGCACAAAGAGAGCTCCGGCGTCAAGCTCCGGCGTGGACTGGACGTGAGCGCCACCGTTCTCTTTGCCTGCCGCCGCTGCACCGCCGAAAACAGGTGCCAAAGTTCCCATTTCTTTTCTTTGGCTCTGTTTATTGAGTTAGTTTAAAAAGAAGAGGATTTGTTGTAATTAATGATAAAGTAGGGGATAGCAATTAGCAGCTACTCCCCACTCCCATCGAAAACAAATCCCCCACCCATTTTCTTCTTAAAGAATGCCACAATGTGATAAAAGGCAATGGCACAAATTTTTGGGAAAGTTGATTGTCTTATTCTCTTTTCTTTTGTTTTTTTAATGCTTTAGTTTATACAATTCAACGTCCAACATAGTCGAGTATTATTTTATTGGCTAAATTATAAAAATTGAAAACTCGAAAAACCAAATTAATTTAAATAAATTCAATGATTTGGTTTGGTTTTTAATATAAAATTGAATATATTGGTTGGTATATGGAAAAAAAAATTCAGATTGTATTGTATTAGATTAGTTATTTTTATTACAAACCCAATCAAAATCAAATATGTAAAAATACACTATTCCTTAAAGTTCCTTTTAATATCTTGATTATTATAGAGCATATAAAATATCACAATATGTTTTTTTATTTAGAAACGTGTGAGGAAGAAAATATCAAATTTTAATTTATATATACATATATAAAATGAATGACTCAATTTTAATTCAGAATTATTAAAAATGACCCCTTTTAAACGAAGTGAAAATAAAAATGATATTTTAAAGTGGGAGAGAAAGAAAAAAGGAAAATGTTAAAAATTGAAAACTAAACTAATAATAAACCAATCTAAATAAAATAAAATAAAATAAAATAAAATAGATTGTTTATTTATTTATTTTAGGGAAATTTTAAAAAATAACATTTTTTACAAAATATTTACAACCCATAGCAAATTTTATCATCGATACTAATTGATACGCTATAGTGATAGAAGACTCATTGATAGAATCCAACATTTTGCTATAGCTGGTAAATATTTTAATTTATTTTACTATTTTTAAAAATGTATCTTGATTTTATTTGTTTTTTAGTTTTTAATTTTTTTCTTAAAGATTAGAATTCATTGGAGATGATTTTTCTAGAAAATGTAAATATTTTATCAATTTTTTTTATTTTGACTATTTTCTAAAAGGAAAGAAACTATTTCTTCAATAAAACAATATATTAATTATATCTATAGCTAAGTATTAAAAACAATAGGGCAGCTACTATAAAATATTAAGAAAGTAAGAAAATTATTTGTCTATTAAGTATGGCACATGCGAAAGTCATCCATTAATCTAATTAAAATCATTAAATCACACACGTTAAATAACAATAATATATACATAGTTTAATTTAAAAATAAAAATAGTTTAATTATTTTTTTAAGTACAATTACAAGGCGTGAGATCAAACATTTAAAAAAATGTCACATAAATTACCACTAAACTTAATTATTAATTTAAGGGTCGGAATAGTCGTAAATATAAAAATTAGATTCAAAATAATTAAATACATAGCAACATTTTAAGAAAATTTGCAAATATAGTAAAATATGTCAAAGTCTATCAGATAGACTATAAGAATTATCAAAATCTATCACGGATAGATTTTGTTATCTTTACAATTTTTTTTAAAAAATGTTACTATACACTTAATTATTATTTATAAAACTACCACTAATTATAATTATTATTAATTTAAATAAAATCTATAAAATTAAAGTAAAATAAAACAAAAATGGCGTAGAAATACTATATTTTAAAGAAAAATTGTATTAGATGACAAAAAAAATTGTTCATTCTATTACAAATTTGACAAATATAACTAGTAATTAACGGTAATCAGACAATAATTTACTTTTAAATTTGTCATTTTTGTAATTTAGAAAATATAGATAGACATTTTTGTTTTCTATTTTTCTTTTTTTAAACTCCACCATTTTAAAACATAGAAATGCTATAGAAATGGATTGTTTAATTATTTATATTTTCGAATAAATGAGAGAGACTTTAGGAAGATTCCTTGAAAGTTGAAATATACGTAAAAAAAAGAAATAAGATCCACGTGAGTGATTAGAGAAAATTAAATGGAAAAATAAAATAAGTAAGAAGAGAACCACAGCACGACTGATTTAAAGAAAATACAAAAAAGTGGTCGTAATTGTGTACATTGTGGAAGTGCTTTTGCGGTGGGGCTGCAAAGTTGATAAGGAATTGAAATCTGTTTTGGATTTATTCTCAATAAATTGAACTTTCAATATCCAATTAAATACATTTTTTAGTGCAATTATTATCAACTTTATAGTCGACGTATACATGTATCAATTAAGTTGGACTTTAATTCTAAAATTAAACGAGACTCAAAAGAATCAAAGTAATTTGATTTATTTATTGTTATGATTTAAAGTTTTTTTTTTTTTGTTTAAAATTATACGAGAAAAGAGATCCTAAATAAAATAACGGATACTTTTTATTTGATTTGGGTTTTAAAAATTTATCTTCGTCTTCACCATACAAAAATATAAAGTTATCCCAAATTTTTGTATGGTGGAAAGATAAAGAGTATATAAGGATAAGTTTAATTTAGATGAACCTTTTTTTTTTTTTTTGTTATTCATAACCATTCTTGTTTTTATCATGGCTACTTGTATTTAAAATTTAAGAACTTATTATATTTTTATTTTGAAAGTAAACATATGTTTCAAGGATGATAAAAGAAAATCGAACAATATATATAGTACGTAATTGAACTAGAAATTCAATTCTAAGAGCAAGACATGCGTACACGGCCGTTTTGTTGTATTAAAGGAACTAAAACTCAAACATTTGCATTAACAATATTTGGCTCACACATTCGCGAACAAACGATACTCTTTGGCATCCAAAACGATTTGTCGAATGGAAGCAACACCACCAATTATAGCCAATACTGACGAAACTGCGACAATCAAAGTGTTTATCCAATAAATAAAACTATGCTTAGAAGGCTTGAAAGTAGCATTGTAGAAAATCATCGGCATAATGAAGTCCAAAGGAATGAAACCCAATGCTCCAATTAGTGCCATTAAGTCCCCAAAGAAAGGCAACATGGCTCCAATTATAATTGCTATAACCACCGATAGTGAACGTGATATCAACCTTGGCACAATGTTGCGCATTGAAAATTGATTTTTATTTGGGTCGGCAAATATCTTCTCAAAAACTTCGTTTGTGGGTTGTAAATAAGTCTACACAAACCAACAATCAAATACCATTAATAATATACGATAGTTATTAACAATTGTAGAAGATAAACCTCCCTAAATACAAAAGATTAAAAGAACATCTGGCTCAAGTAGTTGGAGTTATGTAATATACTTCTTGTTTTGGTTCAAGAAATCTTGAGGTCTCCACAACTAAAAAACATATATTTTATGTTTTTATTAACTTAGCTAAGGGGTAGTTTATGCATTGAAGGTTCGATCTCTCGACCCTATAATTATCGTACTAAAAAAATCTTCTAACCCCCTAAATGAGTATTAGATAAGTTAATAGACTGAACCAACTCGTAATTTAGAAAAAAATACAGAACATAAAAGAGAAGAATTTGTGAGGGTTATAGGATATCTTACGCCAGCAACAGCAGAGACTTGCAAGAAGCAAAAGGTATTAGTGAGGATGAGAAGCCAAGAAGGCAAACTATTATGTTCCATGAAATTAGAAAGAACCGTTCCCATAGCCTTATTTCCAAAAGTCCAATACCCAGAAATTCCTACACTCAAAAACGTCACTGCTATCACTGTATAACAAAGACATAGCCCTTTAAACATCTTCCCTCTCACTGGAGCCACTAGAGTTGCCTGCATAAATTCACGATAAATTTAAATTTGGTAAAGCTGGTGAGCAAGTTAAAAAACATATCATTGCTCTACAATAATCTATACCTGTATTTCGGGAAGCATTCCACAAGCGTAGGTAGTTGCAATTACCGAAATACCATTGAAGGCATTAAATAACTGGCTGATTGACGACCCTTGAAGAGAGTAGTCTCTTGGAGGTGCATGTTTGGAATAACCTGTCCATTGCAAAGTGTTTATACGTAATTTACCACAAATATAAAAAAAAAGAAATTAGTGTGAAAGTATACATGTATAACCTTGTTATTTTTACCTACCTAGTATTAAAGAAGCAGCAGTTGCAAGAGCACTATAGCCAAGGGATAGAGTGAGAGAGATAAGGTTTATATGTCTTAGAGAATGGAAAGATGGAATTTGTGCTAAAATCAGCATTAGTGTTCCAAATATAATTATGAATTGGTATAGTTGCATTCCCCCTTCTGGATTGCATAACACATAAATATACTGCCAAAAACACAATAACATAAAACACAAACTTGATTTAGTTTCATTCACACTTGTATTTCAAATTTGGTAATATAAAATGGAAGAAGTGAGACCTTGAGGTTTTGACCACCAATAAGAATGCCAGCCACAACCGAACCATAGCAAACTCCAAATTGGATGGGGCCAACATAGAAGATGGCCCATTTGGGTCCTGCCAGTACTCTCACAATAATAATTGAGTTCTTAAGTTCAATAATTGTGTTGATGACTTGGTGAGAGGTTAGCTACCAATCTTCTTGGCCATACTAATTATATTTTATCTGCTTAATCATTATCATTGTAACTTCTTTTTAAAACAATTTTTTTTTTCAAATTTACTCATAAAAGTATTTCATCAATGTAAAGTTAGACGTACCGAGAATATATGTAGCCATATCCCGAAACCTAAGTAGACGAGAACCTTGCAGAGCATGATGTTCTAAAACAAGAGATAAGAGAAGATAGGCATAAAATGTGACCACACCACCCAAAAGAAGGCATATAGATCCACCAACCCAACCAAGTAGCCTAAACGCAAATGGAAGGCTAAAAAGTGCTGGAGCAACTATTGATGTTGTCAAGTGATATCCACAATGCCACCATGACCCTATTATTCAACATCATCAATCGCTTAAAAAATATTGAATTTTGGTTTATAACGATATTTTGGACATCAATCATTTTTTACATACCATCAATTTGTTCAGTCATAATTTATCAAGTGACAAATTTTATTCTTTTAATATTTTAATATTTGTTAACGTGAGAGATAAGAAATGATGCACAAATATAAATGGTGCATGGGATGCACCTAGGTATAACTCGAACTTCATTATCTTCCAAAAAAAAAAAATCTTAATACTTCATGTTTATTTTTTTTAATATATTCTTCTCTTTAATCACCACCATTGGGTGAAGAGTTGTGCATAAAAAGTTAAACTTTGTCTTTTAAAAAGTGAAGAGTTTACAAAAATAACTACATTTTTATAAAAAGTTCCAAAAGGCCATGTTTTTATAAAACTTTTAAACTATAACTACATAAATAAACTTTTTTTAAAAAATCCAAACATTTGGACCATATTTCTTAACTCAAACTTGAACATTGTGTTTCTAATTTTCTTTAACATATATATAATAACATATCTTTTTTTTTAAGTTTCTAACATTACCTAAAAAAATCATGTAAGAATATCAATCTCCATGTCATGAGAACCTATATTATTTAACTTTACCAACAACTATTTAATTTAAGCCGTTGTGATATTTTATATCGTATTTACTTAATAATCAGTCAAAATTAAGAGTTCATAATTTTAAAAAAATATACAATATAGATGATTGTTAATTTGATGTGAAATTGACATCCATATAACTTTTTAGTTTGGTATATAATTCGTTAAACTCAAGACGTTTCCAAATAAGTTCTAATTGTAAATAGATAGCAAAAGAAAAATCATAACGTCGGCCATGATTTTTTTTAGTCCAAAATTCCAACCAATTATCCTATCATCACAAAACAGAAAAACAAAAAATCCTAAACAGAGAGTGATTCTAAATTGTTTGTTATCTTCAAAATCATTTAGAAAAATGCTTTTAACCCTTCAACGTTAAATTCAATAGAATGAAAATTTTTGTTTCAAATTGTCAAATTAAATATTGGATTTATTTCGAATACTTAAATGTAATTAAACCAAGTAAGACAGATCGACTTTCATTCGTGCAGTAAAGAAGAAACAAACAAAACACTAACCTCGGGATTTAAGCACAAAGAGAGCTCCGGCGTCGAGTTCCGCCGTGGACTGGACTAGAGCGCCGCCGCCTTTCTCTTTGTCTGCAGCCGCTTGATCAGCCCCGGAGATCGGAGCCAAAATTCCCATAGTGTTTCTTTTTCTTTTGCTGATCTCTTTGTGTGTGTTTAGTTTAGTGTTTATAGAAAGTGTGTGGATGTGTAATAATGATGAGGGTATTGAAGCTATTTCCTACTTCCAACAAAACAGTCCCACAACTCATCATCCTCTTAATTAATAATGGCACTATGTAGAAAAGTATGCCAAAAATATGGGGGAAATTTTTGTTTTTACTTCTTTTTTTTTTTTTTTTTTCCTTTTTCTTCTAATGATTTAATTTGTACCATTCTACTTTCATATGTCGGATATTATTTATTTTTCTGTTTCAAATAATAAAAAAAAAAAAAAAAACAGTATATCCTCTAAAGTGCTTCTTCTTTTTCTTTTTTGACATGAAATGAAGTTGCAATTGGGTAGAGGTGTTTAATGAGGCATGGAATTGTATTTTTTAGTCACATAGCTCATAAAGTCTTTGAGCTTTATGAGTTTAACAACGCGGCTGTTAACTCCCATTCGGGTCAAAGGTCCAAGTTTGATAACAACTACGTACTTAGCCATACTAAGAGCTAGATTAATAAGAGTGCTATATAAAAAGAGGCTCAATAGTGTTTTGTTAAAAGGGATTAATGTCTAAAGAGCGACGGAATTTTGCACTATATTTAGAGTGAGATAAACAAAAGTATAATTAAGAGCTTAGGGTTAAAGTGAAGAGTTATGCTATATATATATATATATATCAAATTATTTTTAATCGATGAGAATAAGAAACTTTCGTCTATCTTAGAGATAGTAGGGTATTGTTCACTAGGGGTATAACACCCCATGACTTGCTTTCGATTTTATTCAAAATTTCGTTAATTTGATACTTATGAAGATAAATTGTTTTCGAATATATACCCATAGTAACCATCCTTGCTTAATTTATATATTAAAATTTTATTTTTGCACTTCTAAATATTAGAATAAAATATAATTGAACTAAAAAGTTTCAAAGGTTGAAATTAAAAATTTAAATAAAAAGTTCCTAATATCCTTTGACATCGTTGACAATTTGACATGGAGTGAGAATAACAAAACAATGCATTAATTAAACTTATAGCAAGCATTAAATGTGATAAGTTGCTAGAAATTAGAATGTTCGACATTAAAAATATATCAAATCAAATCACTACGAAGTATTACTCAATTAGCATAAATTTATATATCAATCTTAAACACTTAGATATTCAATCTTCCATCCGTATATTGTCAGATTATATGTAAAGTTGGTATCTTTTACATTTATTATTTTATAAATAGTCAAAATTAGGTACAACTTATAGTGCACATATTCTCCACTTCTATACCACATAAAAAGAAAAATAATTATAAAAATAAAAATGACATGTGACGATATTTTATTAAACCATCCAAGTTTTTCTTTTTCATCAACATAAGCTAAATAAAAGTAAAAATAACTTAATTATTAGTTTAAATTAGATTTTAGAAAAATGTTACATATATTTGTGAAATTAAAATTTCAATACTCAATTATTGACACATTGACATTGACATTGATGATGTATATGTTGAGAAAATGGGGTGGAAAATTGACATGATATTTTAATAGTTGGATGTTACATAAATGCATTTTTTAAAATAATCATTTTGAGTGAGACTTTTGGGAGATTCCTTCAAAGATACGTAGAAAAGAAAATTCAAAACCACAACTAAAAATTTCCATATTAATTCTACGTAAATGTGAATAGAAATATCAATAAAATAATTTTAAAAAGCTTATAAAACAAACAAAATTAAATCAAATCAATTAATAATATGTTTCATAAATTTTGTTAGTATTGATGTAATTATTAATATGTGGATGAAAATTTAATTAAGTTGGGTTTGAGAAAAAGAGAATGAGAAATGAAGTAAATAAAAAAAAGAGGCACATCGATAGAGAGAAAAATAAAAAGGTGGTTCGTAATTGTCAACACTATGGAAATGGCTTTGCGGTGGGCTGCAAACTTTTCAAGACTCAAACCTACTTTGGATTTACTCTCATTGAACGTTCAATGCTCAATTAATTGAGACTTGGAAAGTCCAACGAAAAGACCGCTGCTTTTATTTATCTATTTCTATTATTTCAACTTTCTCTCTATATATCATAATTTGATGGATGTGTTTGATATAACTTTTTGAAGTTTGAGTTCTAAAAATAAGTTATTTTGAAAAAATTTAAGTAGTTATTAAAAATACCAAATGAGACCTTAATTAAGTATAAAATTTAAATTTTATAGATTCACGATATACAATTAAAAAAAAAAACGTAGGATCACATTTCAATTGAGAGGTCAAACACTGCATAAAATTTACTACTCTCGTATGTTGTTGAACTAGAAAAACACAATCGATATAATATTAAAAAATTAAAAACTTATTTAAAGTTCAAAGATTGAGTAAACACAAGTTTCAAAGTTAAACAATGGAACAAAACAGTTATCTATAGCTGTTACTTATTAATTGAACTAAAATCCAATCTTGATTACAACACACACTATAGCTTCATACTGTAGTAACACAAACACTTGCGTTAGGATCATTTGGCTTTTAAACATTGGCAAACAAACGATATTCTTTGGCATCCAAAACGATTTGCCGAATGGAAGCAACACCACCAATTATAGCCAATATTGATGAAATTGCGACAATCAAAGTGTTTATCCAATAAATAAAGGTACGCTTAGAAGGCTTGAAAGTAGCATTGTAGAAAACCATTGGCATAATGAAGTCCAAAGGAATGAAACCCAATGCTCCAATTAGCGCCATTAAATCCCCAAAGAAAGGCAACATGGCTCCAACTATAGTTGCTATCACCACCGATAATGAACGTGATATTAACCTTGGTACAATGTTTCGCATCGAAAATTGGTTTTTGTTTGGATCCGCGAATGTCTTCTCAAATGCTTCGTTCGTGGGTTGTAAATAAGTCTATGCAAATAAACAATCAAATTAAAGTTAAGATACGTATTATAGATACTCTATTAAACCACACCATATTGAAATTCAAAAAGGAAATGAATGGAGAAAAGAGAAATGAAAAAGATATACGGTGATCTTACGCCAGCAACGGCAGAGACTTGAGTGAGACAAAAGGCATTGGTGATGATGATAAGCCAAGAAGGTAAAGACTTCTGTGACATGAAATTAGTAAGAACTGTTCCCATTGCCTCATTTCCAAAAGTCCAATACGCGGAAATTCCTACGCTCAAAAAGGTGGTTGCTATCACTGCATAACAAAGGCATAGCCCTTTGAACATCTTTCCTTTTAGTGGAGCTACTAAAGTTGCCTGCATGTGTTCATCATTCCATTCAATTTTAGTTCAACTGAGGATAAAGTTTAGCTTCAATCAACTTAATCATTTATGCTCGGTTGGATAATCATTTAATTTTTAAAAATTAAACTTATAAACATTATCTATGCAATATGTGTTGATCAAGGCGTACAGTAAAAACGGCTAAACTCTTGGCTAGGTGGTGTACTATGTGATACTACGATGAAAAGAAGTTAGCCTAGATAAGAGTTAAACGGATAGATGACTATTTGAGAAAATGCTTGATAGTCCTTTGTTCGAAGAGAGGATTGTTAGAAATGTGATCAAAGTATCATATCAACTATACACAAGCGAAAACTAGTATGAATTTTTTTTAGGTGAAATCAAAAGTAAAGTTACGAAAAGATGTCTTAAGTCATTATATACCCATCTTACTGACTATAATGTTATAATATACTTTTCAAAAAAAAATAAATTTCTACGTTTTGTTAATTTGAGAAAGTCAAATTTGGACGTATTTGGCACAAATTAAACCATAATTTTATACCTGAATTTCGGGAAGCATTCCACATGCATAGGCAGTTGCAATTACTGAAATGCCATTGAAGGCATTAAATAACTGACCGACTGGCGACCCTTTAACAGAGTAGTCTCTTGGAGGGGCGTTCTTGGATAACCCTGTCATGGGGGAAGGCTTTAAAGGTAATTTTACAAACTTAAAAGAAGAAAATTAGTGTGAAAGTATGGATAGATACAAATACAAATACAAAGTTGTTTTTTATACCTAGTATTAAAGAAGCAGCAGTTACACAAGCACTATAAGCAAGGGATAGAGTGAGAGAGATAAGGTTTATATGTCTTAGAGAATGGAAAGATGGAATTTGTGCTAAAATCAGCATTAATCCTCCAAATATAATTATGAATTGGTAGAGTTGCATTCCCCCCTCTGGATTGCACAGCACATAAATATACTGTCCATAAACAAAAAAACATAAAGGTGTGGTTTACTTTCATTCAAACTTGTAATAATGATCGCATAAGTAATAATGTGTGATTATAATGACGTTTCAAACACTAAAAAAGTCGTGTCGAGCAAGTCAAACATGTTGTTCTAAATATCGTCTCATATTTTATACTTAGGTCACATTTAATAAATCGTAATAGAATTTTTATATTGTTAATTTAGAATGATGAATTTGTCACATTTACTATTACAGTTATCTCTAGACATAACTTTTTTTCTTCATATTTATAGTTATTCACTATTACTGTTACTATTACAATTACCGCTAGATCTTAACAATAATAGAAAAAACCAAACAATAAATATATAAAGATGATTGATTCAAAATTCTAATATTGCAACAGTAACAATATCTATAACGTTAAGAATAATGGTAAAGATAATTGTGAGCAATTTTGATTATATTCTTCAAACAAACAACTTCTTTCATTACAAAACTTAGAGTGAATCCCACGTTTTATAACAATTATAAAAAAAAAAAACAAATAAAACATTAAACGTAATTAAACAAAACATATTTTTTAAAATAATTCCCATTCACTCTTCCATTCTCCACCTCGAAGCAGGTTTTTAATGAGATTTTGACATTTTGACCGAACTAGTTAAATAGACGTCTCGATTTATAACAAATATTTACGAGTGGATAGACGTGGCCTTGATCTATAATTAAATTTCACATAGAAGTCTCTCTAGGTGGAATATATTTTGATTTGATAATACTAAATTTGGCAATATGAAAAAAGAAGGAAAGAGGTGTGACCTTGAGGTTTTGACCACCGATAAGAATTCCAGCAACAACCGAACCGTAGCATACTCCAAATTGAATTGGGCCCACGTAGAAGATGGCCCATTTAGGTCCTGCCACTCTCACAACTCACAATTATAATTCATTGCTTTTGCTTTTCCTTTCCTTTTTTATCTTACAAGTCAAATAGGCAGTCGTAATCCAACTATACGATCTCTTATGCCTAATAAATCCCTATTTCAATTCAGCCATATTCTCTTTTTTTCTTTATGGAAAATTTTTATAGATAGAATTTAATAGATTTTTGTTCTATTTTATAAAACGAACATGGATAGATTTTGCTATACTTTATAAATAGTTTTAATTTTTTGTTGTTATATTTGAAATTTTTCTTTTTTTATATATTTAATAAATAGTGTATTTTTAAAAATAGCAAAATAAATCAAAATATTTACAAGATATAGCAAAATTTTGGATTCTATTACTATAGTATATCAATGACTATCAGTAATAGAATTTGCTATAGATTATAAATATTTTGTAAAATCTACTATTTTTAAAAATTCCTCTAATTAATATTTATTTATTGAATAAGTTCGAATGGACGAGAATGATATATTATTACAATTTTTTAGAGACATTTTTAAAAATAACAAAATAAATTAAAATATTTACAAGCTATAGCAAAATTTTAGATTCTATCAATGATGGTCTTCTATCATTATAGTATATCAATGGCTACGAGTGATAGAATTTGCTGTACGTTGTAAATATTTTGTAAAATTTGCTATTTTTGAAAATTTCTCATTTTTTTATCTACATTATTATTCACTAATTAAAATTAATTAGAGTTGTAATTTTCTATTTTTCTATAAAGAGTAAATTTTTTTCCTTTTTTTTTTGCTAAAAGTTCTTTTTATTTTTACAATTTTCTCTTTTGAAAATTATTGTTTTCAATTTTAAATTCCTGTAAAGTTTTACAAATTTGAAAAAAAAAATGCAAAAAGGTTTTATTCTGGACCTTGATTGTATTTTCATCTTTTGTAACTTTATAATGTTTATTTTGACTCTATTAGACAATTTTGTTCACCATTCTCAAAATTTAACATAAAAGTTTTTGGTTAGAAAAGTACAAAATTGAAAGTTTAGAAATGTATTTGACTTGAATTTTCAAAGACGAGATGTACACAAATCTAAAAAAGATTAAAAAAAATACCATTTTCGTAATCTAACATTTTCTTTGTTAAAAAAAAAAAATCTTTTTCTATCCAAATCTCACAAGTACTTATCCTTACACTCTACGGTTTTACTTTTTTGTAAGTCGAGTCATTCTCTTTTAGTACAATGAGTACTAATTTGAACCTTCAACTTTCCGTACATATCAATATTTAACATTAAGCTATCACTCTTTGACAGTTTTTTTAAAATTATTTTTCATTGCATAAAATTAATAAAAACAAAAAGATACGTACCAAGAATATTTGTAGCCATATCTCGAAACCTAAGTAAACGAGAACCACGTAGAGCATGGTGCTCTAAAACAAGAGATAAGAGATGGTAGGCATAGAAAGTGACAACACCACAGAAAAGAAGACATATAATTCCACCAACCCAACCAAGGAGTCTGAACGCAAAAGGAAGACTTAATAGGGATGGAGCAACTATTGACGTTGTCAAGTGATATCCACAATGCCACCATGACCCTATCATCAATATCAATCAACTATCAATTAATAATTACTCATACAAAAGTTTGAATTCTATAATTCTCTATAGAAAAAGGGAAATCAAATATATAACATTAACGGGTTGTTTGTTTCGCAAGTTGTTGAGTTTTTGTAAAATGTTAGAAATGCAGTTTTCCTTCTCCTATAACGGTAAAAGAAGCATATACCTCTAGTTTTAAGTCGTCCAAGTTAGAAACATTTTAAGTTTTAAATTTCTTTTTGTATTCATTGAAAAAAGTGTAAGTAGTCAAAAGCTATGAGAAAGTGCTATTATAATTGCAGTCATGAGAGAATTATGGATTTTTCTAGTTCATGGTTTCTTCTCCAATTTGAAGTTTTTCTAACGGTAATTATTGTGTTTTCAGTTTTATTTCTCTTTTTATTTTCATTTCCTCTTTTATTTTTCTACCGAGAGGTTTTTTCCGACCATATTTGACATGATCTTTCATCCTAAAGATTGAAAGTTTAATTCTCCATTTCTACAAGTTACACCATTCAATTTTTCATACTAGTTACTAACGTTTATTGTGTGTCATGCCAAAACCTAACATGATTTGAAAATAACGTAGGACGATATACTGATCCCGTCAGAAAAATTATGTAAATCGAAAAACATCCCAACGTGAACAAAAAGAGTATGGTATGGTACGTATATTTACGAAAACGAAAGAAGTAAGTAGGAAGCTAAGGCCAACACTAACCTCGAGATTTAAGAACAAATAGAGCTCCAGCATCCAGCTGATCTACTGTCAACTGGACGTGAGCATTGCCATTCTCTTTCGCCATTGTATCCCCAGAGATAATCGCTGCTTTCGTTTCCATTTCTCACTGATATCTTTCTACTTAATTTTCTGTTCTTAAGGGGAATGAAGATATGTGCATGAGAATAGCAAAGGATATAAAGCTTATATTAATTAGTACAGAATTATAAAGATAAGAGTATAGTTAACATCACTTTCATACTTTCTTTATATTCATTTTCAAAAGGTTTATTTGATTCTGTTCTACCCAAATTTATGGGTATTTGATACCCTTTTCCAAAAGTAAAGCTTCCTAAATCTCCCTAATCTATATATATATACATTTTTCTCACTCTCCTCTCTCTTTTTTTACAGCATCTTGTTTCTTTATATATATATATACGCTTACACACTTGATCATCTTAACTTTTGTTATGTCAAACATATTATATAAAATCTAATTAATCGTAATAATATTTATAAAATATGCGATATGGATTAATTAATACAATCTAAAATATACTAATTTTATAAATATTTTCATGGTTTTGTCATTTTTAATAGTTTCTCTATAAAAATCCTACAACTAAATACAAATATATTGTTTTTGGATATGTATTAAATTCATGCATGAATGGAGCTTTAAACCAAGTGATTCTCAACTCTCTTGACTTTACCAACGAAAAACTTAACTAAACTAAGCATCATTAATGTTTCTTAAGGATCAAGAGATCCGTAGTTCAAATTCTCTCCTACCATTAATTTGTACTAAAAAAAACTATGTTCATCTTTAAATATGATAAGATAACACGACAACCCCAACTAACTAAATAGGGTCAATCTTCATCTTCTAAACAACGACAAGATGTGCAAAAGTAGGCATATAACTCTTTGGGAAAGTTGTAAACTTTTTTGTAGTACTCTTCAGTATGTTTTTTATTTCAAAATATACTTTATTATAGACGTATAGGAGTTATTTGAATATGCTTGAGATGAGAACTTTGAGAAGAACAAAAATAGGTTAAATTATTATAAAATGATCAATGCCTCAAATGTCAACCACCCTGTTGATTATTTGGTGAAATAATTAAATGCAAAACCAGTTCAAAGTAGTATAAATATTCATATCATTGCAAAAATGTACGTAAAGGGTTCGTTATCCCTTAATTTAGCTATCAAAGAACTCTCGAGTGTTAAACAAAGGGGTTATATTGTTCTAGAAAAAAGAAGGTAAGTTTGATATGGAAGGGGAGGATTCTTGAAATGCGACTAAAGTTCAACCGTGATTGAGTATTAAAAAAAAACATGAATGAACAAAAACAACTATTTTCATTGATAGAAGATGGACATTGTACATAGAAAAAGAAAAGAAAAACTAAAATAAGTGGTCGCATATGGTCTATGCCCAAAGTAAACAATATTATTTACCATTGTAAAAATATGAATTACATATTTTATAAAAATTCAGAAACTAATATAATAAATATACAATCTTAAAAACTGAATGATAGAATTTTTATGGAAAATGTACTTTGGGTTCCTAAAATTGAAAATATATGAATGAGTGATTCATAATTAATTCTAAAAACTAATAAATTATATGTCAAGATATGAATGATTCTTCTCCTTTAACTTTGAGGTTAGAGGTTCAATATATTCCTTTACCCCAAATGTTAAAAAAGAAAGCGATAAAAATAATGCGGGAGAGATTCTGGTCAATCACAAAAAAATATATTTATATATTAAGAATGAGTTTGAGCATCTTTAACTTTTGGTTTTTTGTTTAAATAAAAATTTAAACAAAAAGATCTTGGAAGACTTTTCGTAGTTTTATACTCGTTTTTAATTAAAAAAAAAAAAAAATCAAACTATTTTTAGAATAACATTTTTTATTGACTAGAAGTGTACTTTAATTTTTTTTCTCTTTTTGAAAGTTTGAAATAATGCTTTTAATTAATTATAGAGAAAAACTAGTTTTAATAAATAAACTTATCAAGCTGCATCAATTCAAATATTAAGCATTCAATTTTGGTTAATTTACTCACAAATTTTATTTAGAAAATTCTTCAAAATTCATTAATTTTGATAAAATAAAGTTTTATTGACTAATTCAAAAATTAGTCGTTAAATAACTTTGCCAAAGTTCATAAAATTCAACTAAGAAAAAAAGATAGCTTTAGTGTAATTGTTTTCCACAATTTCATCAAATTTCATACGTTAACTATGTTTTTCACAAAATATTTAGACATCGAACGAGCGTTTAAATTGCGACATTTTTTAAATTGTAACATTCGTCCAATAAAACTATTTATCGATAAAAAATGGCAAATTTAGACTCAAAATTAATCTATCTTTTGTCCAACTTTATACAGTAAGTACTACAGAAATGCTACAATATCCTCTTTTCATTATTTTTCCTTTTTGTTCTTTTGCTTTTAAAAAAAGAGGAGAGAGTACTTTTCGAAAATTCCTTGAAAGAAACATAAAAAGATAAATAATAAATAAGAGTCGTTTGACTGATTAAAGAATATTATAAAAGTTGAAGGGATCGAAATCTATTTTCATTTATCACCTTAGGAATAACTTTTAAAGCTCTTTTTGTAAAGAAAAATAATGTAAAATTATTGTAACAAAATTTTATATTTTATTGATGTTTATAACATTATTCTAAATGACTAATTTACCCTTTGGTTCATGCATTGGATATGACTATTGGAGTATAAGTACGTTTTAAACTATATTGTGCTTCATTGATTGTAGGACGTGATAATTCGAACGTTAGCGTTTTTTAAGTCGAATAGGTACAATTGATGATAGAACGTGTTTATTTAAATAAAAGTTAGTTATGCATCGAATTTGTAAGCATTCATCCATCGGAGTACGTGGGTAAAAAATATGCCAATAGATATATGATTCCATCTTAAAAAACATTATGGAAATTTTAAATACCATAATATCTATATTATATATAAAAGGAATGAAGAAGAGGGAATCATTTTTTTTTTTTTTACTTTGGTCCTACTTTATTAATAAATGTTAGTTTTAAAGTTTTGTTGATTGACACGACTATTTGAATGTAGGTGCCTTTCATAGGTAGAATGCGACAATTCAAATGTAAATGTCTTTAAAGTTCAGTAAGCACAATTGATGATGAATGTGTTGGAATAGGCTTAAATTTGCTATATGGTGCTTTGAACGTTATTTACATATTTTTCATATTTACATTATTTACGTTTTTTACCCTATAAGTGCACCATATAAGTAGTTTAATCTTAGAGGAGTGTTTGTAATGTATTCTAAAATATTCTCTCCAATAAAATTGATCTCTCTTTGTATCTCGTGAATGTAGCTAACACACTGTTAATAAATATATAAATATATGTAAATCTCTGTGTTGATTCTCTTTTATTTAACATTTTTTTTCTACTTTTTCTTATTTGTCAATTCCATCACATGGGACATGCTTATTCGAATGGAGATAGTACACATCGAATTGATACATTTATTTACATATCCATTATAAGTACCTTTTAAAGGATAGAAAAAAAATTATTTGGTAAATTATACTTTTTAAGAGAAATTTCCACACATAGAAAAATGTCAATATTTAAAAAACCGCAAACTTCTATCAACCTCTATGAATGTTAATTTTAATGATAGTCTTTTATCATTTCTATGTCAATATTCAAAAAACCGCAAACTTCTATCTATGAATGTTAATTTTAACGATAGTCTTTTATCAGTGCATTAATAGAAACTGAGTGTTCATCATTATTTAAAATTTTACTATCTTTTATAAATATTTTCATAAATATTTTCAGCAATTTTATCCCCACACAATAATTTCCATTAAATATTTTTCCTAAATTTATCTATTTATTTATTTTTCTTAAATAACCTCACTGGTTTCTTGAAACAAAAAAAAAAAAAAAACAATTGATTTAGGTTCTTATTTAAGGTAAATAAATATTTAAAAAATCGTTCTAAAATGCTAAACTGCTAAACCATCCGAAAATGAAAATTTTAAATAATCTTCATCCTGGTCGTGATTCCACTAAAAGAATCAATCATTTGAATTTACAATGAAAATGATAATTTTTTTTATTAAAATGGTATTAGTTGTTAAATATTGAAAGTTGTAAAGTTAATTTTAACCATTTTTCACTAATAATAGTAGCCATGTCTTGAAACCTAACCTAAGTTAGTTGATGACCAAGCAACAAATAAGAGATTGCAGGAACAAAAAGTGACCAAATTATATCTAATAAATCAGTTCATCTCTTTACATTTAGGTTAAATTGCAAACTTAATTTGTATCTATTTTGTCTCCTTTTGTACAAACTTTAAAATTAGTCGAATTAGACTTTCTAGGTATAAAATTGAAAGTTAAGATTTTCATCATAAATAAAATGCAAATGCAAATTATGAAAGTCTACAAACCATTTAAACTCAAATTTCAAAGGTCAAGAATACTTAACTTCTAATTTAACCTAAATTTGTAACTATGTACTTTCCTCGTCAGCTCATAAATTGAGTTTTAAATTGTATTTTCCTCATCAGCTCATAAATTGAGTTTTAAAGTAAGGACGAGAACTAAACATCGATGTTTGGACACTTAATAAATAATGTTGACGTTGATCAAAGATATCAAAATCAACATTTTCATCTTTGTGATTTTGGGTTGGAAAAAATATAATCTAATTTCAAGAATAAATAATAGGAGTAAGTTCGATCTCTTGTACTAAAAAAAATTTAAAAATAAGTCATTGTTAACAGGTAATGTTCACTGCTGAAATGACTGATCTATTCCATCAGTTCTCTGATACTACACCTGATAAAGATATGTTAAATTTCCTTATAGTACTCAGATTCAAAGGAGATATTGACAAATCTGAAACAATTCAAATTTTGGCAGCGTCGTTCGGATCAGCCGTGAGGGGTATTTACGGTTTTCATCAGTACAAAATTACTATAAACCTGTGGACATGTTTTCATCAGTACAAGAACACAGAACATATTGAAACCATTGCTCTCAAAATGGCAGAAATCCATCATTTTGTATCATCAAAAGAAAATTCATCAATGGAATTAAGGAAAGCAATGCACCAAAACACCTAGAATTGCATTATCAAGTTGAAGTTCACACACAAATTTGAAAATGTAAAAAAGCATAACAGAAAATCAATTACCTACAAAACTTTTACAAGCCAATCGCTTGAAATGTTGTTGGTGCCAATTATTAGAATTAATGCAGTTTTATTCAACTTTTGGAGAAAGTTGCCTAATCCTAATGTGAATGACTTTAATCTGTCTAACCCCAGATTAAAAGCCATTTTGAATTTCTCTACATGCTTAGTTCAGTGAAACTTTGTCTGACGAAGTCTCCAGAATGTCATAATGACCATACCCATGGAACAGCACGTTGATAGGACTTTCTTCACCTTTCTGATACTCTTGACCATACTTGGCTATGTTTATCAGACCATCTGAGCTTCTCTCTCTCATGAATACTGATATTGGAGTCCTGCCAAGTGCAAAGTGTTCAAAGAAAATGCAAAAAGTTTAGTAACTAAATCCCCTTTGACAACCATTTTTTATTTTGAATATTAAACTTGTAAATACAGCTTTCACCTATGAGGTTTTGGTACAAAGTGTTCAAGAAAAAACAAGAAAAAAAGAGTTTAGTTACAAAGGCCTACTTGATACCCATTTCCATTTTTGTTGATACTCATTTCCATTTTTCTTTTTGACTATTAAGCTTATAAACATTATGAAAAGTGTTCAAGAAAATGCAAAAAGTTAAGAAACTAAGGCTTTTTAGACAACCATTTCGGTCTTTTGTTCTGTTATTTACTTTCTTTCAAACCATCTTCTCAAAATCAATTACAAGTTTTAAAAACTAGACAAAAAGATGAAACTTAAACAAAAACTTGCTTTTGATAAGAAAGACATGCATAAAACCAGTGTAGGAAATTCACAATTTTCAAAATCAAGGCCTAAATGATCAACTTGAAATCCAAATTCAGTATTCAATTACAGTTGTTTTCAACTCGGTAGAAGTGTCACACATAAGACAAAAAAACCATGCAGTTTGTCATGCAATACAAAGCTGTCTCGACAAAAAGCTCCCTATGAACGTAAAACTACAAATGTATATACTTGGAGAGTTTAACCCTGATGGAACAGACACGTGTTAGAGTGTTTGTTGTGGTTCTGGAAACAACCTACCTGATGAAAATCCCTATTAAACTTTTTATTATGTAAAAATTCTTAACAGTTCAAAGAATTTTTGGAAATTTATAAAATTGGTTATATGGCTAAAAGTAACAGATAGACTTTGACTTTTGAGAGTATTGCTTTTGAGTGAAGTAACTTTTTATAAATACTTCGAAAAATATCTAAATACACATTTTGAAACTACTCTTTTTGTAAAAAAATTTAAAGCATAAAGGATAAATAGCTTTAAAAACATTCTCCACTATCCCAAAAGTAAATGTCAAAATCCAATTTAATTGTTTTTTTAAGTACTGATTAGTAAACTGAAACTTGTAGCCAAGTATAACGATAGTTTTTTATTATATTGGTTAAAAGCACTTTAAAAGTTTGGTAATGTCAAGCACACTTGCAAAAATATAGTTAGATTGAACACTTAAAACTGCTATTCTCAAAAACTATACCAATGTCATCCTGTTTGAATATTTGACTCGCAGATTCCGCTGGTGTTACTAAGGTTAAAAAGAGCATATATTCTAATAGTGATTTCCTTATTCTAAGTTATCAAGTGATATACAAAAAGTTAAACCCCAAATCAGTCTATTCTTTTATAAAAACTCTTTAAAATAAACTTTAAAAGTTATTAACACAAAAGCTCTCTTGCTTTTTCACCACTCAAAGTGCTCGAAGAAAAATGAAGTTTACACCAATAAGAACACAAACTAAAACGCATCAAAGTAACACTAATTTAATCTTTTATGACTCCAAACGTCCAGGCCACCTTATGTGTACCTTAACTAATATCTAATTTAATCTTTTATGACTCCAAATGCACAGGCCGCTTATGTGTACCTTAACTAATATCAGGAGACAATCGACTTGACTCTATGACATTTGGATGTTAAAAAACTCGATATTAAATCTTAGAAACATGGCCAACCTGCATTCAACTCATCATCCCCTCTTAGCTCCCTACCATTGGTGCCCTTAAATTTCCACCAATACCAGTTCCCAATTACACATAACCTGTTTGGCAGAACAAAGTGTTTCACTTTTGTTTCTTACTTCTCCTTTTTCTGTTTTGAGTTACCATTTCGTTTCTTACTTCCTCTTTCTTTGTTTTGGATAAATTTTTATATAAAAACAAAATTGTGGTTAGCAATATAATAAAAACTTACTGAAGAACATGAGATGCCATAAGTAACTCAGGTTCTCCACCCCACACGAAAGGTTGCTGAATTCTCTTCACATACGCATCAAAATCTCCTTCAATATACCTAAAGGAATTTTCAATCATCACAGTCACAACCACCGATTTTCTAATTCAACCAAATATATCAAATCCGTGTAATGTGCATCAGACGAACTTACCACTCTGTTTCCTTCCGCCTCCTTAAGAGCTCATCCACAACCTGTAGTTTTGAATATTACCCATGTTATTCAACATAGTAACCAACAAATGGATGATTATGTATGAATTCTAATCTTACCTTAGCCCTTAATTCATCAGCGAGTTCTCTTTGACGATCATCATCAGGAGCTTCTTCCCCACATCTCAAACAAGCTCCATGAGCGATTGCCCTAAACAGGCACCGACCATCCGCTAGCACACCTGTAGCAGTTCATTTCAATCTATCTCATATCAAAGCAATTGATAAAAATAACATAGAAAAGAGATAAATGGTAAACCCTTATTTAAACAGAACTGGAATTGATATTTTCGATAGCCTCTCTAATGGAATTTTCATCAAATCAAGATAAATTGCCACGCAAATTTTCCACAATACCTGTCACCCTGTAATCAGCAGAGCTCTCATCGTTTTGATTAAATTCAGGGCCGCTCGATTCACACACTTCCTTCTTCTGATCTAACGATACAGCCTCATGACTTGCATCCACCCAATCAAGCGGTGCAATACAGGCACAGACACCAAACAGCAGCCAAGCCGAATCGGGACGGTGGAGCCAACGAGCCGGGCGAGCGTCCCAGGCGACGTTCCAAGATCCCTCTCCTTTGCGCTCATGGCAGTGAATCGCCGGACGGCAGAGATTGCTACTGCTTCCCGCACCAGAGGGCATTATAGCGTGCCATATCGAAGCAGCACCACCGCCCGCAAGCTTGCAGGCGCTGGAATGGTGGCGCTGTCGCCGATCGAATTGGATGGGACTCTGAACGAGTAACCGGCTTTGATGATGGTGGTGATGGTAAACGGCTGAGCCGTGAATGAAATTGGATAGGGAAACGAGAATCCAAGGCTTAGGACGAGCACAAAGTACTCCGAGCATCAGTCACTTACAGCAGTCGAGGCAATCCTGCGTTGCCAGGGACCTGCCCCTTGCTGTGCCTATGCGACCATAATCAGAGCTCCGGCGGCCAGTTAATCGCTCAGCCTCTCTCCTTTCTCTTTTCTCTTTTCTCTTTTCTCTTTTCTCTCGTCGCTCTCTCTCTCTCCCACAGATATCAGAGCAGCTTTTTCTTCGATGATCTGCGACGGCGAAGCATTTTAGGGAAGAGAGAGAGAGAAAGAAAGAGATACAGAAATACTGCCTACAGTGGGGCCCACAAGTGCGAAAATAGTTCATTAAAAAATTATTTCTTTTTAGTTTTTTTTCGTTTTCTTTAAAATGTAAATTGTTATTAAATAATATTTCCTTTACGAAAAAAATGATTGTTTGTATATTATTTGTATTGGATGAAAATCAGTACACGCAAGTCTGTGATTAGAATTTAATAATTCTCTTTTAAAAAAGAAAAAGTCGATATTTTTTATTTGATTAATATAAAAGAAAACTATAATAATATCATTTTATTTTAAACAAATAATTTTGGTGCGCGAATATACCTTAAGAATTTTACTTTTAATTCCATCTTTAAAGTCTATGATATTTTATTTTATATTGCATGTGTCATCCCAGTTGAGTTATGTTTAGGTGTTCAACGATGAGTTTTAATGAATTATATCAAAGATCCATTTATCTCGACCCTCCTGAAGTTGAGTCAAGAAACAGTACAACTACGATAGCATTAAATATTTAGATTTGTTATTAAATAAAACTTTGATGTATGCATTTAAAATTTTTTAAATACTTTGAAGGGCGAAAAGATACAATAACTCAAAAAAATAGAAGCTAAATTTGTTAAACTCGTTTTTCGTTTTAAGTGTTTGCTAAAATATTGAGTTTGATGTTGTTCAGCTTCGAGAGCTCAATAGTTCTTTAAGTTAAATTTTTGTGTTTCGTTGCTGTTCTTTATTCTAAATTTCTTTGTACCTTTAAATTTTTTAGTTCAACTCCAATTTGATTTTGATAAGGGATTCAATATGTAACAATTGTAATTTTTTTAATTTGATATCAACCATATATGGTTTGACTAATTTGGATTTTACCTTTCTACAAATTTTTGTGATAAAGTTGAATATGTCCATATTTGATTTAATGTGAAATCTTACATACATCCTATCAAAAAAATTTCAAAAAATCTTATTTGGTAAGATTCCAATTAATTTGATTGGATTTCTGATTGGCAAACCTAATTTAAATTATTTTACAATCAATTTAAGAGGCAAATAATGAGTTGAATATTATAGCTGCATCTACCTCAAATTGTAGTATCAATGTTAATAAATTGAGTTATTGGGTTGCTGTTGTTATTATCATTATTATTAATTAATTTAAATTAATTAAATTAAAGATAATATAATTGACATGACAATTTTTTGAAGAATTTACGAGCTATAGGCATGAGTATTAATCTGTGTAGTATATTATAGAAAAACGGTTATATTTTACTATATTTTATAAATATTTCTATATGTTTCTTTTACTATATTTGAAAATGACTTTAATTAAATTTATATTATAGTATCGGACTAATTACTAATAATTAAAATTGTGTAATCTTAAATATTAAATATTTATGATATTTATAGAAAAGTTAATCTTAAAAGAAAAACATTAAAAAAATTACAAATATATATTTCAATTTGATATATTCTGGTAGTTCAACCAAAAAAATCAAATATCCAGCCTAAGCTCAACTCACTTAACCCGACAAAAAAAGGAAATTTGCAATATAACCCAATTAGTGACAAAATTAAGGTTGGATCGAATTAAATAGTCCACATTGTTTAAATTGTTGAGTCATTTAAACAGTACACGGTAGACTCTAGAGACAATAAAGTTGGGTTGGGAGGGTAAAAAAAAAGTCCACTCAACATTTGTTTACTAATAATTAAAGTGATTTATTACTTGGTTATTTACGTTAACTCACATTTTTACTTTGTTATTCACTTCAACTTCCCCAAATATTCTCCTCCAATATTAATTATTGTTAATATCAAGTCCGAATATCATGGTGTTACTAATGCTACGTACCTTTGAGAGTGCTTGACTTCGAATTGCTCCTTGCTAATATAAGAACTCCTTACAACTCTATCACTCTTTTTCATTGTGACAATTGTAACGCTTTTCAGATTGCTCACAATGATGTTTTCGAGCAAACAAATTACACACATCAAGTATAATTGTCACTTTATCTACTACCATCTCTAGATCTCCACCCTCTCTCTATCCATATCTATAACATAGTATGCAGCTGAAGTTTTCACCAAAACTCTCTTTCCTACTTGCTTGAGTCAATTACATAGCAAAATTCAAGTTGGTCTCTACTCTATCACTTCGGGTCAGAGAAGCGGTTAATATTAATGTAATAATTTGTTATTACATTTGTTAATTTATCAGATCATTCTTATCATTATCTAGGTAATCATTTGTATACAAATACTTCTTTTTTAAGTTTTCCACAGTTACGAACTCAACTCTACTCGAAAAGGTTTGCTAAGTTAAGTTAAGTCAGTAGGCCAAACTGTTTGTAAGCTCCATGTTCTAACATTTTCGCTCATAAGGAAAGTGTGGTATCGTTGGGTTTCTTCCATCCTTCAATTTGGCTCACCCGGATTGTTATATCTCCAACGCCATGACATTCCATTTCTTGGTACAAGTACAACCACGTAATTCCAAAGCTCGGAATGTGATATGCTTTTGTTTAACATACGTGGCAAATTCTGTAGCCACTCAAATTGTAGATATTACCCATTTTAATCAATTTATATATGAAATTATAAACTGTACAAAAATGAAATTGATTCTACCAAATTTCTCCAATATGAGATTATTAATAAAATTTTGCTTGTATAAATAGTATAAGAATTATATATATATATATATGTATATGAAATTATAAATGGTACAAAAATGTTCCTCTCTAAGTACATTTTTCTTTTTTACCATGTCTTGCATGATTGCATCTAAATCATTAAAAACAATATAAATTAACGTGTATTAACAAAACTCACATTAATGCAAATCTAAAAAGTATTTCTTAATATTGCATGGACCCATTCCCCAAACATCATGACAACATGTTATAAAGTCACTTGGTAGTTATCAATCGTTAAAAAACGAGCGTTCTTTAACGTTAATTGGCATGCATTAACTTTTTTAAAGTTAGGAGGTTTGAATTTTTTTATTTTCGATTATTTTATTAGACAATAAGGAAATAAAATTTAATATGAGACTTAATTTTTCACTAACATACCAGTTCATCAAAATTAGAGGTAGGAAAATTTTAAAGTTTACTAAAGCATTAAATGAGAATCTACATTTAATGTTAGTATGAATGTGTTACCTTTTTTTTTTCTCTTACTAATTTTCTCTCCACTGGTTGAAAGTACTAATTATACAATTACATGATTCAAAAAGCTTGAACTCTCACACTTACAACGTTTAATTTAAAAAACAAAAATACAGTTTCAATTTTACTTCATCAATGAATTAAATATGTGAACCTTCATCCCAAACATCATTTTTGAATATCATCACTCACAAGTATCAAACTTTTGGTTTAAAAAAATAAAAGAATATCATACCAATCATGTTAACAAAACAACTTTAACAAATATTCTTCTTTAGAAAAAGCACTAAATAAATATTGTTAATGTCAAATTTAAATTATATATATATATAACCCTCTAAACCTATAACAAAATAACTTTGATAAATAATTTTCTTAAAAAAAAAGCACTTAATAAAATAAAATAAATAAAATCCACCATCACCAATAATTCACAATAATGGAGGCTAAAAGTTCTTCAGTGTCAGATCAACCATGCTGCTGCAATTTTCCAATTACCACAATTTTCACTATTAACTCTATTTTTGAGTATTTTTGTGAAATTAATTGAATTATTTGGAGACAACACACTAGAATAGAACTTTTGAATTCCTTTTTGTGTTACATAGACAATTTATCGATTAACGTTTGTTAGAAAATTTTATCAAACAGTTAATTTTTGTTGATCTTTTAATATAAAAATGATCTTTATTAGCGTTCATTGTATAAAAATTATTATCATTTATTTTATTGATTATGATAAAATTATACTAACAAATTTATTATTACAAAGATTTATTAAAAATATAAAACACAAGATGCATACATTAAAATATAAAAAGATCTCTTAAGTGCATGATTTCAATCATTAAATTGGTATAAATACTATTCGCTCAAAGTTTAAAGAATGAATTGTATTTTTATGAAAGTACAGACATAATTGTATTAAGAGGAATATTATTTATTCAGCAAAGAATTAGTGATGTGTTATGAGATTGATTCATCCATCGTTTTAAAAATAACAATAAACTATTTATGGGATTATTAACTTATTTATTTATTTTGACTTTACAAATATGTTGCCATCCATTAATTGCGTGGCCAAAATGTAATAAAATTTCGTGGAGGGGTTAAATTTGAATTTCCATTTCACGTGATGACTTAAGTTTGGGGAATTCCCACGTGGTTACTGATTGCCTAACGGACTTCCTTTTAAAGTGATGAGTCACGCCGTTCACCTTACCTTACCCTGCCCATGCAACGTTTTACGTTCAATTCATAGGATAAAATTTATTGCAATTTAATTCTATTTTATATTATTTTTAGGGTAATTATAAACCAAATTGTAAAAAATAGAACTTTTTGACAAAATATTTGTAATTAATAGAAATATCAATTGTAATGAATATTGTTTTTTAATGGTTTTATTCTATGGAGTGTATATAGTTTGTTAATAGTTTAAAATTTTTTTAATTATCATTGGTGATAGTTTTATAAATAATAATTAAATATATAATAATATTTTTTTTTAAATTACAAATATAACAAAATGTCAAAACCCATATGTGATAGACTTCTGTCGCTGGTAGACTCTTATGATCTATCATTGCAACATGATATATATAGTTTGACAAATTTTGTTATATTTGCAAATTTTTCAGAATGTTGTTATATACTTAATTATTTTGAATCTAATTGTTATATTTGCAACTATCCCTTGTTTTTACGTTTTTTTATTTCATTTTCATTTTCATTTTGTATTTGATTACTAATAATATAATAAATAATAACATCTTATACGTTTCAAACTAGAATTTAGTCATAATTATTTATAGTGAAGACAAGTGTGTTGAAAAATGTGAGTAATAAAAAAAGAAATTGAGAAACGTGAAAACAATGAAAAATATGATTACATTAAAAGCTATGAAAAAGAAATAAGTTTTATATTATAAATTGAATCTAAAATGCTAAATCCAATCTTGGTTTTTGGATTATCTTACCCTACAAATTCATTCCATTATTCCCTTTGCCATGAATAAAATAGATAAAAGGAAAAGTGTTTTAAATAGCAAGATTGTTAAGAATATCCTTTTCTTGCTCAAATGATATATCTCTATTTGAATCGTTTACAAATTAAAAAATAAAATAAAATATTGCTATATTAGAAAACATTCCAAAATAAAACAAAAATAAATTACACTCCGTCTTGATAATCATATATTTTTAATCAATTAAAATAATTGTAAATTGACATGAAAGTTGTAATTAATATAAACACAGGGTTGACGAGTTCAATATTTAATAACATTAAAAGTGGTTAAAGAATCACTATCTATTTTCCAAATTGATAACACTTTTACCCAAAAAAAATTGAAAGTTAAATGTAGACTTTCCCCTCTAGTTAGTCGTTTTCGTTTTTAATTTATTGGCCCATGCAATTCCATAGAGCTTTAAGAAAAATACAAGGAATTTTTTTTGTATTTATCTACACAAAAACTGAAGGATTAAAATGAGTTTGAATTATTTATTGAATTAGATTTTAAAGAAAAAACGATGGACCAAAAGTACTTTTTGTATTAACAAAATTTAAAATTATTTCCTTTATACTTCGGGTGATGTAACTTACAAGCAAAAGGAGGAATGCTCTAAACGTGTTGTGTATTCCTCAAGTTTGTGCACACATCCAATTTCCCAATTAAAAACTTAAATTCACGTAAATTCTTCTTCGTGGAATAAATATAATGTAAAAACTTATCATCTTATCAATTAGGGAAATTTTTTAAAATAGTAGATTTTACAAAATATTTACAACCTATAGTAAATTATATCATTGATAGTTATTAGTTATTGATATGTTAGGGTGATAGAAGACTATTCCTGATAAAATCTAAAATTTTGCTACAGTTTGTAAATATTTTAATTTATTTTTATATTTTAAAAAATGTCCCTATAATAAACCTAATTTTGATATTAACTAGTATATAAATTAGTAAAAAATGGTTATGAATAGAGCGGGAAAAAAATTATTTACAAAACATAACAAAAAAAATAAATAAAATGAGTGATTTGATATTGTCCATTTTGAGTATACATCATCGTATTTTTTACTTGGGTACCATTCCAAAAATTATTGTTCATCTTGCTACCATTTTATCCTCTTCCTCTTCTTGATTTTCTCCCTTGATGTTTTTTCTTTTTTCAATTGCTTTATCAAAAGGAATTGTCGACGACGTTTTCACTAGTAGGTTCTAGGCTCGTCGGAAAGGGATCAAATGGGTCGTCATAGCGACAATTATGTTTAATTTTTGCATTTTTTTAATCTATAAGATTTTTCTTGGGTTAAGGCAATATTACCTTTTGATATCTCTATAACAATTATTATCTTCATGGTTTTACATTTTGATTTCACTCAAAATATCTCATACTATGATCATGAACTTATCTTAAAATTAAGTTTGGCTAATTTTTTGGTTGTTGTTAAATCATAGAACATGGTTTTGTCTTCTAAATTCAATGGACAGTGATTGTTAGCTAACTTAGCTTCATGTTCCTGCAATTCGGAATAATTTCTCCTTTTTTTTTTCTTTGTGTAATTTGAAGTTATCATAGCAGGCGATTGATCCAAATGGTGTACTCATTTGGAAATAAGTGAAATACGCCATGCCCGATGTCATGTGTGACGAGAAAAGCCATATTTCAATTTGGCGTTACTTTAAAATAACCTCGGGGATTTCATCTATATATTACTTTTGCATTAATTGGGGTTCTTTGATTTTATTTGGTTTTATATACTTTGTGTTTTTGTTTTATGAGTTTTATCGTGTATTACGATACAAAATTATTATGAAAATATTTTATATACAAAGTTATTATAAAGTTATTTATAAAATATAAAAGTTTAGATTTTATCTGTCAATTAAAGACTTCTACTATATTTGAAAATGTTCAAACAATTAACTAATAAAATAAATATGGGTTACATGCTGTGTATAATATCTTTTAGTTTGATGGGTTTTTTCTCTTTTCTCTCGTGCTTTTTTATCTGTCTTTACAGCTTTAGACAATGAACCTCTAAATATCTCTTCTATATGGTTTGATATTGTTCACTTTGGAAATACAACATCATTAATGTATAATTTTATTTAAAATGTCTCATACAATTATACATAATTGTTCTCTCTTAAAAACTAAAGGTTATCCTTTTATCTAATCCATATGGAACTTTGATTTTACTATATTTTATAAATAGTTTGGTTCATTTTTTTATTACATTTAAAAATACCCCTAATTTTTATTATTTAATAAAATCCTCATAAATAGTCACTTTACATGAGTTTTATCAAACCAGGCCATAAGAATTAATTCTAAGTATTACTTGTGTCAACTAAATTTGCCATTTAATCTATTTATTTTAAAATAAATCATGGTCATTACCATGTTTTAGGATAACTATAATGGATGAAAATTTAAGAAATGATAATTAAGTATATAGCAGCATAAATATAACAAAGTCTATCTAGACCAATATTTACAAACAATTCCATTTTCTCATAATAATTTTCCTTTAAACTTACCCATCCAGCAGGGGTTGGAAATGGGTATAATGGGCCCAGGGAATACTTGGGCCACTTGCCTTTTGAGTTCTTGTTGGGCTAGTGCGAATAAGATTGTTCCAACAATTTTCCAATATCTGACAATTTTCTTTTTTCTTTTTTCATTTCATTTTACAAATTAATTACAACAAATATGAATATTATATATATATATATATATATATATATATATAAACTTTTACAATTTTATCCTTAATCTTTCATATCTGACTTAATTTAGAGATTTGGTTAGTGATTTGCAGCTAGATGAAGACAAGCAAGTGAAAAATGGATACCATTTATTTTAATTTTTGCATTTGTCTCTATTTTATAGTAATCATTACATTTAAAAAAAGTTTTACACATGTGAAACTCTTTATATTAATAATTTTAGAATGAAATTCAAATTAAAAGCCTAAAATAATTTCCTTAAAGTAAAATAAACTTATACAACTTAAGTTTATGAAAACAAATTGATTTTTTCCTGTAATTACTATTTTCTGCCTGTTTTATGGAGAAAATACATACTTATTTTGATTTTAAAAATTACAATTGCAATCTCTACAGTATTTTTTAAAATATATTTGTCTAAGGACCAAAATAAAAATACATTGTGAAAGTACACCGACAAAATAAAAAGACGTTTTGAAAGAACATTCACATCTTAAAATGCTAAGATCAAATTGAAACCTGCACTCAATTTTATTTCCTGCCCATGGATTAAAAAATAAAAATAACAACCCATCCTAAATTTAGAATACATTAAACTTAATTTTTATTTTTATTTTCTTCACAAAATCACTCTAAATCTGAAGATGATGATGATGATGATAATAATAATAATAATATAGGTTAGATGCCCCCTCCCAACCCCCCCTGCACCCTCGAGATTTAATCCAACCAAACCATATTTATTGGCCTTAAAAAGATTGATAGAAATGGAGGAAAGTTAACCGGAAAATGTTGCTATGATCTTTAATATATATTTGGACAAATTTTTAAAATAGGAAGTTTTGCCATAAAATAGAAATCTTAATTTAATAATATTTAGCTTAAGACATAATTTCAAATTTTAATATTTTTTTAATATCTCTCTCTCTCTTTTTCTGTGGTTAAAATTATAATATAAACAACGTCTGTGCGATATGACAATGGCATCACGAGGGGGGGGGGATTAATAAAGAAGAAATTGAAATTATTTATTACAAAAAAAACGTGACCACTCTAAGGTATACGATTTAGATTAGGCCACCAATAATTTTAAAACATAGTACCGATTACCGAAACAACAATAGCTTTTGTCTAAATCACGCCTAGGTTCATGACTGTGGACCCCCACACACGACTTTTTTTTTTTTATAAAAAAATTATATTTTTTTTTTATTTTAAAGGTATTTATAGTTCATAATAATTTTAGGAATAATAATTAGAGAAATTGTATCAGATGACGAAAACATTTTGAAAAAAAAAAAGCTCATAATACATCTTTTTTGTATATTGTAAATTTGACAAATATGACGGTAATCGGCTTTTAAATTTGTTATTTTTGTAAATTTGAAAGCGTAAGTGACATGTTTATTATCATAAATTTATTTGCTATTTTTGCAAATTCTTTTAGAAAAATTGCATCAGATAACAAAAATTTTTAGAAAAAAACAGCTAATTAGTGATATCATACGACTATCAAAGGGCTATCAGAGGGTTAGTAGAGGGATATCGGCTCTTAAATTTACTACTTTTGCAATTTAGAAAATGTAGTGATTGACCATATTATTATTATTATTATTGTTATTATTATTATTATTATTATTATTATTATTATTATTATTATTATTATTATTATTATTATTATTATTATTATAATATATATATATATATATATTGCTATTTTTACACGCGTCCCTAATAATTAAGTATACAACAACATTTTTTTTTAAAAATTGCAAATATAGTAAAATCTATCAGTGACATACTCTTATAGCCTATTAGACATATATTTGCAACATGATCTATAGTGAAAGACTTCTATCATTAATATATTTTGAGAGATTTTACTATATTTGTAAATTTTTTAAAATGTTGTTATCTACTTAATTATTTTCAATTTAATTATTATATTTGCAACTATATCTGAGTATAAATGTTGAATAAAGTGAAAGTTTCAAACTAAATATTTTAACTATTTTTTTTGTTCTTTAACCTAAAATTACTATCTCAATTTGACTCTACTCAACTTTTTAATATTTAAGGTTAGATTTTGGGATTGATTTTGACATTAGAAAAAAAGGAAAAAGTAACTATAAAATATTCCTAAGTGCTTTTTGTGTTTGGTAAAACAAATTATGATTAAATCTTCGAAAATCACTTCTGAGTTACGTGTTCATTTTACATTCTTTTTCAAAGTAGTTATTTAACAGTGTTTAAATTATTCTAAAAGCACTTGTGAATGTTGGTAAGAAAAGGAAGAGAATGAAAAGAGATGGTTAGTACAAATTAAAGGTGAGATAATTTGAATCAAAAATTTATTAGTCCTCAAACACATACAGATGTCAGTTAAACTCTTGTTAACGATATTTAACAGTTAATTAGCCGTACGAACAAAGTTTGTTAAAAGTGTGAAAAATGAAGACTAAAAAGAAACCAATAGAAAATTTTGACAATGCCTATGACCAATCATTAAGGAAAACTAATACAATATTAGTATAATTTTTCAAGTCAACTTGATACATTGCCTTTTTACTAACAATTCCTGGATTTTTTTTCCTTACTGTTCAAATATTTTGATACATACGAATATAGCGCATTAAAATTATGCTTGGATTGAATTTTAAAGAAAATTTAAACAAGTATTTTTACGTGTATAAAAGTATATAAATATTTAGAAAATCGATCCACACATACTCTACTATTTGAGAAAACGAAAAAGGATTCGACTATTTAATGTGTATCTACACACAAGGCCAAATTCAACTTAGTAGGGATAATATTATCATCGGCTATCTAATAGAAAGATTTTCAAAGAGAATTACCAATTTTAAACCAAGAAAATAAGTACTTTTAAAACAAACAATACCTATGTTCCAAATGATTTCAAAACTCGTGTGAATCACTTTCAATTTATTTGAAATTAAAATTAGTACAACTTTTGTACTATTGAAATCTACTGTTTTTCTTCCTCCAAGTCTAAATTTCAATTAATACATCCTTAAAGAATAATAATAATAATTAGTAATTTTCTTTTTAAAAATGAAAAGAGAAGGAGTGATTATTAAGCACAACCAAAGTTTAAATGTCAACGAAAAGATGAAAACAATAGGCAACATTTTAATTATTTGGGTACAATACCCACATGATCAAAGTTTAGTACACCAAACTTTTCCATGTACATAAATTTTCACTTGGCTTGCAATTTTGGTGTCATTTCGTGGCATCGTCACCCAACTTTTCCTTACTTTACATTTTGTCTTCTCGACTTTTCTCTTTTTATACAATTTAATAATTCAAACAAACCATCTTCCCAAAGCTTCAATCGGTAATTGAGAGAAAGAAGGAAAAAGAAAACGAAAGAGAAAGAGAAAGAAAAAGAAAAAGAAAATGATTCTTTGCTTGTACTCATAAGGGTTATGAAAAATCTATGATATATGAAAGTTGATTTAGATAATATAGTTCGACGTCAAATTTTGATAATATTTTAAAGTTGTCGTCATTATTACGTTACATTCGTTAAATGTACTTAAGAATTATTTATAAATGAATTTCAAATATTGGAAACCAACGTAAAAGTCAAATTTATCAAAAAATTTACTTTTGAAACTTTATCGACCAAATAGAAATCAATATATATCAAAAGATCAACAAAAAAACCGATCGGTTTTTATTCTTCAACGGTCGAAAAAGTTTGAACATTTACTAAACCGACCAAAGTGGGTTCAACGACAGTTTGGTTAAAAAATGACTCTAACTAACCAATGATCACTCTTAATTTATATTATGAAAGTTTGAACTATTTCACTATTTGGTTTACAAATTTACAAATATAACTAAATATATCACTATCCATCAATTACATAAATCAATGGTCAATAGTATTTTGTTATATATTTTTAAATATTTGCAACAATTTTATCTATATAACAATCACTTTTATTTATTCTATCTCTAACTTTATTGATTTTTTATCTACTTTTTTTATTTAAAAAAATCCCTTTTATTAATGTGTTAAAAAATATAGTCGAATTTTAAAATAACAATAATAAATAAAAACTTATATTTTCCATTTTTTTTAAAGAATATAACTCTTATACTCAACCATCATCCAAATTATGGTAAGAAATTATAAAATATAAACATTTTATATATATATATATTGATTGAATAGATGTAATTGGCAGATGGAATACATGCCGTATAAAAATACAACATTGAACTTTAATTAAAGTAATCAAACAGCCACATAGATTACATGCCGAAGATGTTTCTTTTTACGGTTACATAAAATCATAAAGAAAAACAAACGTATTTAATTTATAAGAGTATTAACAAATGAAGAGGATGAATACGACAGATTTTCAAAACCAAAGCTATCTCCTTAGTATATAATATATAACGAATACACGTATGAAAATGTGGAACTTTTTAAAACTTCAATAAAAAGTATAGTTAACTTTAACGGTTGAGGTTACGTATATTTATATCATCTCTGCCATCAAATCAACATCATAAAACTGCAAAAACTTTATAAATAAACAAATAAAATGCAGCAAAAATTTATTAGGGATATATAATTTAGAGGAATTATATGGTAGGTGGCAAAAAAAAAAAAAACTTTAATTGATTAAGATAAGTTGGATGGTTTTTTAAAATAGTTTCAATATTTTGTTATTTTTTAAAATGAGTTGTAATTTATCGTTCATAAGTTTCTATTAGTAATATGGTATGTCATTGATAGATTTAGAAAGCTAAATCTAAATTTTGTCGTATTTGTAATTTTTTTCCATTATGTTATATCTGCAAATATTTAAGATTGATTGTTGTGTATTTGTAATTGTTCCTAATTTGCAAAAATCATTCTTAAAGTATTGTTGCAGTTGTAATTACGCCATTAAACTTTCAATTACAAAAATTAAAATTTTAAACTTGAATAAATTTAGTTTATCAAATTTATAAGAAATTAAACTTTCAAATGATTAAAATAAAACGCTATAATTGATACAAATGCTCTAATTTCTATAATTATGTAAGATGAAAAATATAATTTTAATACTTGTACACTTTTGAATACTCAATTTTACAATTGAAAGTTCAAGAGTATAATTGTCGCACCATCACACTTCATTTAGGGATGATTTTTACAATTTACAAAAAAAAAATCAAAGTACAAGAAATTTGTTCAATTTTAATCCAATTATAATTACTATATTGATAACAAATCTTAAAATTAGTTCCTAATAGTGACTTTTTTACAAAACAAGATGGTTAAAAATTAGGAAAATTACCATAAATGTCAAAACTGTTTTAAACATTTACAAAATATAACAAAATTTTAAATCCAATCAACAATGAACATCGACATCCAAACATATTAACATATTATACAATTCTCAAGTTATTGTCAAATACAGCAAAATCAGTATTTAATAATATCACCAATCAATATTTATAAAAATCTAATTATGACTATTATTGATAGAGCTCTAAAATATTGCTTCTTCTGGAAAACTAAAATTAGACAACCGAAATTACGGGGATTAAAATTAAAAGATCAAGAAGTTGGTCAACTTTCGCATGAAAGAAGGTAAAAGAACGAGAGTTCGTGCTATTCTTTATCAAACTTTGAATCGCCCAACTCAAACTGAACGCAATGGAATCAAACTCATGGTTGAGGCCGTAGAGAATATAAAGCCCATATGCGAAGTCGAAAAAGTCAGAGTAGCAGCTACTTTTTATGATGTCCCTGGGATTGTAGCCAGGGATCGTCAAGGGAAAAAAAAGCTTTCAAAGCATAGGTGCCAAAAATGATAGGAAGTTTTTTTTCATGTTACTCAAATTCCAACTAAAAAGAAAAAGAGATTTGAAAAAAGACAAAGAAAAAAAAAAGAAGGCAGTACGAATAATTTCGGGGCGCGCCCTCCTTTAATGTACATTCAAAGCTTGTAAGCCAGCCAAGTTAAAAAGCAGATTTGGCCAATCCATGTCCTTGCTTTATTAACGTGATATTCGGATTTGGTAATACCCTTTTTTCTTTTTTAAATTCTACAATTAAATTAATTACCAAATAATAATATTTAGGGTTTATTATTATAATTATAATATCTCGATTAGATATGAAACGCAGAGTTTAATGGTTTTATTATAATTTTAAGCCAAAATAGTTTTATGAATTTATGTCGGTTTATTGCTTCAGTTCTCAAATTTTAATTTCTGCTTTATAAATTGGAAAGGTATTGAATTTCTTAATGAAAGAAAAAGGAAGCTATTGAAGGTGTATCTGAAATGGGAAAAAATAGGAGCTAATAGCAAATATTTATTAGGAAAAAAAAGTAGAAGTAATAAATAATAATAATAAATAGTTTTGTAGGGTTTATGAAAATTTTAGAGTTTTTTTTTCTCAAAAAATATAAAAATTAATAAACAAAATTATTAAAAATATAAAATTTATTACATAATGAAGGGTAAATATTTTATCAAATGTTCTATTTTTTTACTATTTTTTACATTTTGAGATTTATGTTTCAATTATGTCTTTTGTCTTTATAGTTTTTTTTTTTTTTTGCTAAGAAATTTTATTATGTTTTAAAAAGGAAAATTGCATCAAATGGTCAAAACATTTAGAAAAAACAGGTAATGACACTAATTTTTTTTGCATATTGCGAATATGACAAAATTAATGACATTAGACGGCTATTAGATGGTAATCATAAGTTATCATAGGGCTATCAGACAGTAATCATATGACTATGAGGGTCATTACTTTTAAATTTGCCACTTTTTACAAATTTAGAAAATGTTGTAAAATAATCATAATTTTTCTTTGCTATTTTTACAAAAGTCCCTTTAAAAAATTCAAATATTATGCTCGGCTTTTTATATACTTTTCAAAATTATAGGAATCTTTTAGAACATCAGGAGAAAAAAAAAATATTGTAAATGATAAAATTGTGGAAAATATTTACAAAATTCCAGATTTTTTCAATGATAAACTTATATTTGTGATAGATCTTAAATTTATAAATATTTAGGTTAATTTAGATATATTTGAAAAGGAAAAAATTGACAAACTATTTACCCTCCATAGAACAAAACCATTAAAAGACAAAATTCATTACACTTAATTTTTTTATGAAGTGTAAATATTTTATCAAATGCTCTATTTTTTACAATTTTCATTAAAAAATATGAATTTTAATAATTTAAATTGCAAGTAGGTGTGTGTAGCAAATTATAGACATGCAGCATCTAATTAATATACATGAATAAAACCTTTTTTTTTTCTTCTTCTTTTCTTTAGCAAAAAAGTTATTAAATGCAGCAAAATTAAACAACTAGTTAATTTCTTTCTCTAATTTTCTTTTTCCTTTATGAGTTCCATACAAATTGAGAGATTCAACTAATTATTATTTGTTGATAATCAATTGAGTTATACTTAAATTAACTATTATTTATTTATTTATTTATCAATCATGATTATGATTATTGTCCTCAAGTAATTTGCTATTTAGTTCAACCAACTACCATCCCATTATTTTTTACTAAAAAATAAATATAAGAAAAAAAGTCAGTCCATTTTCCCAACCATTTGTTGCCAAAGAGGTCTATATCTATGAGCAACATGAATTTAAAAAACAACAACAACAATAATAAATAAATAAATAAATGATCAAGATATTTTCTACAAGTTTGATTGGTTATTTGTTTATTTTTGATTGGCCTATCTCTACAAGACTTGACATGATGCAGTTGGATTTTCTATCAAATATAAAACTATAGTTTACCACTCATTTTATGATAATTTCCATTGAATTAAATACAATTCC
Source organism: Cucumis hystrix (assembly GCA_025688845.1). Classification (NCBI taxonomy): domain Eukaryota; kingdom Viridiplantae; phylum Streptophyta; class Magnoliopsida; order Cucurbitales; family Cucurbitaceae; genus Cucumis; species Cucumis hystrix. The sequence goes on along the minus strand of CM046892.1, from coordinate 17,169,124 downwards.
ATGTGTGTGTATATATAAAACAAAATAAGAGGGGAAAAGGTGAATGTTTTGAAATATTAACCAAAATTTATATGTTGAATGTGTATAAGGGTTATTCTTAGACATCCAAACTAATGAAGTTATGATTTTATTTAGTTTGATAGTTGTTGGTGATTATGATACGAAAGATATAACCAACATTTATCATACATAAGAACGATAAAGTTAAAAAGAAAACCAATGATACATAAAAGTTATATTTGTTGGAAATGACCATTATTGTATTGTTTTAATTATAATTGATGTTTCAATTAAAAATTAATAATAATAATAATATTTTATTTTATTTTCTAATTATAACAATTGTTTTTTTTCATATATATATATTGTAAAGAAAAGATTTTGGCGTCAGTTTTTCTTATAGCCAAATAAATCCTAATTCCTTCATTCGAGCAATCTTTTCCTTGATTGCACTCTTAACTTTTGCGAGTGCACACTTAAGTTGGAAAAGTTGTGTTAACCTTGGAAAGCAATTCACATAAGCGATTTAGCACCGATGCTGCGTCAAATTTTGCTTTCAATGCAGTGGTTCGACACGGCACAACTAAAATTGACATTTGTTTTCAACACAATGAGTCTAGCTAGAAAAAGCAATCAACTTGGATCATAGCTTAAGTCAGTTGCTCGGTCTCAATCCATTACCAAATGCCTAATGAGGCTACGTCTCACGACTGTCTCAACCAAGAAGATCATTTAGGTATGAAATATAACCTAAGGAAGGTGCACTCAGCCTCAATTTCAAGCCAGCTAACATAAAATCAGTCAAACCCTGATAAATTATATAATTATCTTAAATGACTCTGAAACTCTTGTGGAATAAAAAGTCTCAAGCCAAGTAGATTATATGAATGCATCATTATAACTTTAAACGGAAATTTGAATCATACTTTCAAACCCTCTAACTTCTACACATTCACTTTATGACTTAAGCATTAGATTATATGTATCAAGTGACGTGTACACAAGTTTTAGCAAATCACGCTCTTCTCCTCTTCAAACAAATTTATTGGTGTTTATATAAAGATCAATACATTTTTCCTATCCAAATTTTGGCATCAACTAGAATCACCACACTTCCAAACTAATTTTACAAACAACGTTTAAAAGTTTAATTACCACGCATGGAAGTTCAAACTAAATTATCTTCAAAGATAGTAATTAGGTACCTCATTGGTGTTTGCATGCATTTGTTTAAAAGATAGTTTGTATGCATGTGAAAGGTAAATGTTAGTGTCTTCTTGATACTTCTTTTTTACCCTTCTCTTTATTATATAAATTTATATTCTTTTGTTCTACTCTTTTTTACAAGTTTGGTGTTAAGTATTTTATTATTCTTCATTTTATAAAAAAAACTTGATTTGCTTTGTTATTTTATTTATTTATAAAGATATATATACCACCCAAGTAAAAAAGTTCAACCAATTAACATTATGAACTAAATATATTTTTACAAGTTTATTCATTGGTAATTAATGTCTATTGAAGTTAGAGTTTGATAAAGATTATTGAATCAATTCATTTTAGTTTTTGCATCTTAATTTCTATCCATTTTTTACTATTAACTATATTGGTAAGTTCTCTACCGATTGTTTAATATATTAAATTTAATCTTATACCATAAAAATGCCATTATCAATTTTTTTTCTAAATAAAGAAAAATATATTCTTAACAAAATTTAAGTCTAAAAGTTTGTAAAAGTTTATACGCATTTAAACATAATATTGTCAATCAAAAACTCACTTTTTGATGGTAAAAGTGGGGACATATAAAAATAATCTCCAACTTTAAGTTTATATCGATTGTTATCATCTCAAGTTATTATCTTGTTTGATGTACTTAAGGAGATGATAAATGACTTTTTAAATTAGTATTACGTTAAATGGAATATTATCATTATTATTATCATTATCTATAACATTTTTACTTTTGAATATCCACACTAGTAAATAATAATATTTTATTCATAAGTCAAACGAGATAATCTTTTCAAGTGATCTCAAACTCTAAAAACAAACATCAATCCATTATCTATTAATAAAATATTAGTTGAAAATTTTTATAATACTTATTTCATTTTTATTGATAAATTCTTAAATATTCTATTTTGGTCCAAAAGTATAGAAAAGCTAGATATTTAAGCCGCGGTCATCATCAATTTTTCAACAATGTCATCTAATACAAACAGAATATAACTTTTTTAAGTCGATGACTTTTGACGAGTAGAAATCTTCAAATACACACGTATTTGAGGTCACAAGGTCAAATGTTAAATTTCAAACCATATAATAATTGTCAATTATAAAATTTTAATCCTTAATTAGACACACTAACTCACTATTTATGTTTAATATATAGAAATGACTTATTAATTATTTATGTTTATAAAAAAAAATTCCACACTTTACATATTCGAGAGTAAAAATAAATCTACTGTTTATTTATTTATTCACCTTTTTCCCTTTTTTTTCTAATATAATTAATATAATTAAGAAATATTTTTAAAAATAAAAAAATAAAATAAAATATTTACAAGCTATAACAAAATTTTGGATTCTATCAAGTCACTAATAGACTTCTATCACTAATAGAATTTAAATTTTTTGAAATAAATGGTAAATATTTTGTAAAATTTGTTGTTTTTGAAATTTTTTCTATAATATTAATCTTATTAGATTTTTTTTAAAAATAAAGAAATAAAGAAATGAGGATTAATGAATGAAGAACACTGACAAGAGGAAGGGAAGGCATCAATCACATGATGGAGGACTTTAAGGAAGGTCGTTACTGTGGATTTGTCCGCACCGAACGCCCACCCTATACGTTCAGCGCATTGGGACCAAAGCATGTGGAAATCATGTTAAACTCGTTACTAACGTTTCCATTTTTTTCTCAAAGGGGACCATTTTTGTACGCTATACGCGGAAATAATAATAATTAAATAAATAAAGATAACTTTTTTTCACCCACCCAAAGTTTTTATTATTGCCTTCCATTTTATTTATTTATTTATGTACATTTAATAGAGCTTTTTAAAAAATAGAAAAAATTATTTACCTCGATAAAACTACTAAAAAATAAAATTTATTACATTTGATTGAAAATCTGTGTAAATATTTTGTCAAATGTTTTATTTTTTATAATTTTTGTTTAGGAGAATTTAAAAATTTACAAAAATAGCAAAAATAATGATGATAACAATGGTAAAAATAACAAATTTAAAATAGATTACTGCAAAAATAAGTGTTATAGGTTGTTTTTTTTATAAATTTTATAGATCTTTTAAAAAAATAAAAAAATAATGATAAAATTTATTACAATTGTTTTTGTTTTTTTATGAGTGTATATATTATGTCATATTTTTTTACGATTTTTCTTTGTTTTCTTTTATTTATTTTCCTTTTTACGTTCCTCTTACACCGATGGCCCCCTTTCTCTGCTTCTTTCATTGCACCATTGACCCTTTTTTCCCTCCCCATTTTATTGTTCTTTAATGTTTTCTTTTCCTTTTTTCCTCAACTCTAAGTTTTTTTTTTTTTTTTTTGTTTTGTATTATTTGAAGTTAAAAAATTTTAATATTTGAAATATTATATATAAATAATAAAGTGACATTTCAAACTTTTAATTCAAATTGAGTGGTTCATGGGTGTACCTTTTGGTATATACCGTGATATATATATATATATATATATATATAATACATTGTTGCATCTTTAGATTACATTCAATTTTTTGCTCTCTTTATAAAGTTGATTGCATTCATAGCTGAATTATATGTTGTGGTTTGATACTTTCTTTTTTAAATTATATATTGTTAATATTTTTATTGCAGGAAATGTATAGGATGATTGTAGCTTGATCTTTCCTGTAAAGTATTACTTTGGAATATATTGCCTAACAGTAAAAGAATGTCAACATGAATGTGTCTCACTTGGTATAATGTTTATATTGCTGACTTTAATATTTGAAATTCGATTTATCGCTCAAAGTTTGTAAAAGTAAAATAAATAAAACTTGATTTAATAGTCAAAATTAAAACTATAATTTTGTATTGACTAGTTCATGGCTGGTGTATAATCGGATTGGTTCCAAGTTGATTTTTGGCCAACAAATCCTTGCGGACATTCATGAAAAACAAAATTGAGGACAACCCCCTTTTTTAGCATACCAATTGCTCAATGAAAATTGTTCAGAGACCAAAATAGACAAAAAATGAAAGATCAATCAAAACAAAAATAGTGTCAATTTTGATAGTAAAGTGTATATATGTATATATAAATATGTACTAACTAATATTCAGAATGACTAATAGTTGGATGCATCAATTTTCATATATGTCATAGCTCTCATCATATAAAAAATATTAAAAATGTAAAAAAAAAAAATACTGCGGCTAACTAATTATGATCGATTGTATAAAGATAGACGTTCGAGATAAATCTAAGTATTTTTTTTTAGAATATTGAATTAATTGGATAAATATTATGTGTGAGATTTATAATTTCAGTAAATTTTATTAGATAAATTGAGTTTCACTCGTAAACTGATAAAAAATAAAATGACTATTTCATCAAGCACTTCAAATACAAACTTCACTTACTCTTACATATAATCTTTAAATTTTATAACTTCAAACTCAATGCTCCAACACCACACATATATATTAAACATATTAAGTGCAACCTCTATTAAAATCTATTATACTATTTAAAATTGTTAAAACACAAAAATTATTATATTATTGTTTAATTTGCTTTGGTTTTCAGTAAAAGAAATATAAGAAGTGTATAGATCTAGGTTGATGTTATTTCATATATATATATATATATTATGTAAAGAACATAAAGTTAGGAAGACTTGAGCTCTCGTGTATCTATACTAAATTCGTTTATATATATACAACACACATATATATATACTTACATATGTATTTATATATAAGGCATATATGGTTATTTACTAGTTGTCTTCTTTGTAAGGGATGTACTTGTAACGTTTTTTATACAATATATATTTTTAAATTCGGCAACAAATATATGACATGCTAGTAATTATAATTATAAACTTTGATAAAAATAACGTCTATAGAAATGACATCAAACTCTCCAATTTCTAACTATGTTAGGGTATTTTTAAAAATAACAAAATATTGTAACTATTTAAAAAAAATATAGCAAAATTTATTAAACTATCTCGAGTTCATTTAAAATTTTTACTATATTCTGTAATTAGTTTTATTTTGTGTTACTTTCCACAATTTTCCTATTATTTATTAGTTATTTTCTTTATAAGGATGTACAGCTTTTACACCAAATTGTAATTATTATAAAATTGTAATTTTTATTATATAATAAACAAACATTTTTCTTTGTATAAATTCATATCAAACAAGAAATATAAGGCAGGTTAATAAATTTTGTTCCAAATTAAAAAAAAAATCCATCTACCAAAGTTGATTTAAAAAAAAATCAAATGGTAAAAGATTAGGAATGGGTGAATTTATATTGCGAATAAATTTAATTCACATTTCTATTTTATCGTAACAATACAAAATCACATATCCACCATTACTTAATATTTAATAGATAAATATGAGACATATAAATATATCAATTTAAACTAAACTTTCATAATTGAAAAAATTTGTCTGTTCAATTATAATCTTTTTAATTAGGAATCGTTCATTCATTAACTTTTATTTATCTACCTTCTAAAATTGACATTTGAAAAAATTTACCATGGATGAAATTCGATCAAATGAAAACTGTTTTTATTCAATTAAAAAAAGTTACAAGTTTTTTTTTAATAAAACAATAAACTTTAGAAATTTAATCACATTAGGAGTTTTGCCCAATATTTATTGAATGAAATCTAAAAGATAGTGTCAATTAATACACTTTAAATTGATATAATTCTTTACTTAAAAAATAGATAAAACAATTAACTCATAGTTTTAATTGATATAACATGGTTAATTAATTTTCCTCCAACTTAACAATATTCGTTAAAAAAAAATAGTTTAGCACATTGGACTCGTCCGGATCGAACCGAAAAAGAACCGGTTTCGCACCAAAACCAAGAAAAAGCCGCTAACGCTGACTCCAATGACCGAATCAGAAGTGAAGTATTTCTTTTTCTTACTTTTAATTAAGCGTCCCTGGTCCATCTCTCTTTCTCTTTCTCTCTCTCTCTCTCTCTCTCTCTCCTGGAAACTCAAGCTAACAACGTAACTCTCTCTTCCCTTTCTCTTTCCATCAGCATTTGGCATTTGATCGAACAAGAAACTCGTTTGGAGTACGGAGTTGCTTATGGGAGCTAATTACAGAATAACAAGCATTGGATCGGTGAGGAGATTGGCAAAAGAGGTAATTCGAATTCATCTTTGACTCACTCTCTCTCATCTATTCTGTTAATGGAACGCAAGAATATCAGAATTAGGGCTCAAATTGAGGTCTCATTATTTTATACTGTATGTTTCTGTTATCTGCTTCGATGATTCGGTTGAAGCTCGGCTAATTTCTGTAATTCTCCGGTGTTCTTCTATTTTTCTTCTTCTTTCTCTCTGATTGGAGCATTTCAGCCATTGGTGTGTACTTTGACCACTGGCTGCGAATAATTTGATATTCAATCGAACTGGATTTGTTATGCCATTTACAATTTCGGTTTCTTTAGAAATAATCGAAGTACATGCTATGGAGGAGGTTGATCCGTAGCTCACTTTGACGTTTTTCAGGGGATGAATCTTGTAAATTTGGTTGTGTATATAGAATAAACGCACAATTGGAAGGAATTGAAGCAGAGCTGAACAAATTTAAGGTGCATATTTCTAATTGAATAGCTCTCTTGACTCTGAGTGTGCAGTTTTGGTCATTTGATTGTTTCTAACTTATTGAACATTGAAATGAATTGTTTATGGAGTTCTAGTCTTCTACTCGGCTTTCGTAGAGCGTAAATTGTTCTGTCATTGTTATCTGTAACCAGAGGATTGCTTCCTCGGCATAACTTCATATAGCGATACTAATATTTGATTTCGAATTTCTTTTGAAGTTATCTTCTATAACTATATTGGAAGTGCGTTTTAAATATTAATGCCGACTGTTCTGAGATACTAGCTTGTTTAAGTCAAAGTTTACCGTAAAATTTTCCTTTCTCTTCGATTTTTTTAAAAATCATTCAGAATTTCATATTTTATAATGAAGCTTTGATGTGCCAAGGCACTTGAACAAATCTGCGATATAATCCTATTCGAGTAATCTATGTTCTCTCAATAGCTGCAGTAGAAAACTGGCCTAGAAGATTAATATTATTGAGCTGCCTGTGTTTTCTTCTCTATTTTCTTTTTAAAAATTATTTTTGGAGCGAGCATAAATTATAAATCTGATTTTATTATAGTAATGAGTTTCTCCTAGGAAGAATTTTCCACTTCCATCTCTTATCTACAATTTCATAATGTTATTTCTACATGAAAATGGAGGAAACATTATCTACCACCGCAAGTTTGAACTTAACAGTCGGCTCGTGAAATATACTCTGTTTAAGTTGAGGTGTTTTTTCGAAGATTGATTTATAATTTGCGTTTTTTAATCTTATGCAAGAAGAAATGGTGCGTTTATTTTGGCAGCTTGGCTCCAAGCAATTTGGATAATTGCCTTAATGTTCGTTGCATGCGTTGAAAAAATTGAACATGAATTCTCAAGTTAACAGCAGTGGGGATTTCTATGCGGGAAATTTATTGCTTAGAAACCAAAATATTTATTCAGGTTCGAGGCCATCTACTAACAACAGCTTCGCCCAGCATGTACTCACATGTAAGTTGACAAATTATCTTTGTAATTATTTCAAGTCATATTTATATATTCAGTAAATTACAAATTGATGTCAAGCAATAGCTTTTTCCCATCTCAATGATTCTGTACATAAAACCATACACACTCATTCGAGAAATCTTGATTGCTTATGTTTCAATATAAAGACCTGCTGCAGGATAGCGTCAGTAACATAATATGATGTCTTGAAAATGGTGATTCTGTTCGTTATTTTAGACGTACTCTCATCCTTATCCATAACCAAGTGAGAGTTTTACACTGTAATTGGCTGAAACGATGCTTGGGTAATCTTGTTTCTTATTTCACAATTGATGAGTAATGAAATTGTGTTCTGTGAATCTTCCAGATGGACTCCCAATGTTTCAACCCAACTATAACTTGAACCCAGTATCGATGACACAAACAAACCAGATTTTTACCAACTCAGTCCACACAACACCACCTGTCTCATCGCATGTGGAAAGTGTTGCATATAATCAGGTCTCCACACCATCTTTTCTAGTAAGAGATGAAAGTTCATGTTTCAGAAAGGATGCGGACGACTTCATCAGAATGTTTCAAGATGAAGCTCCTCGTCAACACTGTGACGAACTTCTACAAAGCATTGTGGAATCATCATGTGTTGGCAATTCTACTCCATTCAAGGGAACGAAAGACTTCGTGATTGATCTCAACAGGACACCAGAGCAGAGACCACCAAAAAGAAGACAGCATACTCCCATGGTATTCTCAGGAGAAAGGTTTACGGATTTACTTAATCTTCCATTGGATGGAAATTTAAGCCTTTACGAAGAAACACAGGAGAATTTTGTCACAGTTCCACTAGATGAAGCAACACAGAAACGACATGATGAATTATTGAAAGATCTCACAGATACATTATCTGCAGCCATTTCTGAACCAACGAACGAAGTGGAAAAGGGCAGCGATCAAGCAATTGATCTTAACAAGACACCAGAGCAGAAGACACCTAAGCGAAGAAAACATAGGCCCAAGGTTATAAAGGAAGGAAAACCCAAAAAGTCTCCTAAGCCTGTGACTCCGAAGATTTCCAAGGAAACTCCATCAGGAAAGAGAAAATATGTACGGAAGAAAAACATCAAAGAAGCTACTACTCCACCTGCGAATGTTGTGGAGATTAAAGATTCGAACACTGCAACTAAAACAAAATCCTGCCGGAGAGTAATACATTTTGAGATGGAAAAAACTGGAGATGAGGAGCAGGAAAAGAAGCAAAATGAGAAGGATGTTTCAGAAGAAAACATGGGGAACTTTTGTTTCATGACGAGACCAAACGTTCCAGACTTCTGCTCTCAAAGTACTAGTGTCTGTGGAACAAGTCAAGATGTTCATGACAGTCCTCAGCTAGGACCAATGGTGGCTGAAAATGTTCGACCTACAATACCAAGTAACCCTACTCATATGAACCACATGACGACCTCTCACATCTTGCAATCTGAAAGGGAGGCAGCTGAAGTCCCACTAAACAAATCAGGATACAACAAAGCCGAAAATTGGCTCAATGTTCTTAGAATTTTACATCAGGGAAGAGCAAATCAATATCAAACTGGATTCAGTAACGGATACGCACCTGTTCAGCAAAACATCCGTGCAGAAGATATGCAGCAATTTGCAAATCAAGCTAAAAGGAATACTTATTATAAGGAGGTGATGGGGATCAACTCTGGATATTGTCAAACAGTTCCAAATCATCAGTCCAATATCAATGAAGCAAGGGGCTCAAAGAGAGGCCGCCCGCTTACAACTCATCCAACACACCCGTGCTCGATTACTACACTGGACTCTTCAATGACGTGTCAAGAGGTGCGCCAAATAGGTGAGTTCCAGAGACAAGGCAGCAATATAAACATAGGACCCTTAGAAAATCCTGGGAAGAAATTTGAGTCTGGACTCTATGCAACTCTCCATAAAAGATATTCTACTATCCAATCAAATGAGGGTTGCTCAAGCCACCACAATACAATTGGGTGCAATCCTACCAATTCTGTTGGCTTTACTGCAGAAATGAAGCAGGCCATGCTCAATGGTCATCATATTAGAAGTAACCAAATCACAGCGAAAGAAATTATTGGTGACAGGCATATTCACTCAGTAGTCCATGAAAACCATTTTCAAAGACAACAAGTCTCTCACAATCTGCATCCAGCAGTAGATAGGACGTCTGTGGCCTCTGGGTTGAATAAGGTTGCCAGCTATCGCTCATTGATGACTGGTGACAAATGCAACATGATCCAACCATTTCCGCATCCGAAAGCCCCAGAACAAGGATATGCATGCAGACAATCTGATAATAGTATACTGACAGTACGGCAAGCTTACCAACCCATGATATCAGGTTCGCTAGCAACAAATGAAGTACACAAACAAGGCTACTCGTTTGGCTTTCAGAAATTCCCTGCTAAAACAACAAGTAAGTATATTTGATTCTTCAGATGTAGAATTCGAATGTTCCGTCAAGGTACTAACTACAGCCTCTTAACATTGGTGTAGGTCTGCTAGAAAATGAGATTCTACACAAAATGAAGCGTCTCAATCTTAATGACCATGAAGTAAGCATCAGGTCGGAACAGAATGCTATTGTTCCATATAAAGGAAATGGTGCAGTAGTTCCATATGTGGAGTCTGAATATTTGAGGAAACGAAAGGCACGACCTAGAGTTGACATCGACCCAGAGACGGAAAGAATATGGAATTTATTAATGGGTAAGGAAGGAAGCGAGGGCATTGAAAGTCATGAGAAAGACAAGGAGAAATGGTGGGAAGAGGAACGGAAAGTTTTTCGTGGACGAGCTGATTCATTTATTGCAAGGATGCATCTCGTGCAAGGTTGATTTCTTTTATCTTATATCAAACATTTCTTATATCTTCCTATCAAACTGCTTAAATCTCGGAAGGGAACGACACTGAATTTTCTTACTTGAAATTTCTATTTATTAAATGTCGGATTAAAAAAAAAACCAAAACGAACATTGCATAAGGAGGGCTAACAAATTCTCAAATCAATATTTCAAAAGTTCATTTTTCTTCTTCTCTTTTTTTCTTTAAACAGAATCCGCAGTTCTAATTAAAGAGGCAAAAACCCAAATGTTTTTATCAGTTTTTTTCTTGAATTTTAATCGCGTGACTTGAAATTTCTTTCAGAAAAGATTTATTAGAATTTATTTGTGTATATATTTTTAATCAAATTTCTAGTTCCTTTGTATAGGCAGAAAATGAGTGTTTTGAAACGATTGAAAAAATGTGTAACGTGCCAATAATTAGACCAATTAATTTAGTTTATTTCTACTTTTTTTTAGTTGAAATATGCGATGAGGTTTCAAATTTCTGAACGCTTCGTCAAAAGGACAGGCTTAAGTTGGCTTTTTTTTTTTAGTTATGCTACCTTTAAAAAAAATCAATATAGTTAGAGTTAACCATATAAAACCTTAAGCGGCCAAAAGTATTGCAGTTCCAAGTTTACACGTTTCTTGTAATTACGAGAGTTAAGAGAGAACTATTCTTGAATATTAGTGGTTTATATATATACATATAACAAAATTCTCTTGTGCTCTTACCAGGAGATAGAAGATTCTCACGATGGAAAGGATCGGTTGTGGACTCAGTTATTGGGGTTTTCCTTACTCAAAATGTTTCAGATCACCTTTCAAGGTAGACTTATCATTTCGGTTAGAACTCTAGACCAAGGATTCAAGATTGTCTTTGAACCAAAGTTATAAACAAGTTGATCACATTTGCATTTTCATCTCTTTCTGTACAGCTCTGCCTTCATGTCTTTAGCAGCACGATTTCCAGTAAAATCTGCTAGCAACTTGCGAACTCAGGGTGAAGTTGAAACGAGCATAGTGGCCAACGAGTCAGCAGCTTGTGTACTGTATCCTGCAGAGTCTATAAGATGGCATGTTCAGGAACTATCCGTGCCAAGGTTTGAGATGCCCCAGACTTCAATAAACCATCAAAATCAAATTGCAAATTCGGGAACTGAAAAAAATTTCACGGAGCTAGGTGGTCAAATTGTGGAGGAAGAAGTCATATCCTCACAAGATTCCTTCGACTCTACAATTACACAAGGTACTGCAGGGGCCAGATCATGCTCTGGATCCAACTCAGAGGCAGAAGAACCCATCGTTAGTTACAATTCTAGCAGCACTCGTTATTCAAATTTCACAGACATCAAACAAATGGAGACAACCGCCACAATACAAAAATCCTTCAGTGACTTGAATAGAAGTTCAATTTCTGATGAAGTCTCAGAACATAAACACTGGCAATTACCAGATGGAAAACAAGGTTCACTAACATCAGAATGGAATGAGATTGACAATCTTAGCGGCCATTCCTTAATTAATTTCCTTGTAAATATTGAAAACCAACCAAAGCAAGTGCCAGATGCTCCTTCAAACAATCAGTTGCACATTACCCCCGACTGTGGGGTATTGGAGGTAGAAGGCCGTGAAGCATTCAGCGAAGAGAGCACATCTTCAGGGCCGTCGATAGTATCTGGATGCTCTACAGAAAAGAATATGACTTTTCATAGGTTAAACATTGGAGCTCTTGAACAAAGACTGGATAAAACCAGTGCTGAAGAGAATGTACAAGCAAGATCACAAGAAACAACCAGGATGGAGCATAGTGAATCTGTCAGTGAGCACTCAGTGCACCTGCAGGGTAATGGTATTCAATTTAGATCTCATTGTGAATATAATCTTCATGGAAAGTATGAACCATGTGAGAGGAACAATACTTCCCCATTAGAAAGTGTGTCCGTTACGAATCCACCCCCAGAATTAGATACACCAGCCGAGAAAAGTGCCGTCTCAAATGTCGTTCATGTGCATGCTCACACAGAAAAGTTGCTGCCTGGAAAGGGAAATCTAATAAACTTTTCAAATAATGAGGCCCATTCTCTATCTCAGGCAGATAATGAGGGAAATATTAGCCCTTCGAAAGCAAAAAGAAGAAAAGTCAATAGTGAGAAAAAGGGTGGAATGGATTGGGATGGTTTGAGAAAGCAGGTGGAAGCCAATGGACAAATAAAAGAAAAGGGAAAGGATGCCATGGATTCAATAGACTATGAAGCAATCAGACTTGCCGACGTTCGTGAAATTTCTAATGCTATCAAGGAACGAGGAATGAACAACATGCTAGCTGAACGAATTAAGGTATGTGCAAGCAATTAAAGTTTTTAAAGGCCCACTTTTACTTAAACCTGGAAAACCAGTTGGTAACGGCTACTCTTTCTATCATAAAATAATGTTGCAGGAGTTTTTGAATCGTCTGGTAACGGATCATGGGAGCATTGATCTTGAATGGTTAAGAGATGTACCACCAGACAAAGCAAAGTATGGATATTAAATTTTTGTATTAAAACTAGCTTCTTTAGGCGATTTATTTATTTGATTTATATTTATATAATATAAATAAACGGTATCTCTGCTGTAGGGATTATCTACTTAGTGTACGAGGATTGGGTTTGAAAAGTGTGGAGTGTGTTCGTCTATTAACACTTCATCATCTGGCTTTCCCTGTATGATTTCTCGCAAACAACTAATCATTTATTCAAAAGCTTAACGGAGAGGCTTCTAATATCATCTTAAATTGCTTTCTACCTAGGTTGACACAAATGTTGGAAGAATAGCTGTTCGGCTTGGATGGGTCCCTCTCCAACCATTACCCGAGTCACTTCAATTACACCTTCTAGAACTGTAAGTAGCAGTGGACTGATGAAATTGTCAGTTTTCAGTACTGTAATCTTCTAACCTTCACTCTGTGTAGGTATCCAGTGCTGGAGTCCATTCAAAAATATCTGTGGCCAAGATTATGCAAACTTGATCAACGAACGCTGTAACCTCTCCATACATTCATTATTCATGTTTGATGACCAAAAATAACAAAAAATTGGAATTGATTTCTTCTGAATTCAATTTAAGGTTATAACTGACCAAGTGTATTGCACAGGTATGAACTCCACTACCAGTTGATTACATTTGGAAAGGTGAGTTGTAGCACCCGATTATTTAGTATATCATTGCCGTTATGTTTGTAGACTGTAGATGCAATTGGTCTTTTTAAAGTACAACTAGGATATGCTTAATGGAACTATTGATCTGTAATTGTGACGTCAGGTATTCTGCACAAAGAGCAAGCCAAATTGCAATGCATGTCCTATGAGAGGAGAGTGCAAGCACTTCGCAAGTGCTTTTGCAAGGTTTGTCAATTTCTTTTGTATTGTACGCATAGACCATCACATTTACACTGACCATTGGAAACTGACTTTCATATAGAACTACAAACTAATCTAGGTATATAGACAGAAACTAGTATCACATAATATCAAAGGGAACAGGATAAAGGCAAGAGGAACTTCTTTTATAGCATGAAAGTTCGAAGTGCGAGAAATTCTGTTCATAAATATTGTCCACTCGTGTGTCTATAGGCTTGCCTTCTCAACTCTTAACTAAAACATGAACTGTATTTAGTGCAGTGCCCGACTTGCTCTGCCAGCACCTGATGAAAAGGGCATTGTGGCTTCAACCAATCCCATGGCCACAGAGAAGCAGCCACCTATAGTCACGAATCCTTTGCCAATTCTTCCTCCTGAAGGAAGCACTTACGCAGAAAATACTTCGGGCCCCAGCAAATGTGAGCCAATAGTTGAAGTACCGGCGACACCAGAACCTGAGCCTAATGAGATAACTGAAAGTGACATTGAAGATGCTTTTTATGAGGATCCTGATGAAATTCCTACCATCAAACTCAGCATGGAAGAGTTCAAAACAACTTTACAAAACTACATCCCAGAAGGCGACATGTCCAAAGCTTTAGTTGCCTTGAACCCAGAAGCTGCCTTTATCCCAACGCCAAAATTGAAGAATGTGAGCAGGTTACGGACAGAGCATCAAGTGTAAGTTTTTTGTCTCGTTTGTTCAATTTTTTTTAGTATAAACCACGGAGTCGATGAATTAAGAAAGTCACCATAACAAAACAACTTTAATAGAAACAATAAGATTATAACAAACTAGCAGACTTTGCAAATTTACTGGGTATTTGGTTAAAAAGAAACAACAGAATCTTTATAGGGAGGAGTGGTCTTGAGACGAGAATTGGGAGAACATTAGATTTAATACCTCGTCATGCTCTTTATTTCCCAACTTTTTCGTAGCTATGCATTAGGCTTTGATCCTTTTGAATTGGAGTCCCTTCTCGTAGTTGGTGGGCTCCATTTGTTGGATTGCTTTTTTAGTATGTGTTGTTCATTCTTTCATTTTTCTCAATGGAACCTTGGTTTCTGATTAAAAGAAAAAAATTTATAAACAAAATAAAATAAACAGACGATGTAATTCACTCTATAACTCAACTATTTATCTAAATGCAGGTATGAGCTTCCAGATTCACATCCTCTCCTGAGAGAGGTAATATTTTCATTTTAGTTTGATACAAACACACATAACGCACTAGAATTGTAACATTTACTCATTTAAACATACAGATGGATAGACGAGAACCTGATGATCCAAGCCCGTATCTTCTTGCGATATGGACTCCCGGTAAGCAGCAGTCAATCGGTTCTATGAACCAATGATTTTCTGTTCCCTTCCCCTTTTTCCATTTCGGTAAACCTAGAAGGACAGTCAACCATCAAATTTTCATCGTTCATGGAAACTAACGGTTTTAAGTAGAAAAGGAGAGAACTATTACCATCAACAGCAATTTAAAAATTTCTATGAATCTCCAGGTGAAACGGCAAATTCGATTCAACCGCCAGAACAAAGTTGTGGGTCTCAAGACCCAAACAGACTCTGCAATGAGATAACATGTTTCACATGCAATAGTAGAAGAGAAGCGAATTCACAAACAGTCAGAGGAACGTTACTGGTAAACTACAAAGAACACTAACTTGATTAGATACGATGAGAGGCTTTTAGTCTCTTAAACTATTTTTACGTCTCTCTCTTGCAAAATTACAGGTACCTTGTAGAACTGCAATGCGAGGAAGTTTTCCACTCAATGGAACATATTTCCAAGTAAACGAGGTAAGTCGCTTCTAATACCTATCATTATTGGCTGAGAAATAGATAGTCGATAGAAAATCCATAACGTTTTCATGTTGGTTAATTATGATCTTTAATGCTCTCTCTCTTTTTTCCTTTCCTTTTTCCAAAAAGGAAATCTTTGGTGACCTTTTTCTCCCTTTTCTTTTCTCCTTTTTGAAAAATGAAATCTTCAATGCTCTCTTTGTTTCCCCAAAAATGACTGTTTGAATTTGAAATCTTTATATAATTTATAATAAAAAATCGGAGATGATTTCTTATATTTTTTTTTATAACTATTGGTCTTCTGTTTTTTTAAAAAAATATAAACCAACAGATATTTTAATCTTTATACACCATATTTGACAACTAACTTAAGTTTCCTTTTGAAAAGTTAGATAGCATCAGAAAAAGCAAAATAGATGTCGAGGTAGTAAAGTAAAAGTTTATTAGAGAGATAAATTGTCTAAAGAGAAAACTTGGTACAAATAAACGTTAAATTGTAGCGGCATTTAATAGGTGTCCCGCAGGATTGTGGGTGATAATTTTACAAGACAAAACCTATTAAATGCCGTTTTGGACGATTTCCCAAAAATAATCATAGAGAGAACTATAGAAAGAGTATAAATCTTAGAGAGAATATTAGTTAAAGTGAAAGACATGTTAGACAAAAGTTGAAGTCCGAGAAATATGTTCACGAGACCATAAAGTAAGAAGAATAACGAAATATTAGAGAAAAGCATAAAAAAAAACCAATAAAATTTTGGATAAGAGTAGTAATTAGAGTTTTTTTTTAATAAAACAAAACAAAGTTTCATTGAGATTATGAAGAAAGACTAATACTAATAAGTACCAGCTAACTCTGATGGGAGAGAGAAAATTAAAAGAAAGAATATTGATTACAGTAAGAGAATAAAGATGTGTATAAAAAAATAAAAGCTTAGAGGGTGAAAAGTTAAAAGGTGAGGTATGTGATAAATAGAGAATATTAGAGAAGGAAAGAAAGAAAAAATTATCTTTAAAGTTGAAAAGAAAATTAGGGATAAACATTAGAGGGCAAACGATACAGTTCAGAAAGAAAACGGAAAGTATGGTTAGAGAGTTAAAGAAAAAAGAAAGACAAATTAGAAACCATAGGAAGTTCTACAGTGGCGAAAACGTTTAGGAAGAAAGTGAAAAAAGAAAAAAAGGTAAAAGTGGCCGATACAGGATTTTAGGGAGAGAACTTTTATAGGAAGAGAATTAGTTGAAAAAATTACAAGATATACAAGATTTATGGGATATTTTTAAAAATAACAAAATAAATTAAAATATTTACAAGCTATAACAAAATTTTGAATTCTATCTCTGATAGTCTTCATCACTATAGCATATCAATGACTATGCGTGATAAAATTTGCTATAAGTTATAAATATTTTGTAAAATCTACTATTTTTAAAAAAATTCCAAAATTTATAGATATATCTATTGTTAGAAAGAAAGAACGCGACGTTAGAGTGAAAGTTATTAAAATTAACTTTTAAAAGAGGGAATATTTATAAAAAAAAAAAAGAAAAAAGAAAAAGATTACACATACAAGCACAAGATTTTTTTATACTCAGAATTTCGAGGATGAAAAAAAAGTGTTTTAACCTCAGGATAACATAATCGTTACTGCATAATTTCTCTTTTTAACTTTTTCCTCAAAATCACAGATGTTTGCAGATCATGAATCTAGTATGAAACCTATTGATGTTCCAAGAAAATGGCTATGGAACTTACCTAGACGAACTGTCTACTTCGGAACATCAGTCTCAACAATATTTAAAGGTAAGAACGAGCAAAATTCAAAGATTATACTTAAAACCCATCTTCAAACAAATGGAAATATTACTTATGTACGAATTTTTCTTGCAACTAGGCCTTGTGACGGAGGAAATTCAGCAGTGCTTTTGGAGAGGTATGTATTTTCTTTATTTACCAAAATTCTTGCGTAGGATTCTTCTAACGTCTGCGTGTGTTGGTCTAAATTTTAAAGCTAGTGAGCTATTAAAACATAAAATCCACTTAAGTAACTGAGCCCTTTAAGTTGAGTTTTAAAAAAATTGGAATAAACCCCGTTATATCGTCTAATATGTAGATTTTATCACAAAATCCATGCATTGTCCATAAAGGATTTAATATTTGTTCTGCATTCCACATTTTGAGAAATTTAAAATAATATATATAATCGAGAATTGAGAAGCTTTTTGGATCTAATTTAATGGTTCTTTGTTTGATTTCAACGACATTGAGAACCTCATTTTCGCAACGGTTTTTACTTTTCCTAAAAGAACATTTTCATTATGAATTAAATTTCAAAAAACGAAAATAAAGTTTTTAATTTTTAGTTTTAAAAAACTGAGATCCAATAAAACATTCCTGAAATTGAAGTATGGGCCATTTATACTGAAATTAAAATTTGAAATTAGAATGCCAACACTTGTTCACCAAAAAGTTATAAAAGATTAATCCATGGTCCGAACGATTGAAAAACACAACGAATGTTTAACTTAATTTTAAAGGGAAATATTGGTTGTTATTATAATAGATAGTGACAATTTCACGATCGTATATATTTTATCACCTACCCTAAACTCTAAAAATGTTTGCCTACTTGTACTTAAGAGAATTTCGCATTGTGAGTGATTGCCCCATCTCACCTCATATTTTACATTTTCTACATCTTGTTTTTCATTTTTAAAATAGCATACGTGTTTTGCTATGTTATACTTTCTATTTTAAAAATAGATACAGATTTCGAAAACAAGAAATAGAAAAAAAATCTAAAAGGTTCATACTCTTTCCGTTTTGATCTTTGTTTAATAAAAAGGGTTTTGTTAAAAACTTCTACCCACGTTTATATAGTTTTCACCTATTAAAATGATGTTTAGTTTACAGAAATTTTACATTTGAATCGATTATTGATTTTTTAAGTATATAATAACATTAAACATCTGTTTGGTAACCTTTGTAGTTTTTTATTTTTTATTTTTTCAAATGAGTGTTTAGTTGTTAATTCATTTTTTTTACTTTTAAAACAAGACCTTTGTTTTTTTAATAATGACTACATGTGAAAATAAAAAATAAAAAAAAAAGTTTTCATTTAAATCAGATACCAGACATATATGTTTTTTGTTTGAAACAATTTTTTTTTTTAAATATAGAAAATAAACTACAAATAATGCTTTTAAAGATAACTTGATTAAACATACCTCTTTATTTAAAGAAAAGTTCAAAGCTTTACGGTTTTAAACATCAAAGTCTCATTTACTAACCATTTTAATTACTTGATTACGGTTAACAAACACAACTATTTCTTAAAGTTAAAATTTAAAACGACATTAAAACAAATAGATTGCCAAATATACCCTTACTTTCAAAACATTTCTTTTTAGGTAAGTTCTAGTTTTGCAAATTCATTATTTTGAAATTAACAGTTATATATGCACACACACACATTGAAATAATTGATAGAAATCTCAATCATTAAAAAAAATACTGCTATCGTTTATTCTAAATTATTAATCTTTATACTTTGTCTATTTAGTCATACCCAATCATACCCGTTTACAACAAAGACGGCTTGACATGAGGACATGATTGTATAATTATCTTTAAAAAGTTTAACTAAATCAGTTTTCAAAACGATTTTCAGAAAATAAATTTAAAAACGAAGAAAAGCTCTTACGTAGTGTATATACATTTTAAAACTCGGTAATCATTCAATTTTTGTTTTTTGTTTTCTAATTTTTTGCTTTTTAAAGAAAGAAACTAGAGAACAAATCTAGTTTTCTGTTTTTCAAAAACAAAATGTATTTTCCTAAAAGTTTCTTTTATCATTTTCACATTTCTTTCATAACCTTAAAAACAAATCTCTTGTTTAAAAAACCAAAAATTGATTAACGTACCAGACACGCCTGTTTTTTAAAAATTAATATTTAAAATAAAATAAAAAAAACAAATGAATTACCATTATCTTTTCAAACGATAAGCGATAGGCTTATCGTTTGAAAAGATGTTCTCGATATTTTGCCGGTCTTAAATTTCCGATCCACCCTGCCATTGACAAATATAAGTAAACATGTAAAAAAGAATAAAACAGGAGAAAAAAACCAACTACAACGAAGAGTTTATAAAGTGCTCAGTTATTGAAAAATAGCTATCTGTTTTATTGTAAATTGGAGGAAGCTTAGAAGCTTAAGCGGTATGCACAAAATTCTGAGGACCCCCTTGGACATGTTCACAAAATTTGGAGGATGTTTTTTTTTTTTTTTTTTTTTTTTGTGCAAAACATAAGATATTGTATTAAAAATATAGCTTATTATATTTTAAGATGTAATGTGCTAGAAAACAAATAAAAACCACATATTATACCTAGTCAAAACCTTTTCCATTTTAATTTTGAGAATTCCTTGTTATAACTACCATAGCCATGAATTCTTGTAAGTTAATACTTGATAACATGAATATTAAAATGATAAAAATATAACATTTGTATCACAATGAACTTACCTAACGAACCTAATTGCTTTCATCGTAAAGATAATCTTGCAATAATTTTTTAGAATAGACCTTCCTACTTAATAGAGCAAATAGTGTTGAGCATTCCTGTCTTATATAGCCTACGTTAATTGGGTAACTCTTCAAGAGGCTTTAAGAGTCCAAATAAGTTTTAATAGTAAATATGAAGGAGAAATGGTTTATGTAGTAGCTCTGGGAATGTCATCAAAATTAGAAGTTCTAATTGCAAATTTTGGTTTTTGTGCTTTAAAAGTTAAACTAAATTGACTTTCTCCATAGGGACTAAATTGGTGATTTTAACAACTGAAAAATGATAAGAGTATAATATAGTACCTTCCGAATGTGCAAATTGCAGATTGTGTCTATATGTAACTCCTGTTTTGAGTCTACTTCCTTGTCTCTGCTTTTCATTTTATCGGAGTGTTCCTAAATTAAGGGAAATTACTTCCAAGAGTTCTCAGAAATTTAGAAATCCAATGAGATTTAGGACACCAAAGATAGAGTTCCTTCACACTGATCGGTAAAATTTTCTTTTTCCTATTCGCCCTCGTAACGTGACTTGTCGACATGCTAATGATGAGCTCTTCTTTCTTGTTATTTAGAAGAAACATTGAAAGGAATTAATACTAAAATTGAGAGAATGATCACCTTGATAAATGGGGTTATTAACTCCCTATAGTACCAAGCTTCTGATCATCCGTACCTGTGGAGAAAAGAAAAACCAAGTGATAAGAAAAACAAGAATGAATAAAAAAAATTAAGTTACAGAATTTTGCATCCTATATATGAATAACAAATGGTACTTTAGTGTTTCGTCTTTAAATTATTCATTGCTCCCAGCTACGGCATAATAGTAAAATAGACAGTACGAAAGAACAATCCACTTAATAATGAGATCGTGGAAAGATGGGTACATAGAATATCTAACCATCCTTATTGTGCATTTAAGTACGAATATCATCCATATTGTTGAGATCTGTGTTCATACAACTAACAATGATCGAGTCTGTAACTATATTATTCCCATTTGTATGTCGGATCACAATCTAAATTTTGAGAAACATTGCAGGGTTTGTTTGTGTAAGAGGATTTGATCAGAAAACCCGAGCACCCCGACCTCTGATTGCAAGATTGCACTTTCCAGCAAGCAAGCTAGCCAAGGTGAAAAATGGACAAACAGAATAACCGACTTTTTCTTGTGCAAAAAGGCAGAAGGTAAGGGAAAGAGCAACAGAAAGGATAACTGACTGCTAAAGAAGATTTTCGACTAACCTATTGTTCTAGATTTTTAATTATTCTTGGTCTAACGTGGAATGCAATCACTGCATGTTAGCCAAGCGGCAGAGGAAAAAATCACCAAATTGAAATAGAATCCATAAGTGAGATGTAGTCTCTACCCTATTGATAATTCTTATGATTATTCTCAATTCATGCTCGAAACAGAGCCCATTCTTCATATCTTGCCATCGCCTAACATTTTTTAAGTCATTGTTAATACTTTTTGTGCTTAACTTACTCAGTATTTGAATGGTCAAAAGTTGAAAATTGCATCAATCACCGAATGAAAAAGAAATGCAAAATCAACGTCAATTACCGAAGATACCCAACCCAGCATAATTATTAAATTCCGCGGAAAGATTATAGTGAGACTTGAATCCAGATATCATCAAAATGAAAACACTAAAGCAATAGCCATGGAATAAACTTGGCAGTCAAACGTATGTACCTCATCTCAATGATACAGGGTCAAGTGTACCACCCAAAGCTGCAAGTTATGGTCAACAACTATGCAACAGGATATAATAAAAATAAACTTTCTAAAATTTGAAAGAAAAAAAATGCATAAATTGGCAGACAAACACGATGAGTAAAAGACAATAAACCAAAGACTATATCGGATAAAATGCCAGTACATAATAAATGTACAACACTAGCACTAACTAACAATCATCTATTTAATATCATATTCAATTAAACCCGGGAGGCTACTACTTGCGTCGACAGACTTTAATAGATAAAGAATAACAAATCCATGATTAAAAAGAGGAAAGATAGTCAAATTGAAGATACAATTTAAGCACTAAAATTATGCACAAGTAAACCTTGACGCAAGAAACAATACGCAAAGCAAACACAGACGAGAAAAATAATTCAAAGAGAAAGGACAGAACGAGAGGAGTCGAGAAGCTACAGCACAGTTGCACCGGATAGGTAGAAATAGCTAAAGAAAAGCCCCATCATAAAGTACTCCCATTGTAATAGTATCAGGGTTGGTAAGGATCGGGTCTCCTTCCTCAAATGCATAGATTAACTAGCATTTTTCAAGCTAGATTTACCACAAATCTCACAAAATAAACCAGGAGCTGTACGCACATAAGTAAGATGATATCACTGGCATACGCATCAATAACAAACAAAAGAGTCTCATTTATATTGGTAAACCTACAAAACCGTGAATTTTTTTCACAAGTGATGATATAAAATAACTAATAAAGATATCCAGTAAATCAAAAGTGTTCACTCAAATACTTTAGAGTGTAAAAAGTTTGATCAGAATGGATGCACGGCATGCAGTATTAAACAAGGTAGGCACACAAAGTGACAGGACATCAACCATAAGATGAAGTGCGTAATGAATATTAATTAAAAATAAAGACTACAAAAAAGACACCTATGAAACTAATTTATTAAGCTAATGGATTCAGCAAATTTTAAATTTTCCAATGATAATAGAAACCATCCGTTGACTACATATATTTATCAGTGAAATGTTCAAAGGAGTCAGAAACCTAAAAAACAAATTGCAAAAAGGCTCACACTCACAGCTTGGCCATGATCATTGAAGAACGACATGACAGTATTATATTTACTTGACTACTTGGAAAGAAATGAGAGAGTCGAAGATGAAAATGAAAAAGATCGGCAATGGTGTGAATTGAAGGGGAAAAGAAATTTGGTAGTCAAAGCATGTGTATGGATCTCATTAAGATACATGTTCAAGTGAGATTAACATTGTTGACACGATATGAGATGTCCAAATGTGCGCCTTACTTGCAAGCATGTGCAGGTGTATAGATTACAAGTGTGACCTTAAGAAAGTCTATGCGTATCTTCTGCATAAATTTTAAGATGTATGGTCATGCTCAACAATGAATCTTAACCAACTAACAATAAGCAGCCAATTACGCTAAGTGATTCTGATTTAAGAGACGAACACGCCAAAAACAAATTGAGACTTGAGAGAATGACAGCCATGCGTGATCATCCACACAAATGTTAGGTTTCCAAGAAGGTTCTTTCGTGGCAAGTCCAAAGTAGATAATCAAAACCAAGATCAACACGGAAATCAGCCAAATATTTGTAGATCTTTTACTAATTTATGTTAAAGCCTGAACGCAAGTACTTCGTAACCAACAGTTACTCTTACAACAAACTAAATTCATACTTAAAATGTGAATTCGAGTACTCTGATGGCTCTGGTGGATGCGAATCGTACGATAGAGAAATAAAAAGATGGATAGGAGAAATTGTTTCACGGATACCTCAAAGTTACAGCTCAGAAATGAATTATGAAAATTGAAGCAAGATTTACACGATAACAATGAATCTTCGCTTCATCTCCACTACTTCTTACTCCAAACATCAAACAAGCGTTTTATGAAAAGATTACTCTATTCTTTTTCTTTACGATGTCTTCTGAAAATGATTCATAAATTCGCGCATTCTTCCATTGACATTTAACAGCATTTCTCAAACGTTCATAGCCATACAGCAAACAGTACACTCATAAAACACTTTCAACGGCAAAAAAGATGAACTCAAAGCCAGGTCTCGATCGTCCAGAACGATCAGATTAATTAAATCAAGCCTCTGGAAGAGATTAAAACTAAATAATCCAAAAAAAATCCAGTCGTGAAGAAAACGAATAAAAGGTACGCCAGAAAGAGAAACAGAACACGACGTTTCCTCATTCCAGATCGTACGGACACTTACATACAGCATCTACAACCACGATTTCTCCGGATACGAACGAGAAGGTTCCGGGAAGAAGAAGAAACAGATACAAAAACAACAAACGGAGAAGCATGAATCACGGAAACCTAGGGTTTTTCAATCGCATAACGAGTTCTGCTTCGAACAGAAGAATAACAAAATCTAAAATGTTAGAGCGCACCTGTGAATGATCCGTCTTGAATCGTAAGAATCCGAAGTAGTCATCAACGGATTTCTGAGAGTTTGCGATGAGATATCCGAAGAGACGGAGAGAAACCGCGCCGGCCAGAAACGAGAAGTTTCTAAATATGGAGAGCTCTTTTCGAGGGACGAGTTTCGCGCCTCTTTGTCTTTGCAAGTTCCCTCCTAACTATATTTAAGCGCTCGAGTGCATGCCTTTTCGGTGAAACGTGGGGAAACAAAATCACTTTTCTTCCTTGAAATCGGGGACCGAGAACAAAAAATAATTTTAAATTTAAATTTTGCACTACCATCAAACCACTAAGAAATGTTGCACTAATGCCAAATGTTCATCCAAATTAAATTGATTTAGATTTTTTTTTAAATGTATATTTTTAGAATAAATAATTTTGTCATTCATTATATTTTTTTTGATTGCATCAAGCGTTGTGAGGGCATAATAACAAACATACAAAGTTAATGATAAAATGGAAAATGGAGATTCTCTTTTTATGTCTTTTATATATAATAAAAATGTTACAGATGACTAAGTCATAACGAAAGCATTACGAGTGACTCACTTATACTACTAGATTTATTCTCGAAAATAAAGTCATACTTCTAAATTTATAATCTATAATAACTGTTTGGTACATGTCTTTCTGTATTTAGAAATGTTTTAATATTTAATGGCTTTTTGTTTAAATCTGTGATAAAGTCAAATCTAATTTTTATGAGTTCTACTCTATTATTGATGAGAGACGGTCTTGTTGAGCGGAATAAGTTTACACTCATTTGATTTATAAAAGATAAAATAAAAAAAAATACTTTCATTATGTATTAATAATTATTATTATTTAAGTCCAACCTAGTGTGGAGTATATACATCCACTAGGTGCACGAAACGATTGATTATTATTTGCAATATACATTTACATATATACATATACATACATATGTACATATACATACATATATATACATATACATACATATATGTGTATATATATACCTTTTTGAAAAATTAAAATTTGCAACAATTGTTGTGTATCTTTTTTCACGACATATATTGAAAAGCGGTTTCAAATCTTTCATGAAAAGAAATTGTTGGTAAATTATGATGGGGCAAATTGCTAGCAAATAGATATTGTCCAAGATGCACATATATATATGTATATGTATATATGTATGTTTATATATATATATATATGTATGTATGTTTATGTCTATGTGTATATACACCTATATGTATATGTGTATATTTGAGGCTAATTTGACTGTCTAAAATTTTAATTGACGATTGAGAGATTGTTTCACAACTTAGTGATTCGAGAGAATTGGAGTGGGTGGATGATAAAAAACAAACCATATTTGGGTCACCAATAATTAAAGAGATTTAAACAAAGTACGTTTCACTAGAAAAGCTTATGATTTCTTTGAAGAAAAAGAAAAACAATCCAATTATATAAAAAATCAAATGTACCAATTACACCAACTTCAACAAAAAAAAAAAAAAAAAAATCAATTGCACCAAATTAATTTTTTCAAAACATCATCATGCACAAAATTCAATTCAAAATCTCCAGACATCATTTTAGAGTATGATTGCTTGAAGAAAACAAATGTAGTCGAATAAATTTACTCATCAACGAGTGAAAGCTTGTGCTATTTTAGAATTTTATCATCAATGAGTGAAAGCTTGTGCTGGTTTAGGTTCGTGCATGTCATTCGATTTTGTAATAATTTTGTTGTCTGTGTTGCAAAGAAGACTAGAATTGCTTTGTATATTTGGTTTTAGGTTTGAGCTATTTTTTCGAGTGGGTATTGACTTCGGTTGTAATTGACTATTCAAGGTTGGTCCAGTGGCCTAACAGCATTGTGTTTCTTACTTAAAAAACACACAACCAATAAGATGATAAAAACAATTAGAAAAAACAGTCAATGACACTTTTTTATTTTTGCATATTGCAAATATGACAAGTAATTAGTGATATGAGACGACTATCAACTTTTAAATTTGTTACTATTGTAATTTAAAAATTGTAGTGACATAGACCCTATTATTATAATTTTTTTTCGCTATTTTTGCAAGCACCTATTTATAAAAGATAAAACAACAATAGTAAATAAATGGAAATAAAAATCCAACAACGAAAGAGATGTACAACTGCAATTGCGACAAACTGGTGAGGAGGCACCCCTTCTTCCAAAGTTACGGGGCTATTTTGCTGAGTCTCATAGTTGTCTTTTGAATTTATTTAAAACAATTAATTTTACCATTTGGATATCATCACGGTGCAAGTTAATATTTAGAAAATATTAAAACCAAAGTATAAATCTTTCCTCATAGAAACGAAAAATTGCTTGATGAAAAACCCAATTTACTTTACCAAAAATTCGGGGAGGGAATATAGACGATTTGCTCTATTCATGCAACGAAACAAATCTACGTCAAAGGAACCCAAGTGAAGTGAACTTGTGTAGTACAAAGAGCGAAAAAAGGGCTGAAATTTTCCTTCAAATTCATGACTAGAGAAAATGTGACGAGGGATACTGGGATAGGCATTGCAAATCATCACATGTTGACTTAGGTAAATAGTAGATATGATTTTGAAGAGCTACAAATTTCTATTGAGAAAAAAATATTAAGATTAGGTTTGCACAAAGATAGGAAGGATCACACCACAAAGTTGAAGTTGTACTCCTAATTCTCCTGATAAAGAACTAAAATAACAATTTTGGCACGGCTACAATAACTATATGCTGCTTTGTAGAGACGTAATGCAAATAACCACAACAGTTAATAAAACAGAAGTTTGGAGTCAAAGCGAGCATAACATTGTTGTAATTAACGTCTACTCTTCTCTTGAAGTATGAGATTCATATCTTCGTACTTTTATTGTTATATATATACAATTATAAAAAACATGTTGATTTGTTATGTCATTGAAGCAGAACCTTCTTAGGATGTACTGCTTGGTTTCAATATAACAAACCACCACCAATAGAACCTTTTGAGTTATGAAGACATTGTCTGACTACTTTTTTTTTTCTTTTTTGATATCAACGATAACTAATGCGCACTTAGACTATTCTCACTGCTGCTTAACTGTACTATATTTGGTTGTTAAATTAACTCATAAGTATTATATTCGGTCATCGAGATAACTCATAAGATATTAATACTTAGGCAAGTAACTACCCTGACTTTTTGAATTCATTTGCTCTTAGCCTTTTCTTGGACCTTATCGACCATCAGAGCAACCTATGAGAGTTCATTCAACAACTTTCCAGCTAACGGAGGGAGACTACCTATTGACTTTACAGAGCGATAACAGTCAGCAGCAGATTCCCATAAGGACGTATTTTCTATGGTGGAAGAATCGAACCACCAGTTGGACAATACAACACTTTACTACTAATCAACCAAGCTAGTGCAACACAGCAACAGATTGCTCATTGGAGCTCGGAGCCAATTTAATAGAAAAAAGTGTTTATTCGTATATAAACATTTGAGTTTTTTTGTCAATTTCCAAAGACAAAATCAAGTTTTTGAAAACTATTTTTTTCTTAGTTTTCAAATTTTGGCTGTGATTTCGAGAACACTCCTAAAATCTGGACAACAAAACATAAACCAACGGATTGGAATGGTGTTTATAAGCTTAATTATCAAAAACCAAATAGTTACCAAACAACGCTTAAAGAATCTAGTTATAGTTAAACTTCAAATCCCATAGATTTTTATGTTATAACTTAGAAGACTCCTCTACAAGAATACAATGCAAAACAAGGATTGTTAATGTGGTTCTTTTGGTTCCTAAGAAAGTAAACGCACAATACCTGTATCATTCTCACTCCCTCATCATGAGAAGATATCTTAATAAATGAGGCAGAAGGTCCATTTAGCCTCTAATGAGCTATTAAAGATTTTCTCATATCTACAACTTCTGATAAGAGAGTTTGAATGCAAGAAAGCTCTGAAATTTTCCATGTTACATTGCTGATCATCCTTCCAAAGTTCGTTCATTGAATGCCTTGACACTAATGAGAAGATTAAAACTATTCTTCCAAACTAAATGCTTCAACAAATTGGTATTGCAAAAGCAACGTGAATGAAGAGATTGTGGGTCACTTATTCCTAGACTGCTCTTTCTCCTCTCAATAGAGGCGGGAGCTTTTCAGGACCATTGGAAGCCAAGAGGCTTTTCCTAGTTCAGTTAATAAAAGATGTCTCATATCGGGCAGTGAGTTTTGGTTTGACTAACGTGCTTTAAGTGCCTCTTGGCAAATCTAAAAAGAGAAAAACTGGAAAAAAATTAATGAAGAGGAAGTCTTTGGTGGTTTATTTGGCTTTGCTTTGAAGTTCTTTGTCCAAAGAGTTGGGTAACTGTCTCTCTACATGTTGGCTTTCGTTTAGCATGTTTTCAAGTAATCCTTAAAAGGCTGCCTCAGTTACACTGTTAGTAATAAACATCTGTTCAGACCCATGCCAACATTAAGATCCAAATTCTTGGAGATCTTCTATATCTAATGAAGAGAAGCCCACTTTGAAATCGTCTACTCTCCACTCATCCAAGTATAGGCTTCAACAGCAATTCAACAAAGGTGGGTTGATCATTAAAAACCTCTAGTAAAATGTCTACCACCGGGTACAATACATAGTCTGTTTTAGAAATTGCGACTTATCAATTTAGTGACTTAGTCACTAGACATTCCAAAAATGTGGTACTAAAATTACCAAATTTAACAACTTAAAATTCAGCACGGGACGGATAGCTCAACTAGTTAATGCATATGCTCCGTCTAAGGGGTACCAAAATTCAGGACATAACATAAACCTACAGCCTACTGTATTTGCAGTTTTGCATTCTCTTAACACTAGACAAACACAGTTATTAACCGAAGCCATGGAATTTCGATGGAAATCCAATTAATCAAGCATAAAAGTGAAAGGACTATACAGAATATTGTTGCACTTCTAAAGTAGAGTAATTAGAATGAAAAGAAGAAGCGCGGCAATAAAAGAATACTTAAGAGCAGCCACTAAAATAGCCAAAGAGATGAAGAATAGCTGCCACAAGACCTGCACACTTGCCCAAGCAAGCAAACCAGTCAACGCAACGGCCAAGATGTTATCAGGATCCGGGTCGATCAAAAGTTCAGCCCATTTGATATTGAAAACCGGCCCTCGTTCTTTCTTCAAGTCATCGCCGCCATTAGAGGAACTCTTTGCCCCATTTCTTTCTCCTTCTCTTTCCTTTATACTTCCGCCAAATTCGGTGTTCTTGTTGCTCGCAAACGCTGTGAATCTTCTGTGGTTTCTGGAAATTAGAAATTGGGAGTTGTAAAATGTGTGATGGAGAGGGAATTTGTAGAGGGAAGAAGGTGATGAGATTGAAGAGAGAGGTGGGGAAATCTTCAATTGGTGTGGGATTGTGAGAAACCCTAACATTGTTGTATTGATTTTTGGTTCAATTTTGTCCGAAACGTTCCCGAAATCTATAGCGGTTCGCAGCACACATGGTTTTCGGCCGATGGATACAAGACAGGAAGAGATGGGGAGGGTAGGAACTTAGTGGTGAATGTGTTGTAGCGCCGGGCGATATTTTTATTTTTTATTTAGAGCAATTTCAATGCTAATTCTGTTTATATATATATATATACCTCTCATCTCATTTAATTTTGATTTATATACTTTTAATTTTTTTCGATTGGATTCATGTACACATAACTCAATAAAAAAATATCTCGATGAGAGCGGTTCGATTTCACAATAGAAGTGCAAGCCCTCTTAAGATTGCGAACATTCAAACTAAGCATAAGAGGATACAAGGTGGGTTCGTGAACATACATGGTATGTACATATAAAATAACAATACATCACACAATTCTCTAGATCTTACGTCTCAACCGATTAGCTATGCTAAAGCCGATAATTTTACTTGAGTTTTGTATCCCCCTTCCAGGTATTATATAAATCAAAGTGAATTGTATTTCGTTTGTCTAAGATTGCATGCTTTTATCATGTAAGTAAGATAAATCAATTGAAATAGTTGCAACTTGCTCGAAAATTGTTTAAATCATCAGTATGAAAAAGAAATTTTCTTGCCTTCGTAGTTTTCAATCATAAAGTATTTACATTCTAACTCCTTTGAGAGTTGTGCTAAATATAACCAAGAACAGTGAAATAAATTCAATAAAAAACTTATGTTCTATATAATAGGTGAGAACAATTATTTTCATTTCGATTCAAAAAATAAAGTCCAGATGTTTAATTTAAATAAACAATATTATGGCACGATGACCCGTAGTCCGAAATGACTAAATGTATTATTGGTTCTAATTAATACCTTCTTGATCATTATTATCTGGAGTTTAATCTGTTCATAATTTTAGTATATGTACATTGAAATGTTTGATTTTAGTACCTGCATACTTTCCGCAATATAAACAATTTAAACTATTTTCTATATATATAAACATATACAATAACTACGAAATTGAGATTAAACTTGCCTCTGATATCTTACTTAACCTTGTAATTTTATAAAAAAAGAAAAAAAAAACTTTTGTTTTTCTTTTAAATTATTTTTTTACATCAATAATAAATAATTACCAACGAAGGAGGGGGAGATTATCAAATGATGACACGAAAAGAAAAGAAAAAAAGCGAAGCGGTAGCTTTTTTGCAGTATGGACTTCC
Organism: Cucumis hystrix; assembly: GCA_025688845.1. NCBI lineage: Eukaryota > Viridiplantae > Streptophyta > Magnoliopsida > Cucurbitales > Cucurbitaceae > Cucumis > Cucumis hystrix. The sequence goes on along the minus strand of CM046892.1, from coordinate 17,137,794 downwards.
CACTTCCGCCCTAAGCAAATCTCTCCCACGCTATTTATCCAGCTTCGGACCCACGCCGATGGTCCGTCCGTACACATTTTCCCTGTACAGTGGCTGTGATGTACAGCTGTGTTGGAGAGAATAGGGCGCCACATTCCCTTTTAGGCAAAGACAAAACCCACCTCTCCCCCCTCCCCGACAAAATCCTTTCATTTTATTTCTCTCTCTCTTTCTTTATTTTGTTTTTAATTTTTTTTCATTTCCTTAAAGCTAAAGAGAAAAAGATACTAAATCAATTTAAAGTGAGAAATTTTTTTGCTTCTTTTAGCTAATATATCGATTGATCAAATTTTTGGTCTTCTTCCAAAGTCTTTGACGTGGATATATATATTATTTGTAAAAAGTTTATATTTTTTTATTTGCGGATTTGAATATGTTTTTATTTACTTCCGTGGTTGCTTATAGTTTAAACAACAATACAATCTATTAATAGTTCCCAAACACTTGCTTTGTTCCACTCCTAAATTGTAAGGCTTTGAAACATTACTAAAAGATCAAAAAGGAAAACAAAATGTAGTAATTAAAAAGAATATTAAGTAGTCCTTATAAAATATATATTCATATTAAAGTACAAACTTTTCACGATAATACACTACAATTTACTCAAAATGTAGTTTGATTATTTGTTTTTGTTAAATTGTCCTAATTATTTACAAATCTGGGGCAGGTTTTCAATTTGACTCGTGTATAGTATTGTTGTAAAACTCCTAAATTTACTGAAAAAAAAGTTTACCTCATTAATTTGAAAGACACACATTATATCTTCTATTTACTTATTACCAGTCATGTCAACTCCCATATTTTATTTCAACGAGAAAAGGTGGCAACAAATTTAATAGTGGAGGAGAAAAATGTATATATTTTCAAACAGTGTGTAATCATAATTCAAATTTAACTCCAAAGTTAAAACTAAACTTGATCAAAATTTAAAATCCAACCTAAACAAATTTGATGATTGAATTTTTATTATTCGTTGGTTCGAGTTTACAATTATAGTAAATTTGCTGTTTGAATTATAAACTTTTTAAAAAATAAGAATCGAATTATTTTTATTAAAAGTTTAAAAGTATAATTATGTAATTTCTGTGATATCTGACTCGTACCATTCTTACCTGCACAATGTTAATGGATATAATTTACCGACACCTTCTTTATTTACTGTCACGTGTCGTATAAATGATTTAACAAAAAATTGTCGAGATTAAAATAATGATTTAAGTTGAAAGTGAGATAAACGAGAGGATGACGTGGCAGGTAGTCAGTCACGGGCAACGTGTGGGGTAAGTCATCAGGCTGACAGATAGAGAGTGCAACTGAATTGTTTTTACGTGACGAGGAAAGAAACGGATCCCGGTAACGCCAGTTGCCGATAGCGACAGAAATTATCCACTGTGCCGTGTGCCCTTTCTCGTAATATGCAATCCTTACTTCCACACGGTACCAATAAAATAATATCCACTGTGCATGATTACATACTATACAGTGCATGCAGGTTTAATGTGTAACATCATTTTTTTAATTTTCTTCTTTCGAAAAATTATTTATTAATCTCTGCTGTTTCTAGTTTAATTATAATTAAAAACAAACTACAAAAGAAAATTTTCTTATTTATTAATATACAGTTTTCACGTTTCTCAGTTTCCATTTTTGCAATATGTGTTCTAAGTAGCTATAGGAGCTTAGATAACAAAATCTAGTTTCTTTTTCCTTTTATCTAATTTTATTTGACGTGAGCAAAAATATTGGTTAATTTTTTTTAAAAATTACTTCTATATACAAACTAAATAAAACATAATTAAACATCGGTGTTATATTTTGATGTTTGTTTCAAATTACATAATTTATATACTTTCCGTTGCTAAATTTTAGAGTTTAGGTATACTTTTAACAAATATTAAATTTAGTTTTAATGGATATTTTATATAGTTTTTTTTTTTAATCATACTGCAAATTTTGAACAATTATTTAACTTTGAGTGAGTAAATTTAAATTTGTTAAAAGCAGTAGAATTTATATTAGGAGGATGTTAATGTTCGTGTCCATGTGTCTACTAATTTAATAGCATTTAAAAAATTGAAAATTTAAGAGTATAATTACTAAATATAAAGATAATTTATTCGTGTGTATGTTTATATATCTCAATTTTTTAATAATCTTTTTAGATTTTAAGAAAACGAAAAATGGAATATTTTACACGTTGTTGTGATGCTAAAAATGATTTATTTCATAATTAAAAAAAAAAAAAAAAAACAAGTGATATAATATGCCTACACAATTATGATTGTATTATTTTAGGCTAGTCCATTTTTCTACGCCCCTGGAAGTAAAGGTGACACTGACGTTAAAAGGAAATTTGTAATAGTGCCTATTAATTGAATCCAGTCTATTCCTTTACAATCTCAAGCCCAACACACACACACACGATCAAATAATATATCTTATAATTTATTATTAAAACTATTCTGAACCCTATATATAGATATATTGGTAGGTAAAATCTGGGTTGAGAAGTTTAGCAAAGGATAGGTTTTATATGGATTTATAACAAACTTCAGCGATAATAACTATAATTTACACAATTTTTCATTCTAAAGACGATAAATTTAATATTTATTGTTATATTTATGGTATTCCATAAGTAAAGGGTAAGAACAGAAAAACCTGGAGCCGAATTCAAATATAAACAGTTTTGGGGGCCGAAAGCTCACTATCTTTGAGTATAGATTGTTCATACAGTTTTATCTTTTTTCTTTCAAGAGTAGACTAATTGATGAGTTTGATCCTTTTCAGAGGAATTCGTATTCGGTAATGTAAAGAGGTTCAGTGTTTCTGTTCACTGAAGAAGTTCATGAATTTTTTTAAAAAAAAATTAAAAAGATGAGTCGAACTTCTTAAAGTAAATAATATGCTCTAAATTATTTATTTAACGTGCATATTAATATATAACTTTAACCACGTGAGTAAATAAAAAGGTGTAGTCCTTAAAAAAAGTAAATAAATAATAAAATAAAAAACAAACGGTATATTTATAGATACAATTTGATTAGGAAAATAATTAATATGATGGGCTGGGCATAAATTTTATTATTAAATAGCCCGATACACGCCAGGTAAATGTGACGATAGATCGGGATGATGAAGCATGACATCAGTTTAGCTAAATGACCATTTTCTTTAAATACTAAATTACAAAATTTTGGATTTTCTAAAAAATAAATATTTTCATCCTATCAGTCTCTTGAATAATTTGAAATTTTAGAACAAAAAGTTATAAAATCTTATTTCATTTTTGTTTAGATTGCTTGCCAAACGTAAGTTTTTATTAAACAATCTAATATCATTTTGAAGTTACTGTGAATAGAATTGTTTTTCTTATACTTTCGTTAATATATATATTATAAATAACACTATTGTCATGGTATTAGGGGTTTATTTTTATCAAAATAGACTAAACTATTAATTAGTATATATATAAAAAAAAAGTATATTATAGACTATTATATGATTTTATTTTTATTCGAATATAAAAAGATAAAGACTACTGATCATATATTACTATGTTTATAGATATTTACAACAATTTAATCGTCATTCAAATAATTTCTCTAACATTAAATCATCTTTAACAACCTACAACCAATTCAATCATACCTCAACTAGGAGATGAGATAATTCAAATAAACACATTGTCAAACTAAGAAAAAAAATCACCCACAAAGGTGAGTTTATCATGTTGGTGTAATGTTTTTACACGTGTTGAAAAGTGATTGGTTAAGTACATCCCAAAGCCCCTTTCTCTCTAATGAAATTAAGTTGCGGAAGACTCGGATCCTGTCCCCTCAGTCTAAAGGCTCATATTTTTTTTCTTTCTTCTCTAGCTAGCCAGCTGCTTCTTCACTTCAGTTTCACTCACAAACCCATTAAACCAATCCTTCTCGAAATGTCCGACAAATTCACACACCCAGATCTCCGGCACCTCATGGCCGACGACAAACCCAACTTTCCGGCCACCCCACAAACCCTAGATTCCTTTTTCCTCCATCACTCCCACCTGACACGTGGATTCTCTCCGGCGCCACCACCGCCTAAATTCCAGCCTCTCCAGCTCGTCCTGACCGAGCCCACCGGTCTGCTTCACTTTGGCTGTTCAGACAATTCCACCGCTACGGGAGGCGGCGGTGGGTCTTCCACGGCTGCCAACGCTACATCATCCGCTCCATTTTTGCGGCGGAATAAGTTGGTAATTGATAATGAATGGTGCAGTCCTTATGGGAACGACGTCGTTGGAGGAAGCAATGGATTTAACAGTAGATGGCCAAGGCAGGAAACTCTTACTCTTCTTGAGATCAGATCTCGTCTTGATTCCAAGTTTAAAGAGAGTAATCAGAAAGGTCCCCTTTGGGATCAGGTTTCTAGGTATATTTATTTATTTATTATTAATCATATTAAATTTCAATTTAATTTATATGATCTTCTCATTCTTGATTAATTTCTATTAAAAGAAAAACTAGAATTCTGAAATGCAAACATTTAATTAGATATCTTTCAATTGTTCTTGATTTTTTAATTTTCTTGGATTGATTAATATAATAATATTTTTAAATTATACTTAAATAACATTATTTATTGCTTGAAAAGGACAGCCATGTGTTTTATTTCCATTTTTTTCAACTTTATTTTTCTTCATTTTTCTGTGTGTGTTTTTCGATGAGTTGATTTATATGCATATATTCATTTATGTATATATTGTAAACTCTTCACTTTAAATTAATGTAAATATAAATGTTAGTAAAGATTGTATTTTTAGAGTGATCTAATTAGTACACTACAAGGAATGTTCTTAAAAAAACAAAAAAGGAACGTTTTGTTTATTAATTTACAACTAAACAATGTATATAAAAAAGTGACTTAATCCAAACAAAATATACAGCTTGTTAGAGGTGGAAGAAGACAAACTTTAAATGTTCATATGATAACTAACCTGGTTTTTGGATTTTAAAAATTAAAGTTTATAAACAATAACACTATCCCCCTTGGGTAAATTTTTTAGATTTTATTATTAAACCTCCACTCATTAATATGTTTAAAAAAACAAGTCATTCTCTTAAAAAAATCAAAACCAAAAACCAAAACTAGAAGAAAACAATGTTAATAAATTTAAATAAAAGAAAATTTAAAATGAAATTGCTATAAATAACATTTGGTAATTCCACTTTATCAACATTTAATTACCTTAATATTGACTTTTTTTTTTTTCATAATATACCCTATTCCTGTATAAAGTTTTCAGATTATTAATAAAACTCAAAAGAAATAGTAAATTACAAATAGTAGTTAATATCTAAAACACTTTTAATTATATATCTCTAATCAACAATACAAAATTTAGGTGGATTTTATAACCCTTTCATTTTTTATTTTTAGAAATTATGTTAATTTTCTTCAATGACGGTTTGCATATTTCTTTATAGAAAAAAAAGTTGTATTTGAGTTAATTTTTATTTTTTTTTCCTTTAGAGTTTAAAAAGATTGGCTTTGTTCCTGACTTTTTTTTTTTTTCAAAAAAGAAAAAGATATCTGTTCGTTTAATTTTCAAAAATTAAAATTTAAATAGTTATGGAAAGTAGCCTTAAAAAGACTAACAACACAACCTCAAATATCATTAACTAAACTTGTGTTTGAGTCTTAATACTAATATTACTGTAACTTATTAAGGTTGAACACGTTCTTAAGGTTGAAAACTTTTATGAAATGATAAAATTGTCCATAAGCTTTTTAGTTTGCAATTATGTACTCCTCCACACTTAATTTTATAACAATTAATCCTTAAAAGTTTAGTAGGTACTAATAATTTAGTCATTTTACATTAATTTTGTAACAAAAACTAAGTCTCTATATATATTGTGAAGAGTTTGTTACGATATGTAGTTCATAAAACCAATCAGATATCAAATGTCATACTTCAATTAAATTGTAAAATTCTAAACTTAAAAAAAAAGAGCTATTATTACAAATTAAAAAAATACAGAGGCTAAATTTGATGCTGTAAATTCCTTGATAGAGTTTCGCTATGTTTTCTTTGTGTTGTTTCCCTTGTACCACAAGGAAAATTGGAAAATAACTAGAGTGCTAAGAATAACTATAACACAGTCGTATTTTTCTTGTAAATTCGAATATATATATATACGAGTGTGTGTGTAACACTAGTTCATATAGTTAGTTTTTTTTTTTTTAAAAAAAAAAAAATAAGTACGTAGATGTAACTCATGACCAAAGTCTACAATCACAAAATTTCACTCGAATTTTTTAATTAATACTTTTCAATATTTTATTTTCTCTGTGTGATTAGAAGGATTGTAGGGGGATGGGTGCAATAGGTTGCATGTAAGTATTACCATTTGTTCTACCACCAATTTATTCAAAAGCTTTTGGTGGGGTATGTTAAATTCTCAATTCTTCCTCTTGTAGGTTTGAAAATTTGTAAAATACCCGATAAGTTGAAATCACTATCGATTTGTGGAGAGCATGCATGTTGAATACATGCTAGACTTTTTATTTACATTTGGTTGAATCTTCTACAAATTTTAATAAAAAACTAAGGTGTTGATAGTATTAAATTCATGTTCAGCCATAAGTTACTTGCTCGATGATTTAACAGTAAAAAAATAATATTTATGCATGCATGAATTTGATATAGACATATTTTATTTTACAGGTTGATGGCAGAGGAATACGGTTACAAAAGAAGCGGGAAGAAATGCAAAGAGAAGTTCGACAATTTATACAAATACTACAAGAAAACAAAGGAAGGTAAAACCGGTAGACATGACGGGAAGCATTACAGATTCTTCCGTCAACTCGAAGCTATTTACGGCCAATCCAACGACCAAATATCATCTCCAATCATAGAATCCAACTTCTACCGAAACTCCGTCGCCAGATCGGAAACTCCGCCGCCTGAAAAATACCCCAGCGGAGGAGAGAATCATCAAGAAGCTGGTGGGGGGATGAGCCTAAGTTTCACAATATCGTCTGATTTCGAAACGTCATCGTCCGGGAACTACCACGACGACGATCTGTCAGCGATAGCGTTTATGATGAATCAAAAGAAGGCGGAGAAGTCGAGGGAAACCAACGTGTCAAAAAGGGATCAAGGCGGTGTTAGTAACAATAATAATAATAAAAGAGAGAGTTGGAGAGAGGAGGTAGAGAAAATGGTGGATATGAAGATGAGTAGATTAATGGAAGTGCAAGAGAATTGGATGGAGAAGATAATGAGCAGCGTTGAAGATGGGGAAAAGGAGAGGATTATGAAAGAAGAAGAATGGAGGAAGCAAGAAATGGCTAGATTTGATCATGAGATGAGTGAGTTTTGTGCAAGAGAAAGAGCTTGGCTTCATGCAAGAGAACTTGCTTTCATGGAAATTGTCAAGAAATTTGCTGATAAAGGGTAAATTAATGATTTAATTATAAGAACGATTATAATATAATAATGGGAAAAAAACATCAAACCATGCAGTGAAAACTATATCTATATCTAAATTTATATCCAAAAGTTCATAGGTGTACGTAGCCATTAATAACTTTTTTTCTCTGGTAGAAAATACATATATCCGAGCAAATTTTTTTAATATGACTTGCAAGTTGGAAGATATATACTTATGTATAATATAGCGAATGACCCACTACTAAAAAGTGAATGCATTATCAATCACTTATATATGCAAACAAAATCGCTTTAAATTAAATACAAATTTAGACTGATAATTTATGTTATCCAATGGTCTAATATGTATAATATGATAGTAGTGGTGGATTTGAATGTCTATACTTTTGATAATTTTGTTTGAATTTATGATAGGGTATATGTCTGTGTGCATTGATCTTGATATTATTTAAGTTCCTCTTACTTGTTAGATGCAGTAAAAACTAAGGGTCAATAAGATCCACAATGTAAGTATAAGAAAAAAAACTTGGTGCTTCCAGGAACCAGGGATGCACTTCAGATACCTTTTAGTATAAAGATTCTATGGATCGATTTATATAAATTAAACGAGTTTTGATATTGTAGGGTATGGGAGTTTTCAATTATAGACATGATGATGAACATGGGCCAGTATATATTTATGTTAAGTTTAAACTGTATATTCACTTTGACATTAAATAAATTATTACCGTAAGTCAATTGAAATATAGTAAGCGATAAAGTGATAATAGTAAGTTTTTAGACAGTGAATCGAGAATAACTATGGAAAACATAAATTTTCAGAACATGTATTATTTTTTTTTTCTAAAACGTGCTTCAGTTTTTATTCATTAAATCTCACTCAGATAATTACCGTTGGACTATATATTGTTTAAAGTGCAAATAAATAAAAAATTTATGTGTGTGTAAGTGTACATATATAAATAAAAAAGTTTATGAGTACTTGAGTAGGGTTAACTTTGGAAAGTATGTTTAAGTATGTTTTTCCTAAGTTTATGATACGATTATTTATTTATTTATTTATTACACCAGAGGTCGTAGCGTATTGAGATTTTGAAGGGTATCCACGTTTTAGTGAGAAGACACACAAATGTGGATTTTTTTAAAATTATTTTTTCTATTTCGAAGCAGTGCGTCGAAAACTTTGAGGCATTGCAACGCATTTAGGCGATGAGGCGGAATGCATCTTTGAGGCGTTACGTTTTAACTTTAATGGACGTTGAGGCATAACAGATTTGTACTGTTTTTATGACCGTTGAGGCATTACATCATCCGATCTTTATATGTAGTCCTCTCACTCCTCTCATTTCGATGATCCGAAAAATAAACACTTTTCTTAGAAAAATCTCTTTAAAAAATCTCTATTTTTATTGTTTTCCAGCAAAATCATTCATAGCGTGTTAATTTTTTAGATTGGTTCCGGTGTAGCTCTGATCGAGCTATTGAGTGTTTTATTCTAAAACAGCGTGACAATATCGAACTATTTGCATTTCAAACATATCAAAAACGTCTTAAACTATACTTAATTATGTTACACTAATTTTTAACAAGATCCAACTGCGGGGTGGGTGTGTTCGGGTTTGGACAAGTACTTGAATCAATTAATGGTTCAATAATTTAGGTGTCTGCCAGCTACAAGATTTCAGCATAAATTTATTTTTATTTCATACTACATTCAATTAATTTTATTAGATATCCCAGTGACATACTTTTAATTAAATTTCAGTATTCTTCGTAATCAATTCCACTCCACAGTTATTTAAAATCGATTGGAAGACAATAGATTCAAAGATTGAAGTGGGTATTTAGTAAAAAGAAGTAAACACCACAAAAATTCAAATTTCAAGATAAAATTGAAATATCGACTTAATTTAAATTTAAATTCTAAATTTAAAGATTAACATTTTAAACACAAAAATATAGAGAATACTACAGATAAAATTGATATTTAGATGTTTTGGTCCATCGAATTTCAATCGTAAATAATATTATTGGAGTTTGCACATTTCTTGAATTATCTTTTTTTTTTTATCTACTTTTTTTACCTTAAAAGAAATAAAAGACCTTTATATTTCCTTGTTAATATATATTATAAATTTACCTAAAAACTATGAATCTATTTGGGGTGCATAATTAGGGTGGAGACTCACTTTACATATTAACATAATTGAGGATTAGGGTTATCTCAACTTCCCCTATCACACTGTTGAACTCTTCGTTCTTCGCTATTCAACTCTCCCTCTTTCGTCTTCCTTTTCCCTTCTCTGATGTGTCTTTGTCTCCCTCCTCCTAATGTTTTGTTTTCAACTCCGTCTCCATTTTCGGTCACTCGACTTCGGCGAGCGTAATGGATATGGAGGAAGATGAAGAATATTTGCTTCTTTTTTCAAAATGCTTGTCCGAGGACAACAATGGTGGGGTGGTGGTGGATTTTTTTTTATATAGATTGTATTTTTTAAAATAAATAAAAGATTTGAAAATTTTCATTGTATACGTGATGGCATCTGAAAGCCACCTCAATTCTCAACTCCATAATCTTATATTTGGACTCTAATTTCAATATGATTTTATATTGTTTAAGTTTGCCTTTTGGATTCTATCAATGGACTTATTGTTTTCACATGTAAATCCCTTCCCAACTTTGACTTGATTCTTTGCAAAAGGATGGAGTGTAACATCATTTAAAGATGTTGGAGTTAATGAGGGATGGGTTCTTGTTCCTCAAACTTGAACAAAAAACGGAGCTTTAGAGTTTAAAGAAGAAAAGGATCTATGAAGGTGATGGGGGGAGACGAAATGGATGGAGAATTGGCAACCGCAATAATTGAAGAGATTGTTAAATTTGATAGTATGGGGTTCTATCTCAAAACCAATTGGCAATGTGAGGAGTAGCCAATCTATCTTATATGGAGTATGAGTCCCCTTGGTTTTTCCAACGTGGGACTCTTAACTTCTCAAATAGAGATGGGGGAGAAATGAATGTATGGAATAATGAAAAGATGGGGAAAGTGTATTGTTATTAAAGGTCTTTCCTACCCAACTACTGTCACCATATCTTTTTCCATAGTTCACAGGGAATTTGGCTTCTCTGATTTTTGTTAATCGCAGATCAATACTTGTTGTTAGTCCGTTGTGCTTATTTGAATGTATGTGGGAATGCTTTTCAAACAAGAGTTTATTTTCATCAAATGTTCTAAATCAATTTGTTGTTTAGTTTTCATGTCTAAGAAAATAAAATAACTTAATTAGGAGTTGTTTATTTTTAAATTTTTATTTTCAATATGGCTAAATATTCAGAGAGAATAAAGGGAAAAGAATCAAATGTTATTTTAAATGACAAAAATAATTTAATACACTACAATTTTATAAATTTTTAATTAATTTTTCCATGATGAAAACTATCAATTAAATGCAACAAACTTTTCACTTTTGGTAAATTTTGGTCTTTTAATTTTAAAAAAGTGACCAAATGTTCCTAAAGTATAAAAACAATAACAAAGTGAAATGTACAAATATCAAAAAAGTATTTAAAAATACGAAAAATAAAATTTAAAACAACTTTTTAAAAAGAGTATTTAAATATAAATCTATACAATTAATTAAGTTATTAATTTTGAAAGTATAAATTTGTTAAATTTACAAAAGTTTGGATACACATACAAACTTTTGTAACAATTTTGTCCCTTAACTTTCAAAACACCCTCGATATCTTATAATTCTACAACACAAATTTAGTAAAATAAATCCCATGTATTTACTTCCTACTTATTAACGGGAATGAACTCAAAAATTGAATAATAGGAGAGGTTTGTATTATAATTTATATACACTAAAATGCAAGTGTGTTTACTTTCCTGACACAAGCTTTTATTGAACCTTACCTGAAATTTCATGCTTTTCTCTCTTTTTAAACCCAACTTTTCCCCCTTTATTTCATTAATCTTTGAACTATAATTCAACTCCCTTTCTCACATCCCACATCTCCAATGGCTTCTTTCTCCCTCATTGCGTTTTTCCTCTCCGGTTTAATCTTCTTCCTCACGAGAAAACCCATAAGAAACCGCCCCAATCTCCCTCCTGGACCGCCCGGTTGGCCGCTCGTCGGCAACCTCTTCCAAGTCGCCCTCTCCAAGAAGCCCTTCTTCGAATACATTGAAGATCAACGCCGAATTTACGGCCCAATTTTTACCCTCAAAATGGGTCCTACAAAAATGGTTGTAGTGAACGATTCGAATCTTGTTCACGAAGCACTAATTAAAAAAGGGGCGATTTTTGCTGACCGTCCCAGAGAAAATCCTACCCGGATTATATTCAGCAGTAACAAATTTTCCGTCAATGCGGCGGTTTACGGCCCTATATGGAGGTCCCTCCGCCGCAACATGGTGGAAAATATGCTCAGCTCCGGCAAGGTGAAGGAGTTCCGAGACGTGAGAGAAAAGGCAATGGAAAAGTTCGTGAAGCGGTTAAGACAGGAAGCAGAGGATAATAACGGCGTTGTTTCTGTGCTTAAAAACGTGCGTTTTGCAGTGTTTTGGATTATGTTAACAATGTGTTTCGGAATTGAGATGGAAGACGAAACGGTTGTGAAAATGGACGAGATTTTGAAATCCGTTTTGATCACACTCGATCCAAGAATTGATGATTATTTCCCGATTTTATCTCCTTTTTTCTATAGAGAAAGAAATCGAGCGAATCTCGTTCGGAGAAAACAAGTCGAATTCGTTGTTGAGTTAATTAATAGACGGCGGCGGGCACTGGAAAATCCAGCTTCCGACGGCGATGCGACGTCGTTTTCGTACCTGGACACGCTTTTCGATTTTAAAATCGACGGGCGTGGCGGCGAAGGGAAGTCGTCGTCGGCGACGGACGAGGAATTGGTGACACTTTGTTCGGAGTTTTTGAACGGCGGGACGGACACGACGGCGACAGTGATAGAATGGGGGATGGCGGAATTGATAGCGAATGAGGAAATTCAGAGGAAGATTGTGGAAGAAATTAAAGAGACGGTTGGTGAGAGAAAAGTAGAGGAGGAGGACGTTGAAAAAATGGTATATTTACAAGCAGTTGTGAAAGAAGTGTTGCGTAAACATCCTCCGACGTTCTTTGCTCTAACGCACTCCGTCACGAAGACGACGAAATTGGCAGGTTATCCTTTACTATCCCTTACCCGCTAAAATTATTCTTTAATTTTCTATTTTATGAAACAATTTGTCCTAATCCCATATTAACTATCAAGTCAAATATTTTTGTGAATCATGCTAAGAAAATCATCATGATTTTTTTAAAAAATGGGGTTTGGAGTTTTGGAATTGACGTTTAATTTTAACAAAAATTTTCATGAACAACCCAAGAATCAGACAAGCAATAATGTTATTTTTAAACCTCCACCTAAATTCCTTGTGCAATCGAAAATAAATAAGTACGTAAATAAATGTAGGTTCAATAACGTTACCAAATAACTTCCATAAAAATCAGTAATTATGAAGAAAGTAGGTACCGCATCTAACTAGAAATAGAAGGCAAAAGTAAATATTTAGACGCATATTTTGTCTCTCATTTATTTATTATTTCAGTCCACTCAAAAAAAGAAAATATGCATAATATATATGCATGATCAAAACTATATACATATATGTATGTAAAAGATAAAAAAGGAGGAGCTCTTCCTCCTGTGTAAAATAAGTTGTAAAAAGATAGATACACAGTAACGAATAGAAATGCATACCTCCATTTTAAGTTGTACCTTTTGCATCCATGTAGATAGCAAAATAATAAAAGAATAATACATAAATGAATTGAGTTTATAAGTATTTCTAAATATTCTCCTCTTTATTTAATTGAATCTACTTTCTAAAATTTAAATTTGAGATACAATTATAACAGAAAAATATATAGTTTGGATAGTTTGATTACTCTAATCTAAAAACAGTTTTGAAAAAATATGTCATTGGTATTTAAAGAATTGTATATTTGGATTGATTTTTTAAGTATTTATAAATGAAAAAAATAAAGCTTATAAACACCTATAGAGTCTATGAGTAAAGGGGAAACGGTGAGGAGTAAAGAAGGATAAAGTTTTGAGGTTGGATAAAGTATAAAATTGATTTTTTTTATGTGATCTGACCCTCGAATCTCCTTGGACCAAACAAACAAGCAGTGAAATTCATAATTCTATACTTCTTTTCTCTTACTATACATGGGTTGGGTTAACAGCTAAATAAAATCTCTAATCCAACCTTTAGAATTTAGAATGGATTCAGTTACGTCGTTGGGTTATAGCTTTTTTTTTCTTTTATTTGTTTTTCTAAACACATGTATGTGAATTTGAAAACATAAATCTAATTAAAATTTTCTATCAAATAGACTATTTTTCTTAGTCCTTTTATTCCTACTACTGCAATATTTTTTATCATATTTAAGTTAATGTTAATAATATATATAATTTTGGAAAAGCAGGATACGACATCCCAAAGGGCACGAACGTAGAATTCTTCTTACCCGCCATCGGAAGAGATCCGAAGCTATGGAAGAATCCAGATAAATTCGAACCGGAAAGATTCTACTCCGGCATGGAAGAAGCCGATATTACCGGCGTCAGTGGCGTCAGAATGATGCCGTTTGGCGTAGGGCGGCGGATCTGCCCGGGCTTGGGAATGGCCACCATCCACATTCATTTAATGCTCGCCAGAATGCTGCAGGAATTTGAATGGACCGCCTATCCACCGTCGAGCTCCGTCGACTTTTCATGGAAGATGGAATTCACGGTCGTCATGAAGAATCCTCTTACGGCCGTTGTCGAACCTAGGGTTTAAGCTCAAAAACCGTGGCCTCTCATATATTATCTCTCTCTCTAGCTAGGGAAAAAAACTATATATTATTTTTTTTAAAAATACTTTGCAATAACTTTGATTAAATTCGAAGTATAGGTTATGCGTAATATAGTTAATAGATTCATCAACGTCTAAATTCTTTTAGTGCCTATTAATTCTTACCGGTCCTATGTTCAAAATTTTATTCATTAGACCTATATATAATCTAGTGAGTAAAAAAACAACTTGTAACTTTTCAATTCCTATAATTATAAATTTATTTTTCATTAAGAAAAAACATTCATGGTTACTTTCTTCATGAATTCCTAATGAAAATAAATATTTCAAAATGGTTGTTCATCGTCATCCTGTGTTCTCAAACTAATGTTTTAAAATTTTACCTTCAAATGGCTAAAATGATTACAGTGGGTCAAACAAATCATCTTTAAAAAGTGAAGGTATTGTGTTAGATTCTATGGTCAATAACTCTCACATTTGTCGTACAAGAAAATTGTGATTTTTAATATTTCAACTCATATATAGATGTCTAAAAAATATGAATATTCAATCTCTAAAAAATCTATTGTCCTTAATATGTTATTAAGGATATTGATAGAATGAAAGAAGCATTCAATCGAACAACTTAATTAACTAAGTGAATATTAATTATCGTAAAGTTACCTCGCAAAATATATTTATCTTTAATATTATATAATCACAATGGTCCCTCGTATATATTTGATAAACTAAATAAAAAAGAAATGCAAGTATGAACAAACAGAATAGAAATATGCAATAGTAATTTATGAAAGAATCCTACGAACTTATTCTAACCACTGTTTGTAGGTGATTTACTGTAAGCATTGAATTTTGACCTAACCAAAAGCAAAAACACATCTTCAAAACCCACAAACATACACAGATTACTTACAAAATAAATAAGTAAAAGGGAAAACAGATAAAGATGTATAGGCTAAGTAATTTTCATAAAGCATGGTCACATGATACTTTCTTAAAATGGGTATCAAGTAGCTGTACTGTAATTAACTATCATTCATATTTGTGTAAAATTCCTTCAATTAGAGTTTTCTTTTAAAAAAAAATACAATAATTGCTTCCAGAGAACTGTTCTCTTAATGGATACAACAATTCCTTTTAGGAAAGTAAAAAAGTGTTACAAAATTTTATTTGTTCATGTTTTAGCCTATGTAAATTCATGTTTTGCACCTCAGTGAAATTAAAAATAATATGTAAATGTGTAACTTTGATTGACTAATGTCCCATTGTCACACTGTTGAGTGTTTGATTGATCCAAAAGTTGATTAGAGAAGTGCGCTAGGCAATTGTGGGTATAAAATTTTAAAGTCATGGATTTTGTAATTGTGAAGGGTTTGTTTGAAATACATTTTCAAATGTTAAATTTAAAAGATAAAGTGTTTAACACCAAAATAGTTTTGAAGTGTATTAAAAGTATTTAAATAGAGATAAGTTAGAAAAACATTTATTTACGCCAATTAAAATGGGTAAATATTACTTTATTTAAAAGAAGGAACAACACCATGAAGTTTAGTTGATACTGGTCCCAATATTCCAATAAACGAACATCAATAATCCCGACTTCGTTTGATATGAATCCCATGAGATTGAGTAATTTTGGCCAACACTCACATTTTATGGCCTTAATTGCATTGCAAAGAGTTTAAACTTAATTTTCATTTACGTCCATTTCGAAATTATAATGCTTGAATATAATTGATACATGTATCGATTTGAGATAGAGATCCCCAACAATCGAATGTCGTGCCATCCAACTTAAGTCGTGTTGCTAGCTAGGCTCATTTCCAGATCATCTTGACTTGCTTTCTACTATAGATGAGAAAGTCATAGCTAAAAGAAAAATAGGAATAAAAAGCATTGCAATGTAATTCATGTCATGAAAAAAAATTGATTCTTAAAATTGATACATGATTATGAAATAATAAAGTTTTTGTGTTTGTATCGATGTATTGTGTCATTGAGGGTTTATATACAGGAGAGTATTTTGTTTAGATTATATACGAAGCGTAAGAAATAACGATATTTACCAAACAAAAGAAAACATTCCTCAGGAGTATTTCACACAAGCTCTCCATCCTTATCTAAAGGTTTTAAAGTGTGGCATCAAAGTAAGTATTATTAAAAGCAAATATTTGATCTCTTACACCATATTGTAAATAAATAAAAACAATAATAGAAATTAAAGTGCTTCAAAGAAAATCACGATTCACAAATCAAGAAAGTGGAGGAGGAAACAACCGAGTTGGAGAGAGTAAGAAGTGAAATATATATCATATGCTAAACCGAGCTCTAACCAACTGAGCTACGAATGGTACATTACGAAAAATCTCTACAATTAAAAATAAAATATTTTGAAATTAATGAGTTTGTAATTGTTAAGAATGGGTTTGAAATACGTTTTAAAATGTTTAATTTAAAAGATAAATTGTGTTTGACAAGAAGTCAAAATAGTTTTGATGTGTATTAAAAATGTTTAAATAGAGATGAGTTTAAAAATATTTTTTTTTTAAAGTCAATTAAGGGTTCGTTTGCACTGCTTATGAAAAAAAGAATGTTTTATTTTAATAATACATTTAAAAAAAAAACCTTTTTTTTTTTTTTGTGTAAATTGAGTTTAAAATCTAAACACTTACATATTTGGTTTGATCTCTTTATAAATATTTATATGCAAAATTGTATTTGGTTTGTCCTATACTAACAATGTTTATACTTATGTCAAATTACCATAAAAAAACTATTAGACATTATGAATTAATTTTATAGAGAAATACACGTATTTTGAATATTTTTTGAATAAATATATTTTAAAAATTAATTATATGTTATCTTGAAATTATTAACTTTTTAATTACTTGAAACTAGACATTAATTTCATTTTTTTGTATTATTTTTTTAATATTCAATTTAAAAGGCACAAATATATTTAAATATAAATACGTAACCATATAAAAAAAGTTAGTTTCTAACAACAAAATATAAATAAGGTAAATAATTTTTTTGAAACAATATAATATCAACTAGACAAAAATATGTACAATTTGATCACTTTATTCATTCATCATCCTTTCACAAACCAAACGATCATGTCCTTCATTGAAGTCCTTGTGGTTTCTTTACAGATGTTAATGCGAAGTAGATTTTGCTGAGAGAGAAGCATTTGTAATTCCCTATATTTAAAGGTATATGAACACATATTGAAAAAATATTCAAAGTGTGAAAAATATATAGTAAACAAATATATAAAATAATAAAAGTAGAGGGAAATAATGTATATTTGGGAGGGATTCTATTAAACACCAAATAAACATTTATTTTAAAATTTTGTTGAATGTGTTTTTTCTAAAAATATTTATTTCATTATCTCGTTTTTCTAAAAATTATTTTAAACGAATACTAAACACCTCAATTTATAAAATTAAATACTTTAAAATTCAATCCATGGTACTTACATTTATCATTTAAAATTTTTTTTGTTTGAAAAATAAATTTACAAAATATTACTTTAATTTATTCATCTCTTGGTTTAGTTGTCTACATTTTGAGATGGTTTATATGAATGGTTTCAAACATCAAATTATCATTTATGTTCTTTGATGTTTAGTATTTTCTAATTTTATCATTCTTTTACATATAAAAAAGGGTATTTTGGTAATTGTGTAATGAACTAGAATGTAACTTTGGTAAACACTTCAATTCTCTTTGTCATATTGTGTAATGAACTATTATCAACAGGTGTTAAATGTGGCATCAAAATATATATTATTAAAAGAAAAGGTTTGATCTCTTGCACCATATTGTAAATAAAATAATATAATAATAAAAATTAACTTGCTTCAAATAAAAAATCATGATTCATACATAAAATAAAATACAATGAGCATCATTCATCACTGTAAACACTCAAACACACATATAAGTTACGACATATAATAACACAAAAATCCATAAATAATATTTTATTTTAAAAGATAAGTTTGGTTCTCGAAGAGCAATGCTACAAAGCTTAGTTGATATTGGCCCCAATATTACAATAAATGGACATCAATAATCCCGACTTCTTTTGATATGAAGTCCACGAGATTGAGCAATTTTGCAAACACTCACATTTTAGGGGCTTAATTGCATGGCAACGGTTTAAACTTAATTTTCATTTATAGCCATTTTAAAATAATGCTCGAATATAATTGATACATGTACTAATGTGAGATAGAGATCCCTAACAATCGATTTGAGATAGAGGTGTTAAGTGTCACATCAAAGTATATGTTATTAAAAGCAAATGTTTGATCTCTTACATCATATTGTAAATAATAATAATAATAAAAAAAAAACATACTTAGCCATAAAGCTTATTTGACATTGATCCCAATATTACAATTAATGGACATCAATAATCTCGATTTATTTTGGTGTGAAGCCCATGAGATTCACCAATTTTGGCCAACATTCATGTTATATGATCTTAATTACATTGCAACTATTTAGATTTGATTTTTATTTACGATCATTTCAAAATAATATTCGAATATCTTGATACATGTATCAATTTTAGATCGAGATTTTCAACACTCAATATAAGATAAAGATGTTAAGTGTGGTATATATTATTGAAAGTAAATGTTAGATCTCTTACACCATATTGTAAATAAATAAAAACAATAATAAAAATTAAGTTGCTTCAAAGAAAATCACGATTAACAAATCATCAAAGTGAAAGAGGAAACGACTTGTATCCCATCGAAGACAAATTTACAATAAAGTGCGAGAGTAAGAAAAAGTAAAATATTCAACATGCTCTCGTTGAGAGTCGAACTCAAGACCTCCCGCTTACTAAACGGGTGCTCTAACCAACTGAGCTACGAGAGCACAAGTGACAGCAATTCCTACACTTACAAATAAAATAATAAAAAAGCAACAACACTCAAGTTCCATCAATTTATCTTTTTCCTTTTCCTTTTTTCTTCAAAGAAACTTAATAAATATTTTTTAAGACTCCTACATGGTGCTTATATTCAAAATTATTCGTGACTTAAATGGTTACTCGGGTGGAAAAAAAAGCGAAATTTAGAGGTGGTAGAGGTATTTATAAGTTCGATTTTAAAAAATTAAATAGCTATGAAATACAGTTTTATACTTTTTTTTAAGGTAATTGTAATTGAGGATAATTTTAAGAATAATAATTAAGGATATTATAACATTTAACAAAAATATGTAAATATAGCAAAACTATCGCTCATAGACTCGTATGGTCTATGAGTGATAGACTAATGTTTGCAACATAGTATAGGTGATGACTTCTATTGTAGATAGAATTTGGTCTAGGTGATGACTTCTATTATTGATAGAATTTGACAATTTTTTCTATATTTGCAAATTTTTAAAATGTTGTTATATACTTAATTATTTTGAATTTAATTGTTAAATTTATAACTATCCATTTTTTTTTTGTGTGTTCTTTAAATTCGTGGTTGTTTGACAACAAATTTTTTAATGGTTTTGTAATTCTAAATCATTTTTTATAAATAAAAGCAAATTCCCAATTTTTACAAATAAAAGTAAATTCTCAATTTTCATCCCAAATTAACCATAAGTGTATTTTTAAACTTTTGGAAAGTATACGAATATTTTTTAAATTTTAAAAAGTTTATAAATATTTTTTTATAGGGAAATTTTTAAAAACAACAAATTTTACAAAATATCGACAACTTATAACAAATTTTATCACCGATAGTCATTGATATATTATAGTGATAAAAAATTATTAGTGATAGAATCTAAAATTTTGTTATAGTTTATAAATATTTTAATTTATTTGGTTATTTTAAAAAATGCTATTTTTTTTATATTGTTATATATTTTTTAATTTAACCAAAAATAAATTATAAAACTTTTAAATTCGTTATTTGCACAAAAGTATGTGAAAAAACTCTCCAGCGTTGGTATAAAAGGAATTTTGCCGGGCGGCCTCTGTAATTACATGTTGACCAAGTCCTCCCGTTTGCCGTCTCAGGTGAACTGAGGAAAGCGGAAGAAGAAACTATGCATTACTGGGTGAAAGCTTCCCCCTCTGATTTCTCTGGAACTCTTCCTAAACCTCGCAGGCATTCATCTCTTTCTCTCTCTACGAATTCTCTTCGATTTTTTTTACAATCATTTTCATGGATTACTCCTCTGGAGTTTCAGTGGCCACTCCGCTGTTAACATCGGAAATTCGAAGATCGTCGTGTTTGGTGGCCTTGTCGACAAGAAATTTCTAAGCGATATCGCTGTTTACGACATCGGTACTTATGCTAGTTACTTTATCATTTACGGAATTGTACTGTTCTGCTACTTTCTTCATCGCCGTGTACTTAATTTTGGTCCGATGGTTCGCATTATCATCATTTCCGTAGTCTGGTCGATCTTCTGTTTGTGTTTATTTTTAATATAGATTGGAGTTGTATTTTGAGTAGTAAACACGTTTCTTAATCCGGTTTTTATGATTTTAATTTTTGTTGATATTGTAAATCGATATTATCGACTCCGGAGTTAAATTATTACGAGACGAGTTTCTGTATTGTTTATGCCTCACAACATTTCGTTTATGGAGATTTATTCACTAGAATTTTTTCGATGGCTGTAGAGATCGGTTAGGACGAAGATTTGATGTAAAGGATAATGCAAGAAGAGAATGTATTCGTTAGTGTAGCTTCTAGGGTGAATTTCAAACCTGAGAAAAATTTGTAAGCTAATATGCGATTCATTCATTCAGGATACATTTGTTGCAATGTTTGTCTGAAATTGGTTCAAGAAAAAATTTTCTTCAAGGAAGCGAATGGACAGCTAATGAAGGTCGTTCCCAGTAGATAGGCAGCGAATGTCTTCATTTTACATTAGAGTTGCTTGGGAAAATCTTGACGTTAATAAACGAGCTGTAATTCACATTGAAATGGACAGGCAGATATTTTCATTTGTGAAATGGATAGGCAGGCATTAGGTTTGATCATGTTTTGTTAAAGGATATCATCTCTCAAAAAGACCGAGATGTTGGTAGGGAATTTGTTAGAGTGAATAACTTGGAAAAATGCTCAATGAAATTTGCTGTGGAAGTAAATTTAGGTTGCTATATTGAGGTCTTTAGGTTTTTTGTTTACTGCATGACGTAGCTCATTTGAATGACAATTGATTGTGGTGGATTCTTATCACTGCAGCAATCATGGTCCTATCGTATTCATGCTGATCAGATTTTAGAAAGAGGAAAATCTGTAATGGTTTTACTTTTATTCAATTCATTAAATCCTTTCTCTGATATTTACTGCAGAAAACAAATTATGGTTTCAGCCAGAATGCACTGGCAATGGCTCAGATGAACAAGTTGGTCCCAGCCCACGAGCTTTTCATATTGCTGTCGCAATTGATTGCCACATGTTTGTCTTTGGTGGACGTTTGGGTAGCAAAAGGTATTTACCTCTAGTAGAAAAAAGTATAGGAAATATTTGTGTGCCTTAATTTTGGTGTACTGTTTAGTAATAAAATGGGGACAATCATCTATATTTGACTCTAATTTGTAAATTCTTAACTTCCTGACTAATGTTTGAATTACTTTTTCTAAGAAACATAATCTTCTTATTAAAAGGCAAACAACCACAAGATTATGGGGAAACAAGAAATCTTCTCCAGCCAAAAATGGGTGGAGACTACAAAGTACTCTATAGGTTGTAATTTGTATCAATTGGAAAAGTAGTGGTTACAAAATTTTAAAATAAAGAGCTTCCAACAATAGACCAAATAACTTACGAGCTCCAAAAATCAATGATATTCCTATCAACCCTGAAAAATCCTTCCAATTTTTTCCCGCCAACTTTCCTTAACCGGGCTATAATTGGGCTGCCTTATTTCTGTTACAATGGTTTCCCAGGAATTTTATGAGGCATGAGCTTTCCCGTCCTTCAGGTTTTTCTATATCTGGTATTGTACTTCTCTCTTCATCTATTGAAGATATAGGGTATTTTTCTGAGTTGAAACTACTATTATGTGCTGTAACAGTCAATAAGAACCCCCAATTCCAGCTAACTAGCTACCTCCTTTTAACAACTACCATTCTTGGTATTCACTTAATATTATTTATCCTTTATAGATGTGTATAACTTGTTATTGGTGATGTTTTTTCCTTATCCATTCTTGTTTCTCAGAATTTTACTTTGTCCTCAAGATGACTGAAATGTAGCAATACCTGGCCTTGGGCTGATCACAACACTGAATCAATACTTCTAACTCTAAGGATGCATGTTGAGAGAAGGTTGAACCCTGAAAATGAAAGCAAGTTGTAGCATTTATTTGAAGTTGGAATAAAGTCAGGATGGAAATATACCAAAATAGAGAGTTGACTCTTCAAAAATTTATAACTTATGGTGTAGGAAGTAAATAATCAGTCTACGATTTTTTTAATCAAATAATTTATTTTAACTTTTATTTGTACTTAATTATTTTATTTAAAAAAATTAATAATTTTACTAAAAAGTAAATTAGTGATTTTGGATGCATTTGTATCGATCCACTTGCATGGTTCAAAAACCTCTTGCATGATCCAGTTTGTTCCTCTAGGATGAAGACAGTTTGCATTTCTTATTGATAAAAAATTGGAGCTAAACATGGAATACTTTATTATATGTGTTAGTCCTATACTCAAAATTACTCTTGATTCATGTTCTAATTTTCAGATGACTTATACTGATACTGATATTGTACATGTAGGATGGGTGATTTCTGGGTTCTAGACACTGGTAAGGTTCTCTACCCTATTAAATATTTTGATTGTAATCGATTGAAATTGCTTATGTTTGAAGCATAACGATGTTTTCTATCATTTGGCTCTCTCGTGTCTTCAAGATATCTGGCAATGGTCTGAGCTAACTAGTTTTGGTGATTTGCCTTCACCAAGGGACTTTGCCGCAGCCTCATCTTTTGGAAACCGGAAAATTGTCATGTGAGTATTAATATTTCCATTCTTCTTGGGGGTTACTAATTTCTTTTGTATCCTAATTCAAATCTACATAAATTGTGTGCAGGTATGGGGGGTGGGACGGTAAGAAGTGGTTGTCAGATGTATATGTCCTAGACACAAGTAAGTTCTGTGGCGTCTGCTTCTTAGTTTCCTTTCTTTTCTTTTCTTTTTTTTCTTGTTTCAGAATTTTTTCTCCTTTTTGCTATTAGACGTCTTTTTTTAAGTTATTGTATAATTATTCTCTAAGTTCGTCTTTTTCTTCTTCTGCTTTTTTTTTTTTTTGGGGGGGGGGGGGGGGGGGGGGGATACGCAGTGTCACTTGAATGGACTGAACTTTCAGTTTCTGGATCACTGCCTCCTCCAAGATGTGGCCATACTGCAACTATGCTTGAGAAAAGGTTGCTTGTCTATGGTGGAAGAGGTATGTTCACATGTAATACTTTCTCTACAAATGAGTTTTCAAAACGACACTCTCTCTCTCTCTCTCTTTTATTTATTTATTTATACAAACAACAATTTTTATTGAGATAGAACATTTTCCTCTGTTAATTACCATTTGCATGAGTACCGTGGTCCAGTGATGAATATATTTTTCTTTCTCCTTGATCTTAGAAATGATTGGCGGAAAAATGAATTTTGAACATAGAAAAGAAAAAATGGAGAAAGATTTGTTATGACATTGAGTGTTGGAAGTAATTTTGAAGCACTTGATTTGTTTTCCCCCCTCATATTTGGTTTTTTAGCTAGCTTGGTTTCTTCCATGCTAGTAACTTTTAAGTTTTGCAAAATATAATAGATATGAAACCTGTAAAGTGAAGGGTTTTTAGAAAAAATAAAATCTGGACCTTTTCAATTGATTTATTCCTTTAGTATGGTAATGGTCATAAATGAGTCGAAGCATTTTTGCTAGGGCTTTGCCATTATTTGCGTTGTCTAGGCTTCTCTTTGAAAGTTTAGTTGCAATTGTTGGATCTATTATGATCAATTCTTTTTTTTTTCTTTTTGTTATGCTGCTCAAATTTAAAACAATGCTTGCTGTTTTTAATCATCTTAACCAAGGGGTTGAAAGTATGTAAACTGGGAAAATCACTATTTTATGCTATAGCTGTGCTAGATTGAAAACCCTTTTCTTATTTTAGTATGATACCTTATCTGTAGTTGAATAATCTTGTTTCATCATTTTGAACGTGGTTCTGTAAGTTTGCAATTTTCTGTTAAGCTAATTGACCCTTTTGAATTGATAGGAGGTGGTGGGCCAATACTGGGCGACTTATGGGCTCTAAAAGGACTAATTGAAGAAGGTCAGTAGATAGTTGCTTTTTATTTTATTTTATTTATTTATTTATAATAAATGTATATGTATATATAATATAAGTATATAACCTCATCGAAGAGAAGTTTTCTGCTTTTATTGTCTCAAGTTCCATCATTGTTTTTTTAAGGCCATTTAAATCTGAGAAATAAAGTCATTTTTCAGATCTTGCTGATAATATTATACTATTGTTTCAAGGGTATTGAAACATGTTTGAAGGGTAACAACGAGTGATTTACCGTAAAGATATATGAGCTACGATTTGTTTTTTCCTGCGTTCATTATGAAGCTATGACTTCATTTTCATGGTTACAAGGAGCAACTTCAAGTTGTGGATCCTTGGATTCATTTTAAGGATACCGCATCCTATTTTTTTGTAGTTTGTTGAATACCTTTTTTTTTGTTTTCTTGTCCCAAATATAGATAGGTATGTGTTAACTTTTTGTTTCTCAGCTTTAACATGTCTATAGACTAAACACCATTGTAGGACATTTTAGATACATGGAAGGATGAAACACTATTAGAGTAGCATTGTTGTCTGCTTGGTTTGCTTGTTTGTAAACTATTTTGTGTGGGGTCAAGAAGTTCGGGCTCTATGGTTTCATATGGAATTTCTTTTCTGAGGCCCTATATGTTTGCCTTTTTTAACCAGCTCATTAAATGTTTCTTGGTTTTGTGATAGAGAATGAAAGCCCTGGATGGACTCAGTTGAAGCTTCCAGGTCAAGGTCCTTCTCCCCGTTGTGGCCATACCATTACATCGAGTGGACATTATGTAATTACATTTTACAGAATTGTTGTCCTTTTTCTTCTTTGTACTTCACTTTGAAAAGCTGATATTTCAAGCTTCATCAGAAATGAAAATGGTTAATGAGAGGTCAGGTTGTAAACTTCTATTGGTGGCTAGTATATCATCTTTTATCCCAAATGGGATGAAGAAAGAAGTCTGGTGCGTTGGAGTTTTTGTAGTGAACAAAATTGTTTCAAGAAAAACAATTTACTCAAAATGAAATAGACGCGAAAGAGCAAGATAGAGATAAGTTGTTTTGAATATAGAAAAAGAAAAAGAGAGAATATACTTCTTTTACCATTAGTTTTAAACAAGCTTCCAGACCAAGATATAGTGTGTCGATCCATGAATCTTCCCTCGTGCTCCTGAATGTTTGACTGGCTAAATGTTAATGGGAATCCTCAATGTTACTATGGCTTCATAACTGGAGATCAAAAATGCCAAAAATCTTTAACCCAATCTCCTTGGAGAAATGGCATTAAGGGACGAGATGACGTTGATATTTTATTTTCACTATTAATTGTTACTCAGTTATCTTCCACTCTTCCAGTAAAGCATTACATCATTTTACAAGGCTATCATAATTTCCCTTAAAATATTTCGCTCTTTCATTGCTATTTGAATTGGATATAACCCCCTTCTTGTCTTTGCAGCTACTGTTATTTGGAGGACATGGGACTGGTGGTTGGCTTAGTCGCTATGACGTTTACCACAATGATTGCATTGTGTTGGACAGGGGTGAGTGCATCAATACCTCCTTATGCTGCTAAAAGATAAGCTCTTCGATGGTTTTTATGCTCCCACGTAAAGATGGTGAGGTGGGGAAAGAGGTGAATTAGATGCTCGGTTATCTTTTAGTTTAGGACTCCAAACTTGTAAATGTAATGAAAGAAGTATGAAGAAGAACAGGTTGCCTCCATTAAACCCGAAACTTGTCAAACTTTCCTGATATGCTTGATGTCCATCTTTGCTTCATCTATTGAATTGTTTGCCGTGCAGTGTTGAATAGCCATTTTTCTTTGAAATGCAGTAACTGCTCAGTGGAAACGGTTGCCTACCGGAAATGAAGCTCCTTCAGCACGAGCATACCACTCAATGAACTGTATTGGATCACGTCATTTGTTATTTGGTGGTTTTGATGGGAAATCGACCTTTGGTGATTTGTGGTGGTTAGTTACTGAAGGTATTTAATTTATTTTCAGAAATCCGTTCATTGAATCTTGTCTGCATTGTTCCTTTATTGAAATGTTTGAAGTGTTTTATCACATTTATGCTCCTTAGATGGTCTCTTAATTTGTATTTTTCTCTGCTAACCGAGAGAAAGTATGGATTGAAGTGTCCCTTCGAACTAGGGAAGTACTAGTGAAATAGCTCATGATTGATTATTGTGTAATTTTCTGTTTGTTGACGTATTGGTTTAAAAGTCCTTTAATGTATATTGTGTCTTACAGAGGACCCCATTGTAAAGAGGTTGTTTTCCACATCATCCAACGATCACCCTCAAAATAAGGACTTGACATCATTGAGCAAAGATTCCAATTCCGCACACGAGGTATTGGGACAAAGCCTCTCACTTAATGGACGAATAGCTTATGTGCAGCCTTAGTTCGAGTAGGTGCATTTGTGATATAAGTTTAGTGAGAACTTAACTCTTCTATTATTATGGAGAAAAATGACATAGGTAACAAGAGAATTAACGTCCTCTTTACTAAGAGAGAAATATTAAAACAGCACAATTGGAAATAGATAGCAACCATTAGTCAAAATTCTTGTTTTTCTCTGATAATCATAATCGTAAACCTGTCTAAACATTCTTAATATGTTAATATTCTCATGCAAAATCATTTCCAGTATATTTTATCCACAAAAACCACAGAGCGTTTGAAGTTGCGGACTGGGAGAATTTTTTCTTCTTTCTGGGTGCCCCTCCCTAAAGTTTTCCTACATGGCGAAGATCTAGTTATAATGAACCTCCTATATACTGAACTCACGAGGAATCCTATAACCCAAACTTATTGCAAAATCACAGTCAGGAAACCTTGAAATAAAAATATTATTGCAAAATCACAGTAAGAATGACATCAATGTGCAGTATTTTGTGTAGGCTTTGCATAGCAAACCTTGAAATAAAAAAATTTACAGAAAACGTTTAAAGTTCAAGGCTATGTAATTGGTTCTGCTTAATGTTTGTAGTCTTGATAGTGAATTACTCTATTGCTGTTACCAATGAGGGTTGAGTCCCTTATCCCCTATCTATTTGATATACCTCCACCGTTATCAATTGGAACTTTTTCTCAAAAGAAGAAAAAGAAAAAGAACATTTTCTCTTATAGAAAGGGTTGAGAAATGGTAAACAAAAAACAGCAGGATTTCAAATGAATAAATTAATAGTACCGAAGAATCTCAGATCACCATGAGGTTACTGTTTTCTTCCTATTTGGCCTCACATTAACAATTACTCACCACTATTATGTTTTATCCTTACCTACACCAAGAATTGTTTCCTGTTGGTATTTTTGTAATACATTTCATGTTATTCTAAACAGGATTCTCACGAGAGGCACAATGCAGTAGTAGAGTTGGGAAAAAGTTTAGGGATTACCATCTCATTCTCAAATCCAGTTCTTCCAGTTGTAGACGAGATGGATGATAAAGAGTTCCTTAATTTAGCATACAGTTTAAGTGAAGTTAAACCTTCTATCTCTGGACGTGCTACGCATATTGAGGTGAGTTGAAAATATTTCAATGCATGATCATCAAAGTAGGAAATCTGACAGTTTTTTTTTTTTTTTTTTTGTGTGTGTGTGTATCTGTGTGGAAGGCCATCGAGGCACTACGGAGCCATTGGAGGAATTCTAATCCTAGGTTAATTCCACTGAAAGAGCTTGGGCCATTACTTCGTGATTACCAGCGCTTGATCACTCATAATTATTTGTAAGAATGAAGACTTGGCATTTATCAGATCCTATCAAATCATCAGGAGTTTTATCTCTTTCTATTTATTTTAAAATTTCATTATATGTGCGCTGGCATTGATTAATTTGACTTCTACTGGTATCCATTTTTTTTGTTGACGTCTAGAATTAGCTGTGGGGTCTCTGTCCCATAAAGTAGTTATCAACTTTAACGCTATTATGGTTTTGCCGAGATATAGTCACAAATCTGGTTTAGGTTACTTGGTAGTTCAACTGATTGAAACATGCTGTCAAATTGAATGCATAACATTTGGTTGTTTGTTTCATCACTGGTGTGAAAAGCACAATCGCCTCTCCTAGTTATATTTTCATGCTAATAATTGCCTTTGGTCATTGTTTAATTGATGTTGAAAATGACAGTGCAAATGATGGGCCTCGGTCAGAATTCATGAGTACCAGTCTTCCTGGAAAGGATGCATATCAATTTTACCATATTAATGACTTCCGTCAGGTATGAAAAGTATTGTTAGAAGTGGTTTATCTTATTTCCTTATCATCGTGCTATCTTTTCTGGTATATTTCAACCTCAGATCCAAATACAACACTGTTAGACATTCGTAGGTATAGGGAATGGTTCTCAAACTTCTTCAATCAATTGGAATTTTGCCTGTCGTCTTGGCCTTGAGCTCTATGTCTAAATTCTCTTCCCTTCTCAGTTAGTATAAAAAGAGCTATGAAGTCGGAGGCCGTTTCGTCAACATGATTTTCACTCCCAAATTACAAGACAAGAATGTTTAAACAACTTGGAAGTTAGACTTCAAATTCTACCGAACCTTAGGTTGGGACGCACTCTGCCAAAATATTTCCAGCCTTCCTCCTGCCACCCCACGTCCAATATACCAGTGTTTGGTTTTCTTGATAGGTGTAGGGAATAGCTCTTAAAATTCTCCAATACAATGGACTTTTGCCTAGTCTTGCCTCGAGCTCTACGTTAGATTCTTTTCCTTTCACAGTTAGTATAAAGATATGAGCTATGAAGTTAAATTAACAGGTATTGTTCATAAATCAAGTGACTGAAACGGACTCTAACTTGACTTTTAATTCTACAAAATTATTGGTTTCTAAGCATTTACACCTCACACAATTCCAATATTAGTATTTGTTTCTTCTGATTCTATCCGAGTTTGTTGTGCAAACATCTTTTTTACCACTGAATTTGTTGTAGTCATAGTATATCTTATTTTTATTCTTAAATTCACAGTTACGTATGGACGATATCCCTAAGCTTTTGGCAGAGTACAAACAGCTTCGTCTACCTGATTGATGGTTTCTCCAACGTATTTTGTAAGTCATCCCTTCGTTCATATGATTTAAGAGCCTTTTTCAGCCCGAATGTGGTCCGTGTCATCATATCATTTTATCCAGCCCATGATTTTAGGTCTCAATTTCTCACTAAATGCTTAAAGGATTGTTTAAAAGAAGGAGAAAAAATTGATAGTTCTTTTTTCTTCAATATCTTTGCATTTTTTTGTCATAGCCTATGGACCATCTGTTTAGTTTGCTTGGGGCAGAGAAAAACTTTATCCTTGCACTCATGGGCTTTTTTATTTAAATAAAACTTTATCCTTGCACTCACCCATCCATCATCCATCCTTGAATCCTTATCCAATTTTTTCTTTTTTTAAAAACAAGTTTTAAAATATTACTTTTATTTTAGTTTTCAAAACTTAGCATGTATCCTGAAAACATTGTTAGAAAGGTAGATGATAAAACATAGAAACTCATATCAAATATCAAATAGTGTTTTGGGGATTTTAAAAGTTATGCCTATGAACACTATGCCAGTTTCTATGAGGTTATTTATTTTGTTATTTACTTTTTGTAAATGTTCTTCAAAATTCCAGTTATGTTGTGACAATTTTTTGAACCCAAAACTTTGTGTCCTCATATACATACAAGTGCTACTTGAGCTAAGTTGTTGTTAGTTTAGTATCATGTTGTCATGTTGTGACAATTGGAAGGAAAAAAAAAATAATTTTTAGAATTTGTAGTGGACTGAAAATTCAAATGTTTCAAAGACCAAATACCAAACCTCCTATCCCCACAGGGCCACAGTTGTCGAGCTAGTCGATGTGGATAACAAGATTTACAATATTGTTGATACTAATTATGCTATTGAATAGAGAACTCTCTGCTAGTCTTTCATAGGGAAATATAATAGCCTCAATGTTTATCTTTAAAACACTTTAAAAATACAAACTTAAAAACAAATGATAATAAACAATTATACTCATTCATATATTCCTTCGTTTAATGTACTCATCGTTCAGTTCGTTGATTCTATATTCTTATTCAACTCCTCGAGCTTTTTCATCCTCCATTTCTCACTCTGCCCCAACAGCTGATAAGATTATGACCATATGCACAAATGGATAATTTAAGAAAATGTTTTTGGTTGCCAATAAAATACAGGAAAATTTACAAATGATTTTAGAGAATTATATACCTCCATTAGTGTAGCGAGCAGCTGAGCTTTCTCGTTGCTTTTTTCGTTGAATATATCCTGGACTTCCTTGTATTCTTTTTCCTGTTAGAAAAAAAAAATCTAACTTATATCTTCCTTTAATAACTGAAACTTGCGTTATAAAATCAATCGAAATCAAACTTTAAAAAAATTAGACAAATGAAGATGAAATCTTGAAAAGATGAATCAAAAGAATTCTTTTCATTGAGGAAGAAGCAGCACCTTCTTTTGACAAATCTGTCCCAGAGATTTCAGTTCTCTCTTGACTGTGTCAATTCTTTTTCGCACATTACCAACTTCCTTCCCCATTGGATCTCCCATTACCTCCAGCTCCTTGATCATCCACAACATTGGTTATGTTCCATGTATTTTTTTTTTAAAATGCATATTGCTTTCTGCATTGGAGATTTTATTTCATATCCGAGAACTCAAAATTCAATTCTATGATAATTGTTGTTTTTTTTAATTAGGGTTGAAATTTTAATTTGGTTCTCGTATCTTTTAATGTGTTCAGTTCATGTTCACTTAAAATGTTTAAATTTAGTTCATGACTTTTGATAAATCTCACAATTAGTTTATATGGTTAGATTTTTTTTTTTTTTTAAATCCCTTTTCAGTCTTCTATAAATTTTGGAAAGAGTTTCCGAATGTAAATTGTAATTATTGTTTTACAGAATCTCATAAAAATTAACACGAACTTCGATGTTCAAACTAACTATAAATACATTAACTCTAGATTCTAATGTTTCCCCATCTTTTTCTTGTGGATAGCTGTTGGTGTTTCCCAATAATCTTTTTTATCCTCTTCGTAAAAAGTTAGTTTCATCCATTTCCACTTAATGTATGTTGAATTTAAAATGAAGAATATTGAAATTTTATAAAGGACTGAGAAAAGGAGGAGACAGAATTTTGGAGATAATTCCGAAATTCCGAGCTTTTTTTTCCCACTCCGTTACAGTATTTTGTTGATCCTACTGATTTCGCGAGTATTTTTTTTTTTTTTTTCTTCTTTTCAAAATCATGAACCTTTTGTCATACATAAGACTAATTCTTTTGTTTCTTCATAAAGAAATTAACTCAAATCAATATAAGAATTTACATTATAAATCTGCGATCAAAAGAGGCTAAAACCTTGTACACTGTTTACGTGCGTTACGTTAAAGATTAATTATAAAACTTACTTCCCAAATTTGTGCCAAGCGTTTGGCTTCTTCCTCCGCACGGGTTAACTGAAATTCAACCTTCTCTTTTACTTCCATTTTCTTCCTCTCAATCTCCTCTTCTCTAGCTTGCAATGTAGATACGGTGAGCTTAGACACCGTCTCATCTTCGTTCCGATCATTACTTCCTTCCAATAGAACTCTATCCCCATTTCCTCCCCCTCCGTTCTTACTCGTCATAATTTTCTGTTTTCTTATAAATTTCGTCTGCTAATCAATGATCTTTCTTTTCCACAGCTCCTCGGAAAGCAAGCCTATTTCTTCTTTATACATGTTTGCTTTGGTGATATTGATCGGTCTGGTTGTGGGCTTTTAGATGGCCAGAGCTTTTCACCTTTTGCTTTTGCTTTAAAATTTTCTTTCCAATGCACTCTCTCTGTAACTACAGGTTTGTTTTTTCTTGGAAAATGTTTGATAGGGATTACACATATGAAATGCCCTGAGAATGTCTGAATATTTGTTCCCTTTTTTAATTTGTTTTAGAGGATGTTAGTGGGCAATTATATCTCTAGAAAAAGGAGAAATTTAGTCAAATTTAAATTTCTATCACAATTACCATATTGTTTGCTCAATAGATTAATTAATTGTTTTTTTTTTCTCTATCTCAAACAAAAGTTTGAGATTTGAAGCTACTATGAGGGGTGTATTTTTTTTTTATTATTCTTTTTGGTGAGTACTAGTTTGCCAAAGATCTTATGAGCTAAGTCCTTGTTGAGGTTACTTGGCATGGATTAAACTTTAGTTTTTCTGTGTTAAAAAAAAAAAAAAAACTCTATTTTCTCCACTCTTTAATTGTATTATCATGAATTTATTATATTGTTGTTTCTCTGCCCTAAGTGGTTAGGTTGTCAGAATTGAAGGGAAAGCTTTCCCCACCTGGCCGAGAAATTAAATAAGAATCCTTCTGATTGGTGATTGAGCCAAAAATATTGCTTCAAGCAAGAAAAAGACATTGTTTCTTGCTTTACATTCTCGGGCAACGTTTAATTTAAGGTTATATTTGAATTTGACTTTTCAAATCATTTCAAATGCTTCAAATTTTAAGCACTTAAATGTGAAGTCCCCATTTTATTGACTACATTGGACTTCTGGTTGATTGTTTGACTAGAAAAGTTTGATCAAACAAAATCTATTAATTTACTAAAATTAAGGTTAGCCTTCAAAACATATACTTATTTATTTTTAGAGATAGTTGCAAATATAACAACTATGTCTAATGAATTAGTAGATACACCATAATGTAAAAGAATTTTTAAATATTTTAAAATTTTGATTCAATTTTCGAAGCCTATTCATGATAGACAATATCATCGAGTTTGTCATTGATAAAAGTTAATTAACAATATAGATACATTATAACATAATAAAATTTGTAAATATTTTAAAATCTTGATTCAACTTTTGTAAATATTTTAAAATCTTCAACTTTTGAAGTCTACATAAGTGACAATATCACTAATAGAAGTTTATTAACGATATAAATTTTATTATATTTGCAACTTTTAAAAAATATTTCACTTAATTATAATCTCAAAAAGGTTGCCCAATCTATGTTTTTTTCTTCTTAGCTTCAATCGTATATGATGATTGATTTTGACCACGGGAGTAGGATTTCCTGTGCTCTTCTAGACCAACATTCCTTTTTGTCTTCATTCTTTATTTTATTGCTTCTAAAGTGGGAGAAAAATGCATGAAAGGAATAATGTAGTTTAATCTAAAAGATATATGGAAATTTAAAAAAACACACAAAAAAAAAAAAACCCAACTTTCAACCATATCACGAGGAGGCCATAGCCATAAGCAAATGCCATATGAATTGTTTACATCAATAATAACTTTCTTTATTTTCTTTTCTTCTTCTTCTATTTTACTGTTTTTAAAAAATTTGGTAGACACTCGATCATAGAAAGAGGGTGAGATAAATAAATAACCCAAAAAATCACAAGGAAATGGGAAAGCTAATAATGTGAAAATAAATAAATACATATTCTTCGGCATTAAAAAGCAAGAAGGAAAGTTGAAAAAGAGTGGGCCTAAAGGCTTTACATCTGGGCCTATCATTTCTGTTCCAACCCACTATCTCGACTCTCGAGCATTATTTTCATATCATAAGGGAATGAAACCAGCCTTAAGAAAATGAAAAATATTTATAAATAAGTAAAATTTCATGATCTATTTATAAATATGTAAAATTTCATGATCTATTCGTAATAGGATCACCAGCAACAGATTATCATATTTGTTTATCATAATACAAATCAACAAATATAATAATTTATTTTGATTTACAACGGTTCATCCTAGTACATACACTCACTTATTATTTAGTTAAACTTTAAAAATTATGTAACCAAATTAAATTTAGTACTATATGTATAAGTTAAATTTGAGCTTTTAAAAGTGGTGAAATTAAAAAGATAAAATATGATCACAAGGTATAAGATTGAATCATAACTTTTGAGATGACAACAAATATAAAGATATATTTGAATTGACCACAAATATCGATTTAAAACTATATCATAATTATTGAGATCTCGTTTGTGAATTATAATATATTTACAGAACTTCTTTTTCATTTTGTATTAAAAAAAAAGTTCACTCAATACTAAAAATTAAAAGTGACAAAATGATCCCTTAAAAAAGGAATGGAAGGTTTTATTATTATTATTATTATTGTTTTGGATTTGTGATGAAATAGAAAAAAAAAAAATATTTACAAAATATAGCATTTTGTTTAAATATTTTTCTACTTTTGGAAATCTCTCATTTTTCTCAAAATAAATAAATTTGAATTAAAGACAAATTAGGTAGTAGTAATTGTCTCCTTTCTTCTTTATTGGTCTTCTCACGTGCCAGACGGCAAGTAAAGGTGAAATGGTGAGGTGGTCTCCAATTTAATATATTAGTATATATTTTGGCGCTTAAACGGTTTAGTATATCATCTCTTAAGACTTTTAATTACCTTACAAAATTAGTTTTTTAATCTGAAAATCAGAACTTGATACAAAATGTTTATTTCAACTTTCATGGCTAAATTCAAAAATTTCAATAACATATATGTGTGTGTATATATATATTTTATATATTACAAAAATCTATACCACAAGTATTTTTTTATACATTTTTCAGTAAAACGCTATGAGATTGGATTGAATCTCCCATCTATAAGACGAGAAGTCACAAATTATTATTGAGTTAGGGGCATTTTGACGTATTAGTTAAGTAGTCAAATTAGGTTGAACTTATACGTATTTTTAAACAATTAATTGATGATAGATAACTTATAGATGTAGATTGTTATTAGATAAATTTCATAAACAATATTTAAAGTATTGTCGTATTTACAATTATATGTCAAAGTTTCAATTCTAACTCAAACATAAATAAACCTTTCAAATTCATATAATGTAAAAATTGTAAGGCATAGATTCTAATATTTATGTACCTATTAAAAAGAAAATTAAATTATAGTATTTGAAAGTATGAATGAATACAAAAGGAGATATTAATAAGTTCGAGATTTTAGGAGCAAAATATAATTAAAAAAAATAATAATCATAATAGCCAATAAAATGATTAATAAATAAATTTGAAAAGAAGTTCAGTCAAAGAGAAATTACATAGATACCCACTCTCCTTCCTTCCTTTCTTCCTTCCTTCCCCTCCTCCTTCTCTTCTTCTTCTTTCTTCTGCGGCGCCATTTTTACTGCGCCTCTCTCCGCTCCGACACCGTCCCCGATTCCCACGGGTTCGGCTTTGATTCAACCAGGTTTGTTCTTCTTCTTCATTCAACATCTCTCTGTTATTCTTTTTTTAATTTGGTTCCTAGATGCTTCTGCTGTACTTTGCTTTTTCTGTCTAATGGTAATTGGAATTCCAAGAATGGAAAGATGATAAAGGAATGAAGTGAAAACGAGCGATTCATTGGAGAAATTCCGATGTTAAACTATGTTTTCGAAATGCTTGCTTCCAATGTGGTCCTAGTGAGTTCAACCGAGTCTACTATGACTGAGTTGACTCCATTTCAACGCGGATCCGGTCCTTGACCTGTGCGAATCTGTTTTCTTCGCCTTTTCAGTGGTGTCCATTGCTGTTTCTGACATTCTTGTTTTCTTATCATCATTTTGTTATTTATAATGTTATATGGTCTGTATTGCACTAAATCTACATCGTTATTTGTCTTGTTGTTTGTAGGATTTAAGCTTTGAGAACTTTGGTACTTTTCTTGGACTCGATGGAACAGGTTACTGATGATTTTTTGGATTTGAAATGCTTGTTTTTCTGTTTCGTTTTTTTCATTTCTTTCTTAGTCGATCTTATTCGCTATATGGGCTGGCTTCGTAGTATGAGAAAGTTGAGAAGATTGGAGAAGGAACTTATGGTGTAGTTTACAAGGCACGCGATCGTGTCACCAATGAGACTATTGCTTTGAAGAAGATCCGTTTGGAGCAAGAAGATGAGGGAGTGCCAAGCACAGCCATTCGTGAAATTTCACTGTTGAAGGAAATGCAGCACGGCAACATTGTGAGGTACGTGTCACTGTTAATTATCTACCCTCGTTCAACTAGTAATGGTGGTACAATTTTTGCACAATACTGTAAGGGGTTCTTTCCAATTTAGTTAAAATTTTGAAATCAGCCCGTCTTTTTATTGGAAAAGCGTTGTGTTTGAAGACAATGCTGCAATAAAACGCCTTCTGCCACTCTCAGTTTTGACTTCTCTTAGCCTTAGGAGTCCAATGTAGAAACTATTTCTTCAATTCACGGATATGGGGTGGAGTATGTGTAAGTGGAACCTATTTATCTCAAAGGCAACATCTCTCTCCGTTATTACTGTCATGTAGCTCATCCTGAAATATATGTAGTTCTCAATTAAAACGGAGCATCAATTGATTACCTTTTATTCAGTAATTTGCAATTAGACAAATAAATATGAGCATGATATCATGTACCTTTTCAATGGTCTATTCCACTTGTAAAAGTGGCACTTGCACTCTGCCTTCTTGTTATTTTTATAATCAATTTGCTGGAAACTGAATCATTTCCATCTGTCTACAGGTTACAAGATGTAGTTCATAGCGAGAAGCGTCTGTATCTTGTTTTTGAGTACCTGGATTTGGATTTGAAGAAGCATATGGATTCATCTCCTGAATTTTCAAAGGATCCACGCCAAGTAAAAGTGAGTGGCTGCATTTTTATTCGTAACTTTCCTGGGTTCTATGTTAACTTATATTGATTGTTATTTCTCATTTATGTTTTAGTATGAGGTGTGGATTGATTAATTGGCATAATAACTAATTCACCATAGAATATCATATTTTTATTTTCCATCAAGCGCACATCTTTTCTAACAGCCTAATTTTGTGGCTTTCTTAATCATTAAGAAAAACTTTTTGGAAAAATGACGTGTTTATGTGGTACTATGTCAAGGTTGGTCATGGTGTTCCTTTTTAGTATATGCAATACCTTCTCCTTCCTAACTGATATCGTGAATAGGTTTGATGCTATATTTTTTGTATCAATTCAGCATGATACTTTTCTTCAGTTTTGATTCGTTTCTTTCTTTCATTTCCTCATATTTTCCTTTGATCTTGTTATAACTCTTGGTTTAACGATATAATGGTGCAGTGACTGTCTAACAAAACTTTTTTTTCCTCTTATGTCAAGCAGATGTTTCTTTATCAAATTCTTTGTGGCATTGCATATTGTCATTCTCATAGAGTTCTTCACCGAGATCTAAAACCCCAAAATCTGCTGATTGATCGTCGTACCAATGCCCTGAAGCTTGCTGACTTTGGACTGGCAAGAGCATTTGGTATTCCTGTTAGAACATTCACGCATGAGGTATGAATATACACTGGATGATAATCTTTTCAATTTTTTAGTGTGAATTTATTACGTTGCATGCTTGTTTAATGGAATATTAAATTTGTATCCTTTGCCCTTTTTCTTACTTCCAATGTAGACATTGTGATACGATTTATTCCTCAGAAAAAGTATATTGGAAACATAATTTGGAGCACTAATATGATGTGCAGTTGGTTGTACTTTCAGATAATCATAATTAATGAGGAGAGTTTCATTAAATGGGTGTAAGCGAGCCATATGGAAACTGGCTA
Organism: Cucumis hystrix; assembly: GCA_025688845.1. Taxonomy (NCBI): domain Eukaryota; kingdom Viridiplantae; phylum Streptophyta; class Magnoliopsida; order Cucurbitales; family Cucurbitaceae; genus Cucumis; species Cucumis hystrix. The sequence continues at coordinate 17,099,539 of CM046892.1, read as the reverse complement.
GGTAAGTCTAGGGCAAGTTTTCCATCTAATGACAACATTGCCAGGAAAGATTAGCTTTGGCTTCAGCGATCTATAGAAGAAGTCCTTGAATCATGAAGTAACTTTCTGAGCCTATGTATTAATCAGAAGAATGAAAATGCCATATGATCTAAGGTTTTTGAAAATGTTCAGTAACCTTTTGTTCAAGAGTTGATCAGACGTCGTAAAATGTAATGAAACTAGAAAAACCTAATTGGGATCATCTACTTTTCCAGGTTTGAAATAAAATTTTGAGTGTGTTGAGAACACGATCTCCAGGGGGTTCAGATTTCTAGTCTGTGACAACATCACATCATTTTGATGGTTTTATTTTATTTTGCTTTTCATCTTCTTGTTAGTGAGAAAATTCAGATTTCCTCGCAGTACAAATTTAGTGACAATAAGCTGTTGATTTTCCCTCCCAAAAGAAGTAGAAAGGATGACCTCAGTAGGTTTCTCTGTAGTTGGTGAAAGTAGAATGCACTATGAACATTTTTCCTGACCTTTTACCAAACTCTACTAAGGTTTGGAAAATGTATTAGTTTCCATTTTTCTTTATCTTTTTTCCCAATAATTCGTCTATGACTTTTCTTTTATGCATCATCCTGTTATATTGTTGTGTCTCAAGTTAATAATAATAATTGGAGGAACCATCTAGGTGGTGACCCTTTGGTACAGAGCACCAGAAATATTGCTTGGTTCCCGACATTATTCCACCCCCGTGGATGTGTGGTCAGTGGGTTGCATATTTGCTGAGATGGTTAATCAGCGACCGTTGTTCCCTGGAGACTCTGAGATTGATGAACTGTTTAAGATATTTAGGTAAGTAGCCTGATATTTTGTTGGTATCATAATATTGTTACAATTGGGACTACACCAAAATCTCTCCATGGTAATCCCCTATGTAGGATTTAAATATCCGACGAGTTTTATCAGAGTTTGTAGTTTTCCTACAAGATTAGTCAAGATGGAGAAAGATAACCCAATCATTAATGGAATATAAAATAGTAGTAATAATAATAAATAAATCTCTCTATTCCACTAGAGAGGGAGGAGTTCTCCCCCATTTTCTTTGTGGCTGGATTTTCCCGTCATCTCTTTTGTATTAATTTCCTTTTTCCTCCGGGGGGAAGAGGATTTAGGAATTTGAAAAATAAAGGAAACAAAAGGTCTTTTGTCCCTTTTAATGGAACCTTATTTTTTTATTTTAATCTCTTTGGATAATTTCATTCATCAATAAAATAGTTTCTCATACATAGAAGCAAAAAAACCCGGTTCATCTGGCTACGGCAGCCTTATATGAATGCTCAATGATGGAGAGTATGAAATATGTTTCTATAAATTAGACCCTTAAAAGTGGAGTGATTGGGCTCCAGAGTTTCATTCATAGTAGTATGACTAGGATAGCAGCTAAAGCAATATTTCTCATCCAAGTCTATGTCTGTCTATACTAACCTATTCATGCTTTCAACTAACCACTTTGTATGGGAATACAAAGAGTTCTGGGAACTCCAAATGAAGATACGTGGCCTGGTGTTACATCTTTGCCTGATTTTAAATCTGCTTTCCCCAAGTGGCCTCCCAAGGTAATTGAATTGAATTTTTTTTTTATCTTACCAAAATATCATTGTACGTTTGTTGTTTGAGTTCGCTCGTATTGTACCACAGGACCTGGCTTCTGTAGTTCCTAATCTTGAAGCCGCTGGAATTGATCTTCTCTCTGTAAGTATAACCTTTTTCTTTGAGGCCTGGGGAAGTGAGAGTATGCCACTTTTTTCCCCTCATTTAAATCTTAATTTATATCTCATGATCTAGATCATTAAGTGTTGGTAGTTGATTTGCCTCTATTTCCTCTTCTTTTGGTTTAAGAAGGGGTGGAAGTGAGAGGCAGTCTTTTATACACACACGCACACACACATACGTACAAACAATTTCTTTCATTGAGGAAAAAAAAAGAGAAAGGTTTCCAACTAAGATATTGCCTAGAGAATAATTAAAAAATGTTTTTGAAACCGAACCACAAAGAGAAACATGAATCTCACCAAAGACCAAACCTCATTAGGGTCTCTTTCCCCACCACGAAACACTCTACTGCTCCTCTCCCCCAAAAATCCCACACACCCCTACGATCCAAAGAAAACAATCTTGTTAACCACATATCTGTAGCATGTTGACAGTATGTATCTGGCTCCCCCATTCCTATCTTATTTTTCAACATCGATCCTTTAGGAAAAAATATAGTAGTAAACATCTCTAGTGTAAAGACCTTTGAATTTGATGCCTGATACAATACTAGAATGGTCCTTTCCTGTTCACATTACTTCCATTAGAAACCATAGACCTCTTGGTCATTAACATATCACTATCCTAGTTGAGCTTTGGCATTATAATTAATATAACTAATTTCATGTCATATGTTATATTAGCAGAGGTATATGCTATATGATATCTCTGTCTTTGACATATTTGACCATTATATTTCAGAAAATGCTGTGCTTGGATCCCACCAAAAGAGTCACTGCCAGGAATGCCCTTGAGCATGAATACTTCAAGGATGTTGGGTTTGTTCCCTAATTCTTCTACCAATCCTCCTAAGGAGAGTGTTTATATAGCCTCCTCTATTGTGTAGCATTTTATGGGTTTTAATTGCGTGATTTGAAAAAGAAAAAAAAGGAAGAAAAAAAATACATAAATATATAATGAGTGTGCTGTGTCTGCTTATTAGTGGTTTTTATCATTTTTCTTTCCCATTTGATTCTTGAAAACTTAGAGCAGGTTTTGTTAAATGTGGCTTTTAACAGAATATTGGCTTTCCAAATATACTTCTTTCTTTCATTTCTTGCCGCAAATATATATATATATATATATATATGTATGTATATGATATATAAATACACGCATATATATGTATGTGAGAATTCCTGTTTTTGCTTGTAACCTTCCTACCTATCCTTTAACCAAAATTTTGCCCCATGGAATGGATAAGCTTTGTTTGAGAACCATATTTATTTCACTTCTTACTTCTTAGCATCCAGACTTGAGGACTATAATAAGGGTTTGCTATCTGTTTCTCTGTTTCTTTGTTTCTTTGGTTGAATTTTCAGATTGTAGTTAGAGTGTCAACTGCCAATCCAATTCTGTTTTATTTATCCTTGCTCTTGTGATTGAGAAATATGTATATTTTGTGAATAAATTTTATTGATATTGTTATTTGAAATAGCATTGTTCTTCTTATTACCATTTTGAAACTTTAACTTTTAAAAACTTATGTTCTACCTTAAATACGACTTTACATATAAGGTTAAACTACTCTTGATTTTTCTTTTGTTTGTTTAAGAAGTATCTCTATTTTTATAAATGTTGTAATATCATCCTAACTTTCAAAACCATTTTTGAAGCATAGATCCATTAGAATGTTATATGGAAATTGGATATTGAATGATATGTTAGTACCCTGAAATGAAAATTGCAAGTCAACACACCTTCACACGGGTTCAAGTTATTGTCATACCTCAAGTCTCAATTTTGAAATCTTTGTTGAAGGTTTTAGGTTAATGATGCAACTTTACTTTCTAAATAAATAGCAAAATTTAAGAATATTTTTTTCCACAATTTCGAAAAAGGAAACAGTATTTATTATGGTTCCTCACGTGAAAGGGGAGCAATAGGATAAGTGTGTGGTCAAACATGTTATAGAAGCTTTTCTGTTGGCAATGAGTGAGTGGTAAAGCTTTGGCCATGTGTGAGTATTTGGTACGCAAAACATGAAATCGTGTTTCGAATATCAAACACAAACCCGCCATTAAGTTCAAAAAATGTTAAGTTATTGACTTAATATTTTTTGCAATGTGTATTCATATTTTTGTGTACAATTCTTGGAATATTTATTTATGTTTCTTTTTTCATTAATTAAAATTTTTTTATTGACAATAATAAATAAATATTAAAGATTAGGGATGAACATTGGTTGGTCAGGATTGGTTTTTCAATCGAACCGAACCGACTATGATCGGATTAGTAAATGTTCAAATCGACTTCGATCCAAGGAGTACAAACCGATCATTGGTCGATCGGTTTAAACTTTTAAATTTTATAAAAATGTTGTCTGTTTGGATTTTTTTTTCAATCTCAAACTAATACCAACCAAATCTCTCTTTATCTCTAATCGATCATCTTTGTTTCAATAAGTTGGCTTGGTTTTTCAGCTTATTATGCTTACCGCTATTTGATTCACTTAACTTGATTTTTTCCAAGTGACATTTTTCATTACTTTGTAAATTCCATTAATTCACATGTATGGATTTTTGTGGACACGTAATTAACAAGAAATAAAAACATTTGCTTTACTCCATCAGAAAATTGCACCATTAGTCCCCTCAATTTTGTGTCTTTTATATAATATATATACACATATATATATTAAAAAAAAAGGACTTTGTAGTTGGCCTTGTGGTAAATAGTTCTTCTAGAGGTGTCTAAATGCAGGTTTAGATTCTAATTTTTACTAGTTGATGTACATTTGTCAATGTCTTCAAAGATGTAAATCTAGTGAATTAGAGTGTATTTATTGAAACAAAGAGCAATCTAGCTTTGAATCTAAAGATTTCAATTAACCCATCAATTTTTATTCACATTAATTGGATGTAGAGAATCAAAGCTATAACTCAAAGTTGTTTTTTTGTTTTATTTTTATTTATCCTTTCTTAATGTTTAGAGAGAAATACATTACCATTTTATTTGTGCTTTTTTAGTACAAATAACAACATATTAGATAAATGCAACTGAAAGTCAAGAAAACTAGTGCATCAATGATTTGAACTCAAGGTAGATAGATTTTTAGCCAATTTTCACTCCCAAAACTTTATCGTGTGGCGGAAGCATTTATAGTCTTATAAAAGCTCTTTGAACATGAAGACTAACAAACCTTTGTTGTTTTTGAAAAATAGATGTTGTTTTTTAAAAATAGAAATTGATCTACATTTTCTTTTAACTTTCGACTTCAAGAGAATAAATGTACGCTCATCATTAAAGTTGACCTATATCCTTCCTTATCTTAAGAGATGTCACATATCTTAATTTCAAGCTATTCCATGTACAAAATTAACTATGATTAATAACTTGTAACATGAAAATACATGTAAAATACACTACACATTTGCTTTGTTAAAAAAAATTAGAAAAAATATAATAATTGAAAAAATATTTATAAAAAATCAAGTATAATTATTTTGTCCTTAAGGGTTTAGTGATTTTGTTTATGAACTATAAATAATTTATCAAATTTTTTAAAATCCCTCAAAATTACACATCAGACTAATAATTAAAAATACGATATCTTGAAAAACCAACAATTATCGACATTAATTTCTCTGAAAGGTAACTTTCAAATTTTCCTCCTACACATTTATAATGTTTTTTTAATTAAGAAAAACACTTAAATTTAGAAAATATGTGGCTGAAAAAAACACTTTCACGAGTCAGAATTCATATTAAAAATATTCTAACAAAATTAGACCTATTTTTCTTTAAAGAAATAACATTAAAAAAAAGTGTTAAAATTTAGGGCACAGAAAAATAATAAACAAATCATTAAAAAAAAAAAAAAAGTTAAAGCTCTTCATTTTTAAACATAAAAATTATTATTATAAAAATCATAGCATTGGGAAAGAAAATACGAGAGATGTGGACAAAAATATTAGAGAAAAAGAGAAAAAAAGTTCACGTAAGAATACAGGTTGATTTTTGCCTCTTTCGTCCACTTGACGGATTCGTGAAAATAAAAACATGCTTTATATTTCGTTGGCTTAAGCTATTGATCTTTTTCTTCTTCTTCTGTTCTTCTTCTTTCACGAAAGCTCCGAAATTTGCTCGTATTTCTCCAATCATTTTCCTCTCTGAAATCATAAAATTCGGTGAGTTACTACTTCTGTCTTCGATGATTTTGTTCAATTAACTATCTGTGTTTTTCGTTTTTTCCTCTGTTCATTATTTTGCACATTCATTCTGGCCCCGAAGTATCGTAAATCTTTTCTAATTAGTTTGTCAAAAGTTTATTTACATTAGATTAATGCTATGAGTTTCTGTTTTGGGATTTTTGTTTTTGGCGATTAAACTAGAACTTTGGGGTTGTTGTATTTCATTTTTATAGTATTTGTTATTAACCTTTCGTTTGCTGTTGGAATCTAATCTCCATTGCAGAAGTTGAGGTGGGTTTTTTAGTATCAGATTATAGAATCCGTGTTTCAACTATGGATTGTGTATCGTTTGGTAGATATTAGCTAACCTGGCCTAAGAAAGCAATAATACAAGTTCAGGTTTCCTGTTGGCATTTGAATAGGTTTTGAGGATTTGATACGTAGCTGTTAGACTTTCTGGCCCTAAATTTTCGTATTATTTCAGCTGTTTTTCTTCTCCTTGGAGCACGAAGTTAAAGAAGTATATGATGTGTTAAGATAAGCTTTTGTAGGATTTGATTGATTCCCTCGTTTGAGGTTCTATTTTTAATGTCATCATGATTTTTGTGCAGGTATTGTCTGTGTTCTTCGAGTGAAGTTGAAAAATCAATAGCCCATCGTTGGCACTTGGAAAAAGTTTAATACAGATCAGATTATTTGGGCTTGGTAATTTCTTCAGAGATGGGCACATCGGAAGCAGCCCTGCAAATATTTTCAGGGGTTGTACCTCGGGCTGTATGTTCAACCCCATATTCGAGCAATTTCGACTCCACATTTTCTTTTATATCGCGAGTGAAATTTGTGAAGAAGAAGGGGGTATTAAGCAATAGGAATTTGTCAAAATGCTCAAGTAGGCTATTACAGGGGATAGGAACAAGCTTTAGTGGGAAATTGAAATGTAACCGTCGTCCGTTATACAGTTGTAGATGCCAACAAGCACAAAGCACAAGTGGTATGACTCCAGAAGGTGGAAATGGAACATGGTTTGGGGATGGTGCAGAGACATCGCGTCCAATCAACAATATACCAAATGGATCAAGTGCATTGGAGTTTCAAGATGTTCAGTTTGCAAAACAGGAGAATGGCACAAATGGAGCAGTTAGAGATCCTTTTCATAAGATTAGTATTGAGTCGATTGAGGATGAGGCGTGGGACTTGCTTCGGGAATCCATTGTTTATTACTGTAACAGTCCAATTGGAACAATTGCTGCAAGAGACCCTACTAGTTCTAATTTACTAAATTATGATCAGGTCTTTATACGTGATTTCATACCTTCTGGTGTAGCTTTTTTATTGAAGGGAGAATACGATATTGTTCGCAATTTTATCCTCCACACGCTTCAGTTGCAGGTATCTAAGCATACATACATCAAAACATCATTTTTAATTACCTTTCATTGTTTTTACTTCTTTGACTAATGCTTGTGATTTGTTATTCCCCAGAGCTGGGAGAAAACTATGGATTGTCACAGTCCTGGTCAAGGATTGATGCCGGCTAGTTTCAAGGTCCGAACAGTTCCTTTAGACGGTGATGATTCAGCAACAGAAGAGGTTTTGGATCCTGACTTTGGGGAGGCAGCAATTGGCCGTGTTGCTCCTGTTGACTCAGGTACAAAGATCATCAAGTATTTCCATTTTCCTTTAGAAGAAAAGTTTATCATTGTATTTCAATATCCGAAAGGTCACAAGTATGCTTCTCTATCTTACTAGGATTATGGTGGATAATTTTATTGCGTGCATATGGAAAATCCTCTGGTGATCTCTCAGTTCAGGAGAGAGTTGATGTCCAAACTGGGATCAAAATGATATTGAGGCTTTGTCTTGCTGATGGCTTCGATATGTTCCCCACTTTGTTGGTAACTGATGGCTCTTGTATGATAGATCGTCGTATGGGAATTCATGGTCACCCTCTCGAAATCCAAGTAAGAAATCATCAAGTTAATTGTAATTGCTTATGATCTAGAAGTTTTCCCTTTAATATGTTCAGTGGTTGCCATGGCATTGGAAATGTAAGAAGAGGAAAGGGGATTTAGTAATCATGAATAGCCTAGATATTGCAACAATACCTTCATTTTCAATTGTCACGACTCAATTGAGGAGTTCCTCCTCCATCCACCTTTTCATGAAAAAGTTTGTTTTTCTATGGGTGTGTTCTCTGTGGTAGGATCTTTGGGAAAGAGAAATAATAGTTTTTAAAGGTGTGGAAAGGGACTCTAGTGATGTTTGGTTCTCGGTGAGATTTCACGTTTCCCTTTGAACTGACTTTTTGTTACTCCTTTACTAAATTCCTTGCTATAGTGGGTGTTGCTTGCTTTATTTTTTGTATAACCTTGTATTCCTCTTTTTCTTTTTTCAAGTCCCCCCTCAAGCAGTTGTTTCTAAAGTAATTAACGGTTTGCGGTATGATTTTGCAGTTTCATTCATAGAAATTAATGTTTTTACTTTATGCACCTAAGTCCTAAGTTACACTGGTCATAAAATGTTCGTTTTATCTCCTTTGTAGGCACTTTTTTATTCAGCATTAGTTTGTGCACGTGAGATGCTTACTCCTGAGGACGGATCAGCTGATCTTATTCGTGCACTTAACAATCGTCTGGTGGCTCTTTCATTTCATATCAGAGAGTATTATTGGGTCGATTTGCAAAAACTAAATGAAATTTATCGTTACAAGACAGAAGAGTATTCATACGATGCAGTCAACAAATTCAACATCTACCCAGATCAAATTCCTTCTTGGTTGGTGGATTGGATGCCTACTAAAGGAGGTTATCTGATCGGAAATTTGCAACCGGCTCACATGGATTTTCGGTTCTTTTCTCTAGGAAATTTGTGGTCCATTGTAAGTAGTCTTACTACAATAGGCCAATCCCACGCCATTTTGGATCTCATTGAATCCAAATGGGGGGATTTAGTTGCAGACATGCCATTCAAAATTTGTTACCCTGCTCTTGAAGGTCAAGAATGGCAGATCATCACTGGCAGCGACCCCAAGAACACGTAATTTACTTGACTTCGTACTGTGAGATTCATTTAAAGGAAAAAAAAAAATGCTTCCTCTTTTTTTTATATCGCCTTTTGTTTCTGTTAATGCAGGCCATGGTCATACCACAATGCAGGCTCGTGGCCAACATTGTTGTGGCAGGTATGTCAACTCTCAAGTCAGATTTCTGATCTTATTAGTAGTCTCTAGACCCTTCAAAAAGCAGCAAAATGTCATCAGAATTTGAAGTTTAGAAGCACTTTATCGCTTTTTCCTCTACAACTATCATTTTGCAACCTGATCTGTTTAAAATTTGGCTTAAGACTTGTTATTCTTTGACAACAAAGGCATATACTATGTATGTCTCTACATTTATTTCCGTTGTCTTTGGACATGAGAATGCGAAATACAACGTTGAAGTATTTTTTTGATCTACCCTTCTCAGCTCACAGTTGCATGCATAAAGATGAACAGACCAGAAATTGCATCAAGAGCCATTGAGATTGCCGAGCGACGTCTGTCTAGAGACAAGTGGCCCGAATATTATGACACGAAAAAAGGAAGGTTCATTGGGAAACAAGCACGCCTATTTCAAACATGGTCAATTGCAGGATACCTCGTGGGCAAGCTCCTGCTTGCCGAACCTAGTAAGGCCAACATTTTAATAACAGCCGAGGATTCGGATCTTGTTAATGCCTTCTCTTGCATGATTAGTTCTAGCCCAAAAAGAAAGCGTGGTCAGAAGAACTCAAATCCGACCTACATAGTTTAAGTTGTAGCGTATATCGAAATTCAATACTTCATATAGGTAGTTGTATCGTATTTGTTATCTACCATTTGTTGAGTGGTTAAGTCAAGTTTATAGGAGGCTTATTCACATATGTATAGAGATAATATATATTATCAACTTGGACTTCAATGTGGATTATGCGAAAAGTGATGTAAATTTATGTCATGAATCAAATAAATCTTTGTACGGCATACCTCAATTATTTGAACAGTTCAGTCCAAACAACTCTTAAAAAAGATGGCAACCCCACTATCTTTTATTACTGTTTGAGTTGAATCGGTTGAGTTCATGTTCAATTGATGAATTAAATTCTAGTAAAAGAAAGGTAAGAACTAAAGAAAAGAAAAAAGCAAACACTGTGAACGTGTGAAAATAGAAAGAATGAAACGTAAAACGTAAATCTACTTGTCTCAAATATTCAATTTTTTTTTTTTTTTTTTTTTGTATCAAACTGTTGATTAGAAAATATTGAAGTTAAATTATAAGAAATTTTCACAGCCCAATTCATGAAAATTAGACTTAAATTTCTACCATTTACTTTTTATTACGATAATTTCTATAATCTATAACTATCTTTGACATACATTGTAAGGATTAGGGAGAGGCCTTCAACACCATCGTGGTTATGAATGAAGCTGTCAATTTTAAAGTGGCAATTTGGTTAAGAGGGTGGAAATAGATATGAGCTTACAAAGTAATTCTCTTACACTCTCAAACTCGGGTGATCACAGCACAACTTTATCCTAAGTTTTCAAAATCTATATCATTCTGTTTTCCATCTCGAGATCAATCTGAGGATAACTTTGTCCAAAATCTAAATCAATCTTATTTTCATCTTTCATCTCAAGGCATATCTTTGACCCAAGTTTTGAAATCAGTCTCAAAGAAACTACCTTAATTCAGCAATGTTATTTCCATCACAACTCCAAACAGCTCCCGAATGACTACTTAACAAATTTTATATTTTCAAATTTCAATTATCTTAATCTTAAAATAAATAAAAAATCCTATACAAACAATTAAGTTTCAAACATAAATTTGAAAAACACTTCATTTGTTATCACTTCACACAATCAGTACTCTCAAAGGCACGATAGAGTCCAATTGTTTTGAAAGCTTCTGCTTCCAAAATCAAACGTATTTAAGAAATGGCAAGAAGCAAATTCTTATTTCATTAACTTTAAAATTAAAATTTATCAGGTGGGTAGAAATTTACCAACCCTTTACCTTCGCAGTTTCACCTTCACGATCGCTTGCGGCAATTTCAATTTCTCATATAAACCGATGGTTTTAGAGCATCCAAAAATTACGAAGAAAATTCATTAATTAAAATAAAAGTACAACATTAGGCTCATCATTACACAACGATAATGTTAAGACACTACATGTGAAAAAACAACAATTCCAAAATCTAAAATCTTGAAGAATCTCTGAACATTCAACTTTGTTATTATACTTAATCGAAAAGACTGAAGCCCATATCCTGCAAACAAAAATTCAACAAGGAATTAGAAGAAATTACATGAACTTAAAAATTATCCTTAAAGATACAAATAAAGAAAACTAGATGAGCAAATTTTGATTGATTCCTGATAGCCATTTAAAACACTTCTTTATTTTAAAATTTATGTGAATTGCCATTCAAAATTTTCAAATGTGGCTTTCCACATTACCAGTTCATTTTATAAGGTTACACCAACTAATGCTAGCTATCAAATATGATCACAGCACACAATATCCAAACAAGCATTCTGTCCAAAATTGAGACCCAATCAAGATCGGTGAACCTAAGGAGGAAGATCTTGATGGGACATGTTGAGAATCCCTAGAAAAAACTAACAAGAATCTAATCAGATAGATGGACTAGACTACGAGTTTTAAAATGAACCCCATACTAAAATTCAAAAAGCAGAAACAATTTTTGGAAAACAATTTTCTTTAGTGATTATCAATCATGAGCAGTTCATTTTTAAAAAAACCAAAGGGAAGTAGTGTTTACAAGCTGAAAATATCACAGAATCAATTAACGTTTGTTCATTCTGTGAGATGTTTCAGCTTTTCAAGCGAACATTGGGTGTTTTATAAGGTGAAGAATCTTTTAGCATTTTCTTCGATATATTTAGGTGCAAAAATTTCAACTGTTTAAAAAGCAATTCCCAGAAACGAAGGAAGCTTACATCGTCTGATTCTTCCTTCTCTTCAACCTTCTCCTCTTTCTTTGCTTCAGCTGGAGCAGGGGCAGCTGCACCGCCACCACCACCTCCGGCAGCAACTGCCACAGCAGCACCTCCACCAGAAGGAACAGAAGCTAGCTTTTCTCTTCCGGATGCAATGAGCTCTGTAACGTCCTTACCCTTAACATTAGAAAGCAGAAGCTCAATTCTTTCCTCATCTACTTCAGCTCCAACTGCAAAATGGTTTGGGAAAGAGAAATTATGACCCCATTTAACATATTTGCCTACAATGTAACTCCATATCCAATGCAAATGTGAGAAATAAAATTCAGATGTATAACACGACTTTAGGACTATGGGAATAAAGCATAAGAGTCATTGAAATTTAACATTTCAAACAATAATTATAAGATCAAAACCAAATAATAGTTTGACATATGTAATTTAACATAACGTAATGCAACTCCAATCTCAAATCTAATGATGTCCAGCCACAAATAACTACCCTTCTTCTTATTGGTTCCCAAGCCCAAAAATGAGATAGAACAATTAACTATCGCTAAAACAAAACCATTAAAGACGAAACTCCATAGTTCGAAATGGCAGAGAATCGCAACGAAGCGAATAAAATAACAAGATACCAAATAACAAAACATTACCATAAAACTAATAATACATGCTAACCAAATAAACACCAAAAACTAGACATCAGCACATAAATTCCCCAGAAGTCCATAAAAAATATAGAATCGATGAAAAACATAAAGGGAAAATGAGAGGGAGATGAAAAATTACCAGATCCGAGAATAGCCTTCAAATCTTTAGCTGAAGGGCTGGAGTTGCCTCCCAAAACGGCGAGTAAATAAGCAGCAACGATCTTCATCGTTCTTTGCAGACTGCAAATCGGAAACGGAAGATGGAGAAAGAGAGAGTTTATTTAGGGTTCTGTAAACGTTGTTGAAAGCTTCTTATTTATATTATATAGCGGAGAGAAGTAGGGTTTCTGATTTTCCTTTTCGTGGAGTTGGAAGTTTCAAGCCGAACGAAGATTGCGCAACTACCAAGAATTTGGACCGACGGTATTTAAATTGGGCCTTATTTGATAGGCCCATTAAGCCCAACCCACTTTTAAGTCTACATAGTTCCATCGTTAATACTCATTAATAAGGATAATTCATACACCCGTTTGGTAACGTTCTCGTTTACTGTTTTCTGTTTTCTGTTTTCATTTTTCAAGAAACGGGGGTATTTTATAACGTTTCCTGTTTCTCGTTCTCAAAAAAAGTATAAACGTTTCTCATTTTATAAGGAATTATTGGAGAAAAAAAAATAGTTTCTTCCGTTCCTGTTTCTCAATTACTTTTATTGGTTTCTTTTTTCTTTTCTCAATTGTTTCCATTGGTTTCTTTTTCTTTTTTCTCAATTCTTTTTATTGATTTCCTTTCCTTTTTTCTCAATTCTTTTTATTGGTTTCCTTATCCTTCTTTTCAATTCTTTTTCTATTTCATTTTCCTTTTTCATTTTCTTCTTGTGGTTTCCTTTATCTTCCTCTTATTTCCATCTTCTTCCCTAAATAACCAGTCTCCACGTGGTTTCCTTTTTCTTCGTCTTATCTCCATTGTCTTTTCCAAATAACTATCATCTTCCTCTTCCTCTCATCATCTTCGTTGTCTTTCTCTTCGCCCCTCATCGTCTTCCCTTTACACGACGCCTTCCTCTTCGCTGGATCTGGGTTTTCCTCTTCCTCTTTACGTGAATTATTTTTTCGTTGTGGGTTTTCGCATAATTTGTGGGTTTTTGTCAGATCTGTGTTTTAGCTTTGAGTTTTTGTCTTCCTCTTTTTCGTGGGTTTCAGTTCTCCTCTTCGTCGTTGGTTTTCGTCTTCCTCTCGTCGGCTCTGTTTTTCAGATCTCAATCTTTATCTTGTTTTCCATAAAATTACAAGAAGGCCTTCTTATCTAGGTTTGATAATTTTTTTTTATGTTTAATAGAGGACATATATTTTTGTTTGGTGTTTAATTGAATTAAATGTGAATAAAATAAAATAAAAATTTCAAAGAAAACCAGGAAACAAGAAACAGTTATCAAATACATTTTATATTTCTGTTTCTATTTTTCAAGAAACAATAAATAGAAACAGTTACCGAACACATTCCTGTTTCTTGTTTTAAAAAAAGAAGGAAAAAGAAACCGGGAACAGGGAACAAGAAATAGGAAACGAGAACGTTACCAAACGGGCCCTCAATTGCCTATATGGCAATATTTTTAAAAAATTGTAAATATAGCAATATTTATCAGAATGGATTTCTATAGTTGATAGAGTGATAGACCAATATTTGCAACATGGTCTATAGTGATTTCTATTATTGATAGACTTTGCAAATTTTTTAAAATGTTGTTATATATTTAATTATTTTGAATCTAATTGCTATATTTGCAATTATTCCATAGTGCAGTGGAATTCTTTATTTTGAATGGTAATCGGTTGTGTGTTTAATTACAAATTTGATATGCATAGTTTGAAAAAATAAATGACAAAATGCACTTTTGGTAAGGTTTGGTGTTATTGTCTGAGTGGTCCCTTGAGTTTCAAAAGTGATATTTGAGCCTCCGAGGTTTAAAAATAGGTCTAGATGATCCATATGTTAAAGTTGATTGTTAGTTGACTAGTGAAAAAATGGCGTGACACTAAAATAGCAATTATTCTAATGATTTGTATTGCTTTGTTTTGTTTTGTTTTGTTTTATCTTCCTTCTCCAACTCTCAATTCTGGAGGTTTCTTCTCCTTCATGTAGATAGATTTTTAATTGGTACCATTTTTTTTGTATGTTTAGTTTTCAACAGTATTTATAATTTGATAATACCTCGTAAATACTTTTTATAATTTGATAGAATTCTTATACGTCTCTAATTGTAAGGACTATCTATAAGAGTTTGATCGATCTATATCGATTAAATTCTAATTTTTTTTACAAATCTTGAGATTTAAATTTACAACTCAACCCTAATTTTTCTATTAACTTAACTTGTATCTATATGATTTTATCTATTTTTGTTGGATGAATCGTATGGTATAAACTGCAATATAAGATAAATTGATTAAACAACCACAATCTTTTAAACGGTGTCGAATTTTTGTGTTATGTCTAATTTTTCATGTTTTGTTTGTTTAGTATGTATGTTTAGTTTTAAGGTTTGTTGAATTTTAGAAAGACTTTTTCTACCAAAGACAATTTTTTAAAAAAATAACAATAAAGCGAAGCATATTAAAATTATTAGCTTTTTTTAAAAAAATATAACCAAACGAATCAAATAATGTCAAATTAGCTTCACATAACTTAGGGCTTATGGGCATCACACTATTCGGTTAAAAAGTCTCAATATCAAGTGGTTTTTTTCACCAATCGATCAAAGGCAATCGTGGTTTATCATTTGAGTATGAATATTTAGCATTTGAAAAACAAGAATTTGTAAAGTAGAAATAATGATTTTTTAATTAATAAACATCACATCCTATGTTCGATAATAAACTGATTTGAATTTTTTCACATATATCATCATCGATTAAAATCAATTTCATATTTGATTTTACATTTTTTAAGTTCATTTTTATACCATCAAAGTGATGTAGAAAGTGACAAAAAAAATTGATTTTAGTTTTCTTAAAATTATTTTCAAATATGTCATAAGATGTCAACCTTTTTAAATTACTGTCAACCAAATAAAAAATGAGGTAACATAAACTAATAAAATATTTCACATCTTCAACGAGAGAGTTAATTTTTTAAAAGCAACAATTTTGAAAAAACTATATTACGTGAGTTCATCAAAAGGTTTCATCAAGCAAACCCTTAATCATCCTTAATCATCTATTAGCGGGTTTGACTAACGAATAATTAACATAATCGAAACGTATCAAGCTATAAATTCTCAAACTCTTGATATTAAAACAATTACCCCAATGGACAAGAGACTATAATTGATTTCATTCAAGAGGTTAAGCATTCGAGTGTATGATTATTCAACATTCATCATCCAATTGATATAGGAGAATTTATATAAATTAAAGAAAATAGAAGTATTTACATTATATAGCAAAATAAAAATAGATAATTTGAGCTTGAGTTAAAATTTTGGTCATCCATTTTGGACTTAATTTAAATTTTGCTATAAATAGTTTCTCAATTCTTTTATTTTTAGAAATCTCTCATTTATATAATATATATATATGATTGGGATAATTGCAAATGTAGTAATTAAATTTAAGAGACATTTTTAAAAATAGCAAAATAATTAAAATATTTACAAGCTATAACAAAATTTTGGATTCTATCTTCTATCACTATACCTATCAATAACTATTATGGATAGAATTTGCTATATGTTGTAAATATTTGTTAAATGTGTTATTTTTGAAAATTTCTCTAAATTTAAAGCATTAGCATAAATTACAAATACAGATAGCCTTCCTTATAAACCATAAGATTCTTTTAGCTTTATTTGCAATGTTTTAAAAATGTTGCTAGACTCATAATTATTATCTCTAAAATTGGTAATTTCTCTATTTTCTTTTAAAAGAAATGTAAATGGAAAGGTTTGCATACCTTAAAAAGTAAAAAAAATCAAACTTTTTAAAATGGTAATAGACCAAATTGAGAAGGACGTGAACTCAAGCAATCAAATCCTATATTCTACTTTTTGAAAATGTTTCCATAGAAGAATAAACATCGTTAGTCATATTACGAAGTGGAAAATAACGAAACCTTCCTCTAATATTCTATCAATTTTCTTTTACTCTGTTCAGTATTCAACAAACGTAAAATAAACTCAAACACCAAAATACAAATTCAACCAACTTCCCAATTCAGCATCAAATTTGTATCAGCAGGAATGAATAATTTCAAACAACAATAACAGCCATTGAAGGCATCTTCACTAGTCACCAATTAATTCGAGAACGTAAGCTAAAAAATTGTGGTAAATTTAATTATACATGAAAACAAAACGTCGTCGAAAAGAACAAAGAGATTGAGCAAAACAGATATATATATATATATTTGTAGACTATGGTTAAGATTTAACGTAGACGGTCATACAAGAGACGCTCAAATAAAAATATTACATGGACTAAATAGACAAGTTTTGCATACTATTACAATATTATTAGCTTCAGGAAATAAAGACCTTATGCATTGAACAGAAAATTTCCATTAAGTAAATGGTGAATAGTTTAAATAGCGGCCAGGGGCTCGGCAGGTTTAGCTTCTGCTTCAGCCGGTGCTGGTGTAGCTGCAGGTGCTGCCGAGGCGTCGTCTTCCCAGTAGGCAGTCTTCTTGCCAGTTTTTGAAACAGTTTCGAAAACTATGTCGCGCTCTACATTGCCTTTCACAGTCACCTTTTGTGTATCAATGTCGATGTCATACGTCTCAACTCCTGAAAATGGTAGCCAGTAGGTACTATTTAAGTGTTCAAAGCGTTCAAATTCAATTGGTTACAGCAAACGTTTAAGACAGAACTAAACTTGCAACAAAATTAACCATCATTTAAGAATTCGCTGGCACATGGGTAATCGATCCACCAGATCTTCGAGTTCACTAAATACCATTGACAGCCTTAGACACAAAACAGAACTAAACTTGCAATAAAAATAACCAAGCTTGCATATGATTGTTGAGATTGAACCATGATCAAATAAAATATGTCCATCATTTCCCAAAATATAAAACACCACATATTAGCGGAAGAGTAATACTTTGCTGCTAGGTGGGCTGCAGTTAAACAAGGTCTTGTGACCCAATCACACGGTGCTACGTGACAAACTGAACTTTATGTGTTGTATATATATATTTTTAAGTTTCTGTTTTCTGTTATGACCTGGCTGGAGTATGAAAAAGTGGCATCAACCCAACTAGCACCTAGAATATTGAAACGTGAATCTCAAAAATGCAATATGAAGCTCCATAACTTGACCCTCGCGCTCGGATACAAATATTTCACATCAAACAATAGCATAGAAAATCACAAAAACTGCAATTTACCAAATGAATTACAAACCTTCCAGTTTTCCCAAGACCCTTTTGACGGCCCCAACACAGCCTTGACATGACATAGCAACCTTAAGGACAGTAGTCTGCACAAAAAACAAATTCCAAACTGTATTTATTAAGATGAAATCAAATTTTGACAAGAGAGTTTAATATCAACCGTCCCTTATCAAAAATTTCAATAGAAATTTACTCAGCCAATTCTATCAAACCGAACTTGTATCCAAGAATTATATCAATAGTTATTCTCGCTCGTTTATCAACAGCTCAGGTTCCCAGAAACAACATAGAATAATAATTAAAAAACGCACAACAGTACAGAAAATTCAAGTTTTGCAAATCGGGACGACACTCAATCAATGAGCAAATTATCGATATATGATCAACGTAAAGCTTCCTTTGTCATTAATCAACCAATTACAAAACAACAAATCAGTCAATATATGATACTAACGAAATACTTCAATGGAGCTCTCTCGGACTTTGACCTCATTGGCTCGGTTACTGTGATTTCTGTCGTCACTCATCTCAGATTCAAGTTATGGAGTGGATAAAATTTCAAAAAAAAAAAAAAAAAAAAAACCTTCCACTCCAATTTAAATCAACGATTCATGCTCTAAACTTCAGATTTGAAGTTCAAAAGGGACGAACTAACGTATCTTCGATCTCCAAATCATACGAAAAACGGAGAGAAATAGAGAAATGAAACAAAAGATAAGGATGAAAAACGGAAAACCAAACTTCAAACAATTGCATATAAGAACAAAGAAGCGAGAAATTCGTAGTAGCGCACCTGAGACATGGTTACAGATTAAAGAAATTTGGAAGAGAAACTGTGGAAAAAACTAAAAAGGATTGGAAAATTCGCCCTTGCTTGCCGATCTCGGCGCTGTTGGTTTTGCCAGCCCTTTCACGGGGCTTTAAATAGACTCCGTCATGATGGGTCGGGTCAACCGAATTGATAATAGTCTAATAGTTAAAAAGAGAATCCTCCCACGATTTCTAACAGGATAGCTTTCCAATTTCAACTACCACTCAAGGGCACTTTCGTCAATTCATCTCTCCCAATGCAAAATATTTGGTAAAAAAAAACCACTTTAATGTTTTCAATTTTATTTCTTATATTTTTTCAATTATTCAATTTTAACTATCTTATTTTTAATAATAAATCATAAATTAAATCACAATATTTCTTGTGTAATAAAATAAATAAAAGAGAAATTGCTATGCATGATAAAAAAAAACGAAACTATTTATAAAATATAACAAAATTTTCAAATAGGCTATAGACATTTTGGATGAATTTTGATATATTTTATAAATAGTTTCAATATATTTTTATTTTTAAAATAAAATATGAATTAGTTTTATTCTAAAATAATCAACCATAAACTACCATACAACTAAATTTGAGAGAAAATATTTTAAAGTCTCTTTCCTAAAATCTTAAAATATACCCTTTTTAATTTTAGAGAAATACATTTGAAAGATTTTGTAATTTTTTTTAAAGAAAATGTTTATGATTTTAATTATTTCAAATGTTGATATGACCTAAGATGCCATGTCACTATTTAACATATATTATTATTATTTTAAAAAAGTATTTTCAAATATAACAAAAACTTAAAAGGACATTTTTAAAAGTAGCAAAATAAATTAAAATATTTACAATCTATAACAAAATTTTGAATTATATCATTGATAGTCTTCTATCACTATAACATATCAATTGACTATCAGCGATAAAATTTGTAAATATTTTGTAAAATCTACTATTTTTAAAAATTATCTTTTTTGTAATTAGTATTGAAGGAATTTCTCTATTATTAAAAAAAAAAAAATATAGAAAAAAAAAAAAAAAAAAACTTATTTTTCAAGTACACTAACTTTGGAAATTATGACCACAAATATAAGAAAAGCTTGATTTTGGCAACTTTAATTTTTAAGGCGAAAAGTTGAGAAAATGTCGCAACTAAAATGGTCACCGATTAAAAAAAAGAAAAAGGCACACCTTGATTATTGAGTTTCATTAATTATTTTTAAATGGTCCATTATTAAATTGATCAGTAGTTGATTAACTAATAGGTGATGTGATCAATTGAGTTTATAGATTTTTAATGACTGTAATTTTTGTAATAATTTTTTTTTACCTAATGTGTGAATTTTGACAAGTTTTCTATTATAAGTTCATAACTTGTCTTCCAAGATAAACTTTTTCTACCATTAATCTTTTTTATATGAAATTTTTTTTTAGATCATAGCACGGTTTAATTTGAATGATTAATTTGAAAATTTGCACATATCTCATTTTTACTTAAAGCTGTTAATTAGATCGCGTCACAGTTTCATTCTATATTTCTTTATTTACATGAAATCAATCAACAGTAAGTGATAAAAAAAATTGTAATATTTTAAAGGGACATTTTTTAAAATAGCAAAATAAATTAAAATATTTAAAAGTTATAGCAAAAATTTGGATTCTATCAATAATAGTAATGACTATCAATGATAGAATTTTCCATAGGTTAATATTGTGTAAAATTTGTTATTTTTGAAAATTGTTCTATTTTAAAATTCAAAATTTAAAAGTTTTATAAATAAGTTTCAACATTATAATATTATAAAATTTAAAAGTTAGAATTAATTTCTCAAAATTTAAAAGTTTTATAAATAAGTTTCAACATTATAATATTATAAAATTTAAAAGTTAGAATTAATTTCTCAAAATCTAAAAGTGCTAAACTCTACTTATAACTCACATCAAACACAAAAATAGAGGATTTTTGTTTATTACAAAACAACTTCTGACTTTAGCAAATTTCTTTTAACTACCTTTTACAACCGTTTTATTCATTTTTAAATAGGTAAAACGTGTCATCAATTAAATCTACAATAATTTTAAGAATAATAATTAAGTGTGTACCAATATTTTTAAAAAATTATAAAAATAGCAAAACTCTTCCATGATAGATTTCTAGTATATGGTCTATCGACTTCGATATGGTCTATTACATATGCATTATGAGGGTTTATCGACAATTAAAATATAGAATTTGTTATATTTGCACTTTTAGAAAAAATGTTGTTATATATGTTGATATTTTGATTCTGATGGTAATATTTGTCGTTGTTCCATAAATATTTATCAAATTGCACAATAGATTGTATATTTAAATATTTCAAATATATGAATATATAAATCAATTTTTTCCACCTGGACTCCAAATACAATTTTCTTAAAACTAAACTATCTAAATCCTCGAAACGTAACTAACTTTCGATTTAGCTTTTTCAGTCGTAAGATATATATCGAACCTACGCATCATACGTGCTTTACATGAAAGCCACTTTTTCTTTGTTTCTTCCTTTTATCTTTTCTAAAGACATAAAAAAAAAAAAAAAAAGATACAAAACTTTTGGTTAAAATATCACGATGATATACTTCTAATTAACATATTCAATGTAAGTATTATATGTCCAAATAAATTACTTTAGTTCCTAACGCTACCTTGTTATTGATTTTCCTAATTTTTCTTCTCTTATTATTGTCAATAACCCAATCCACCGTAAAAAAAAAAATTCATTCATAAACATAATATCCAATTTCGATCAAATCTAACTTAAGATTTATCAAAGCATTTGAACACAATTACAAAATTGACAAGAACCAAAATGATATTTTAACGCCTCATCCTTCATCAATCGATAAAATTGAAATGTTTGTTCAATCACAAATTTCAAATCTTTCAAACCTCTTTTTCTTGTTAGAAGCAAAAAGCAATAACAATTGGAATTTGGCTTCTTGGTATGTCAAACAGACGTAGAATTTAAATCAAAGTTTTTTTTTCTTTCTTTCTTGGGTGTGTGGTTGAACAAAGGATGGTGGAATCTATATCAACAACAATTGCCCCCTTTTCTCTTTTTTGTTGTTAAGGGTATCGACTTTGTAGTGGTTGTACTACTCCTCTTCTTTCTCGTATTTCAACTTGTACTACCACAAAAACACATTGGTTGTACTACAACTATTACAACTACCAAAACACTTCTAAGGTACGATTCAACTTTGAGTTTATTTTTATCAAACCCTATTTTGTATGTTTTTTTTTCCCTAGTGTGAAGAATCTAATACATGCCATGTTTGTTGCATGATGATATATGGAATATTATATTGGTTTCTTTCTTTTGGGTCGGTTTCAACATTTTCGAATTTTTTTTCATAAAAGGTTTAGATCATTTCATATATATTCGCAGTTCAGAGCTTTCGATTTCAAATTTATTCGGTTTTGGTTCACGAGTAGCGAATACGCAGATTAATCATGGCACAAATTCGTTGTGAACTTATTTGTTTTTGTTGCTTTCAGAGGTTAACATACAACACTCTAACAAATGAGATGAAAATTTTGGTTAGTGAGATGAAAAATAGAGAAGAAAGAAATATATATTTTATCAAACTGAATATTAATGTTCTACTTTTAATGGACGGTTTTAAAACATTAGATCTATAACGTATACATTTTTTAAATTTGTAAAATAGACCTTCAACATGGAAGAAAAGCAAATATATATCATTTACTACATTTTGATTAGTGTGTTATATCTACATATTGGTGTAATTAGTCTTTAATTACATGCATTAACTACTAATGTGCCTTTATTGAGACGATCATACAAGAAGCCGAAGTGAATGAATACCTAGGCGTGGTAGCAAATTAATATTACTGCAATTTTTAAAAGCCTTAGTGACTTAATAATTAAATGTTGTAATTTATAAGCTTTCGTTAAAGTATTTATTTTGGTATATTTGTTTAGTTTTATTACATGTAATTTTAAATGTCGAATTTTATCTATGTATTTTCAATAATGCTTAAGTTTAGTCATATTACTAATTTTTTGTTGATTATATAAAAGTTTTTTATCATACGCGTGGACATTTTTCAATGTGAATTTTGAACCAATTGTCACATTATATTTTATTGCAACCATTTTATCAATTTTGATTAAAAAAAAGTTAACTATAGATTAAAATTAAGATTTATTTATAACATAAAAGGGGTTTTTTAAACAATATTGCAAAACATTTACCATAATAATTCTAAAAATGGAAAAATTCCACCAACCAACAATTAAAAATGTCAAAAATATCCTATCAACATGTGATTGATTGACACTCGTGGACATAATATATTTAGTAAACGATGTTACATTTAGATTTGGAATGGTTTTTTTTTTCAAGATTATTTTGCTAGATCGTTTAGATTTGGCTACGATTTTTTTTTTTTAAATAGATGTTTTATATTTGATACAAGTACACGAGCTTTAACCAAATTACAAAAGAAAAATTGTGGAATAATGAAAAAGAATGACAAATCTAAAATATTTAAAAGAAAATAGTTTGCTTCATCAAATTTTTGATCTTGTGTCATAAACATTTTGGTGTTATGTTATATTTATGAATTTTTTTTATATATAAAAGCTATAATTAGATATTTGAAAGTATATTGAATAAAATAAAATTAACTCCATTACTCAATAAATTTGTGTTTTCTGGGTGTTAGTTTACAAAAGCATGTTTTATTATATGATCCAATTTAAACAAATATATATGTGTGTGATTCTAACCATATACTAAAATTAGAAGAAATGAATGTTTATTAATTTATTTAGGGGTATTTTTAAAAATAGTAAAATAAATTAAAATATTTACAAACTATTGCAAAATTTTGGATTCTATCACTATAACATATCAATAACTATTAGTGATAGAATTTGCTATAAGTTGTAAATATTTTGTAAAATCTACTCTTTCTAAAATTCCTCATTTATTTATTTGGGTTCTAAAATAAGTTTAAAGTGGGAAAAGTAATAAATAATAAATAATTATAATATAGATTAAAATACCACTTTTGAGTTAATTTTTTAAAATCTCTCCAACAATTTATAATGGAAGGTCAACTCAAGCCATTTTTGTTTGTTTTGTGTATATCAATGGTGTCAGCAAAAAAGGGGTGAAATAAACAATTTCTTTTAAATACTTTAAACTTAAAATTTGATGTTTGCTTTTCTGAAAAAAAAAATCTAATTTTCACTATCTACATATTTCATTATGTTCTTCAACCATTCAAATATTTAAATTAGTTCTCTATATATTTTATTTAGTTTTAAAATTTTTATTTCACTTAAACAAACCATTTAAAATGTAATGAC
The DNA here is from genome assembly GCA_025688845.1 of Cucumis hystrix. Lineage (NCBI taxonomy): Eukaryota > Viridiplantae > Streptophyta > Magnoliopsida > Cucurbitales > Cucurbitaceae > Cucumis > Cucumis hystrix. The sequence continues at coordinate 17,075,375 of CM046892.1, read as the reverse complement.
CAAATTAAAATGTATCCCAAACTAAATTAGTATGTCTTTTTAACCTATACTATAATTTATTGTTACTTCTAATTACTTTTCTCATTCTAAATTTATTCTAAAACCCAATTTTAAAAAAAAAAACGATTGTTTCTCCTAATTTTTAGTATCCAGTTAGAATAATATACGAAAATGTGTTTAAATTGGATCATATAATAAAGTATGTCTTTTGAAACTAACACCCAAACAAACAAAATGTTTATGTGTATGGATTTTTTTAAAAAACTAACAGTATATAAAGAGAGAAGTTTAGACTCTGTTTGGTTCGTGGTTCATTTTCATTTTTACGTTTTCAAAAACAAAAATACAAAAAATGATTAAAATGGGTTTGGTATACGTATTTTTAAAAACGATTATGAAAAACAATACACGAAATAGTCCATTTTTAAAAACAATAAATTGTTGTTTTCTTTGTTTTTAGATTCGTTTTATAAATTGTGAACTTAACATTATTGTATTTTTCGAATTCACAACAAAACACAAACTTTTAATTTTAAATCTCAATTTAAAAAATTTAAATTAGAACTAAACGCGTTTTTCGAATATAATGAAAAATAAAAATGTGTTTTTGTTTTCCACTAAATTTTTTGTTTTTCAAAATAATTTTTAGATCACAAACCAAACAAAATCTTGTTTATTTATTTATTACCTCGAGCCTCGTGTATGCTTTCGGAGGCTTTTGCTCTACTATAGTGTTTTAGTTTAATTTGTTAGGAAAACACATACATAAAGGGAATTTGGACCGATACAAAATAAATTTTAAATAGTAAACTTTGATCTAATTTCTCGTCTTAAAGCAAAATATATCCGTTTTGGCTCTGATTTTTTGTAACCTCAATTAGTAAATTCAATTACTAATTTAAAATAATCTATCTTATTCAAATTTCACACTTAACTTTTGATATATACGTCCCACTACTAATAATTCAAGGAAAGAGGATGAAATGTTTAACATTGAAAACAAAATTTTAAAACTAATTGGAAGGATTTGACCACTTTTTAAATGTTCTTCAATTTTAATTTTAATTGTTTATATTTTATTTTAGACGAATTCAAACCATCGCTTAAATTTCACTTTGGCATAGGCATTTCAATGGTAAATTAGTTGATTGTCTTTGACTCTCTCGACGGATTAAATATAAAATCCATAAATGTCATAAATACTCCCGCTAATTATATATTTCAAACAATAATGTCACATTACAAATTACTTTAACAATAATGTTAATTAAATATTTTGTAAATAAACATGTTAAATTTATTTGAGTTAAAATTGAAATCACTTAAATGGAAGTCACAGGTGAGTATTAATCTAGTGTGGTTTAATTTCACATTAAAAAATAAAGTGAAGGTAAAACATTTCATAAGACAAATTTAGTACATATATCAATAATGGAGAATTAAACTTTCAAAATCATTTCAATTATCATTAAACTAAACTTACATTGATAAAACAATAGTAAATCACTTATTGTTTTTAAAAAGGTAAGTTTTACATTCTAAATCATCTTAATTTTATTTTTTAAAATATTATTGTGTCTAGTTACTTAAAATATTTACAAGTTATAACAAACTTATGAATTCTATTAATGATAGTCACTGACAGACTTTTATTACTAGTGACTATCAATATCTATTATTGATATAATTTGAAATTTTTGCTATATGTTAGTAAATATTTTGTCAAATTTGCTATTTTTAACTATTTTCTATAACCATATCTTATTAATCAAATAATTTATATCTCTAGAATAAGAAGACATATTAATTTAGTTGGATAGATTTTATCATGTTCATTACATTTTAAATGGTTTGTTTTGTAGTGAAACAAAAAATTTAGCAAATAAACTATATTGATAACTAATTTGAATATTTTAATAGTCTATAGTGAAAATGATTTTTTTTTTCTTAGACAAGTAATCATATGAGATTTTAAGTTTAAATTATTTAAAAGAATTTGTTTATTTAATCCATGAAGTTATTATGCTGACACCATCGATACAAAACAAAACAAACAAAATAGCTTTAAGTTGACCTTCCATAGTAAATTATTAAATTGTTTGAGATAATTTAAATGTTAGATGATGCCTATGTCTTCTTTAATTACTGATTTCTAATAATTATTTTGTTTTCTATTTTAGTTTTTAAAAATTGAGTACTTTTCATTTTATTATCTATAATAAATGGCATATTTATTAAGTACAACCAAATTCGAATTTTAGTCCATTTCTAAAATCAACGATAAAATTTTAAAAGATTTTAAGATAACAAAAACAATAAAATTGAAGGAAAAAAAGAATCTTAATTATCGAATTTTAAGTAAGTCGTCTGGAACAAAAGTTAAGATATTTGACAGACACTAAAAATAAATTTTTAAACATATTTTAATTTATTTTTTAAAATAGTTTAAATAGAAAGACATTTTAAAAATAGCAAAATATTAAACTACTTAAGCAAAATTAAAATTGATCAAACTTTCAATAAATCACTTAATTTTTTTTCTTTCTATATTTTATAAATAGTTTTTTTTTTTTGCCACAATTTCATTTTATTCATTTAAACTATTAATTAAAATTTATCCTTAATTAAAATCTATTTCTGCAATTTTGAGTAAAGTAAAGCATGGGCAATTGGGCAATTGGGCCGCCCAAAAAGATAATATTGCCCCCACCACACTCACAACGACGACGCGCACCCAAAAAAAGGCGAGAGGGCCAAGAGAAATCCTTTAGGTCAATCACGACATGTCGTTTATATATTTTTCAAAATACAATTATCGATTTTTAGAGGGTAACAGTATTTTATTTTTTAACTGCTTAGCTCTTTCTACATAATATTGTACGACGAATTTTGACATTAACACAACCTTTAATTAGTGTATTGTAAATTCACTTTTCCTTATATTTATAATTTTATAGATTTTTTCAAAAATATAAAAAATTGAGAAATTATTTACACTTCAATTAATAAAACCACTAAAATACAAAATTTATTATACCTGATTTTTTTTTATGAAATATAAATATTTTATAAAATGTTATAACTTTTACAATTTTTCTTTTCTATAAAAAGAACCTATATTTATCGTTGGAAATTTTGCAAGTTATTAGAATCGAAGAATTCCAAATTGGTTAAATTAAAGAATGAGAATGAACTTCAAACTTACTAAATGGTCTATATAGTCCTCTAGTTTTGAGTTGTGATAGTTAGAAACATTCTAAGTTTTGTGTGTCAATAACTCTAATTAATTTTTCTTTGTATGTTATAGGTGGAGAGTGAACGAATATGTAAGTATAGAGTTAAAAGTTTTGCGAGTGCTATTGTAATTAAGTTCAAAAAAGAGAATTATTTTGTGTGATTGTAGCAAATTTTCACATCATATATAGTCAAAAGAACTATTCACTCATGAAAAACCGAAGAATAATGACTAGAGAAGACTCAAACCACCTAAATAAAAGTTGGCATTATTTTTGCTAACACACATCACAAACATGTTATTTCATCCACAACAAAGACTAAATTACACATTTTTAGTAAAAATTGGAGAGAAAGGATTTGAATCCGAATTTTTTTGGTTCTCTAGTCAATATTGCCTAAATTGAACACGTTTTAAAATTTTAACTTGCATATTGCATAATTTAATGAATTTATATTATCTCCAAGAAAAATGAAGCTAAAGGGAAAATATGTAAACAAACAAAATGTAAACTATACATCTCTCGGCCAAATCATCTGCCATCTTTGTATTATAGGTCACAAACTCGTACACTAAAAAGATATACAAATAAGTAACAAAAAATAAAGAAAAAACTTAGGTCTTCACAAACCAGGTTCGATCTCATAACATAACAATTATCTTTGTAAATGTAACAAATTTTAGATCCAACTTCTATATAGTCTATCATCGATAGACCATATCGCTAATAAGAGTTTGTTAGTTATATAGTATATCACTAATAGGAAACCATCAACTACATATGTGAGTACGATAGATAAAAAAGAAGTCAAGTAGACCGACCTAAATCGATCAAATCGAAGGCAATCAATCAGAGAAAAGGAGAGGTTAGTCAATATTGGTTTGGGAAAAATCAAAATAGCATTCTTTTTTTTTTTTTTAATAAAGAATAAAACTAGCTAAAACCGATTAACTGACCGCTCAAAATCCAATTTATACTCCTTTACGGTTAGGGTTGGTTTGAACATTAACTAAATCGATTAGAGTCGATTCAACGATAATTTGATCGAAAAACTAATTTTGATGGACTGTTGCACATCTCTAATTAACGATACAATATATCACTAATAGATTTTCCTAAATTTACAATTCTGTATTTCGATATAGTTATATACTAAATAATTAACCCTAAAATTCTATTCCATGTAATCACTTTTGGTTCATTGACACATCAAAATGATTCGGTCAAAGGGTTCGGATGATATTTGAGTCGGTCCGGGCTCAAAGAGGTTAAGACCAACCACTCTTGGACGTGCAAAAGTGATTGATCACAAGCAATAAATGGGGAAGAAAAGTCCTCGTGAATCACGAGAAAGGCCCACTCTAATTGGACTTCATTTTTAAGCACCAACGTGAAAAATGAGTTCACATTTTTCTTAATTTTGTTCCTCGTATCATGACAAACCACCATCATATAATATAACAAAACACCCTTCTTTATTCTATCTTTTTATAGACCAACCATATTATAAACATCTCCTACATTATATATTATAGCGAACTTTTAACAATAATGTATGTGATTATTAAGATGAAATAAGAAAAACTCCAAATAACTTGAATTAATTAAGCGAAGTGAATATTCTACCTATTGAAAAACAAAAACAAAAAACCTTACTGTTTTAATGAGATGGACATAAATTACTCTCTTCAATGTCAAGGGAATTTGAAATGAAATTTTGTATTAGAGTTGTTTTGTGAAACTCAAATGATGAACCTGTTCAAGCGCTGTTAAGAATCGTACACGTTAAAAAATCGAAGTTACCTTCCAATTTTAATTGGATACATGAGACTTTAGCTACTCTTTTTATTATTAATTGAATTTAAGATGGAATTTTATATCAAATTGTTTTTTAATAATTAAACGACAAACCTATTGAATTTTGGATTTTTTTTGTTAACGAAATAAAAGTTGTATATATTTTTCTACTTCTCTCATTTTAAAATAATATAATTAAAATGTGAAATCAACGATATTACAAAGTACTTGAAAAGATGGATTTTAATAAGACAATATCGAAATACAAAGAAAAATGATAATTATATTAAGAATAAAAGTTTAACCACCCCTATGTTATAAAACATGGGCAAATCTATTAAGGACTGGGGGCACGTGCCCCCCTCACATTCTCGAATTTTGTATTTTAATATTAATTTTGAAGTGTTAAATTACAATATATGTTAAACAATCCATCATAATCACTATATTCTACATTTGGTATAGTGACTGTGCCCATTTTAAAATATCAAGGTATTGAGTTCCAATCTCATCTTTTTAGTGCCCCTACATATGATTTATAGATACGTCACTGTTATAAAACATTGGAGTAATGATAGTTGACAATAAACTTTCTAAACCTCCCAACTAAGAAAAATAATGTTCAAAAACACCTGAATTAAATTTGTTTTAAATTTTATTTAAATGAATTAAGTCTAAGAGTGATGCCTAACAACTATTTTATATAATTAGTTGAAACACGTATTGATAAAATAATTGATATCAAACTATTCAAACGTGAATTTTAATTTAAAAAATTGTTTGTTTGGTAAACATGCAAAATAAAATAATGACATATATACATATATATATTGTCATCATTTTTATTCAACCTTTGAATGTATTTTAGCTTTTCTCTATTAAAGAAAAGAAGGGTAGTTCGGCTTTTGACAATGTCAACATTATATTTGATTATTTAAAATCTGTATTGTACTCAACTAGGAGAATATATCAAATAACTATTCGGTTTTTTTTTTAAGAAAAAATATATTATTTGTTTCGTTTAAGAACTCAAATAATTATAAATTTGTAATAAACTAACATGAAACAAACAAACAAATAGCCATTTGAGAAGACTAGTGAGTGCCATTCTATTTCTGCCACTTGAAAGTTGAAACAATAACTTGAAGAACAATTTTTTCAAGAGCTAGTGATTAAATATTTATAAAATCATGTAAATTACATGGTACATAATTATATCATTAATACTATTTGGAAACCTGTAGGTTAAAATATTGCCTATAGCCTTAATATTTTCGTCTCAATATTATAAATTTCATTTTATTTAACTTTTATATTTTTAAATATTTAATAGCATGTGTATTTCCAATAAATCTTAAAAACAATTTTTTCTTCTTACCTTTTTACAAAGGATCTCTTGTGAATTTTTTTTTATTATTTAAAAAATTTTAATAATAAAAAATACTTTTAAAGAAAATTAATTTTATTGAAAGCGTAAATTTAAGAATTTTTAAAAATGGAAAAATTCGATAAATTATTTACAATAAAACCACTTAAATACACCATTTTTTTTTTTTTTTTTTATTTTTGACAATTTCTTTAAATTTAATTAACACTTAAATAAGATTTAACACAATTACCCACGAAAAGAATTAGTTGGGATGAAAATAGTATTTTAAATATATGATCAATTAAGTAATTAATACATCTATATTGAGGGGCCAGGAAGAAGCTGTATTTATTGACTAACAGAATCTTGTTGATTGCATTCTGAAGTTTTTTTTTTTAGAATATTGTGTGTATTCTAGTTTTAAATGAAGGAAAGATATCTAGGTGTGTCATTATTATATAGAAGAGATATAACTATTGACAACAAATTAGTTGTACTATTATTCAATGGTGCATTAGTTATATCATATATATTTGATTAATTATGATAATATATAATTACAATAAATGTGTACCTATTATAATTATAGATTACGAATGGAACCAAGATTATTACAAATAGGCGAAACCTAAGAATTTAAAGAGATAGAAGTTTTGAAGACAAAAATAGGAAGCTCAAGATGGTAGACCAAGGTTAATTAACCTATGACTAACCAATAATCACCTATGGTTTAGGAGGCTTGTCGTAATGGGTTATGTCAAACTCTAAGGATCCATGAATAAATGAATTACCCACGATGCAACTCAAATAACATATGAAAACCCACGAAGATCTTGATAGGATAAATGAGCTAGTAGTACAATTAAAAACATATGAAAACTCAAGATAACTCATTAAAATCTTTTGCATAGAGGAACTAGTGGTACTATTAAGGACCTATTTAGAGTACCAAGGAGGTTCTTAAAGTACCTATGAGAACCCATAGAAGTCCTAGGATTACCACAAAGGACTCTTAGAAGACAAGTTTAAAGGACATAACAGTACTATGGAAAGAGTTATGCTAGCTATCTTTTCATTCTAAAACTATACAAGATTTTAGCACATTCAAATATGAAGTTCTACGCATTATAAATACAAATCAAGAAAAAAAAAACTCAAAAGGTAGAATGTTGATCACGTGGTGTACATTGGTGTGCACGTGATAAACACAATTTATGAATAAATAAAAGGAAAGTGGGGTAGCAATCTCCAAGCAAGAAGTGTAGGCCCCACAGAAAGTAAATTTTTAATTTCAGAAACTCCAGCAAGCCACAGTTCCCACCCGCCTTCTTCCCATCTCCACCTCCACCTCCAGCCTATAATTCCTCCAACTTCACTGCCATTTCATCCCCCCCACAGATCTCGCTTCTTTTTCTCTATAGATTCATTTCCAGCGTTTTCTGTACTTTCCCCCTCTTGAAATTTTTCCAATTATTTTCATCCTCTTTGATCGGCGAGCGTTGCTGCCATGGCGATTTCTAGAGAGTTGGCGGGTCAAAAATGGGTGTTGTTGACCACTGCACAAACGCCCACAAACATTGCGGTGATTAAGTATTGGGGAAAGAGGGACGAGGACTTAATTTTGCCTGTCAATGATAGCATTAGTGTTACGCTTGATCCGAGTCATCTCTGTACCATTACCACCGTTGCTGTTAGTCCTAACTTTGAGAAGGATCGGATGTGGCTCAATCGCAAGGTAAGGTTTCTTCGAATCTCTCTCTCTCTTGCTCATTTGGTGAAATTACATGTGATTTTGGTGGGTTTTGGTTTTGAAATTTGGTGTGTTCTTTATTGTTGGATATTTAGTCAACGGTGGTTTGTGAGTAGTGGAATTCACTTGATTTTGACTGTTGGAAATGGTTTTGGTGAAATTGATGTTGGAGTCTGCTCTGTTTTTGATATTTGTGGGAATGCAGTGGAAATTTTGGAATAATTAGGCCCTTTTTGGTGCTGACTTAATTGAATGGGCCTGGTGATCGGCTGAATGTAGTGGTTCCAGTTACAAAAAGCACTTGACAGTTCGTTTATGGCTGTAGGACTTTTCTGGAGGAGGTCTGTTCTTTGTTGTTGGGCAATGGAGCTACTTCTTGTTTACCCCTTTTCGCTACTTTTCCTTATCCTTTTGCCCGTTTAGTAGGGTATGTAGTTTTGCCGTCAACGGTTTGGAATGGCGTTTTGCATTTATGGAATCTCAAGTCTGAAAGAAACCTTAATGACGAGAAGACTTTTGAGATGGTGTCTTCTTATGTGGGAGTAGAATTTTAGAGGACAAACATAGCAACGACTCAACAATCAGGTCAATAAGGACATAAAGAACTTTTAAGGGTTCGAATTTAATCCAAAATGGCTATCCACCTGGGATTTAATATTCTATGAGTTTTCTTGACATCCAAAGGTTATAGGATCACTAAGTTGTCATGTGAGATTAGTGGAAGCGCATACAATCTGTCCTAGACACTTGTATGAATATTAAAAAAAATATGAACAACTCAGGGGGATTACTTTTTTTTGACCTGGTCTAGTAACTTTCCACTTATCTTGACATTTGGCTAAAGAAAAAAGCTAAATTCAATGTGAAGAGCCATCTTGTGGGAGGTCCAACTTGATAGAAACAGAAGGATGTTATGACTTGAAATGATTTGATAGGGCCTTTTCCCATTCCTTCCACCTGTAGTTCTCAAAGACTTGTGCACATTCTTTTGGAAGAAATCACTTGTAGCCTCTTGATATTTGCTTACTGGAATCTATCCATATAACGCATTGGCACATACCAAATTTTCGTATCTTAAAGCTTTTATCATGTATTTATTTATATTTTTTAAGATATCAAAGCATATCTTCATGTGTGGTGTTTTGGACTTTAGATCAATGTAAGGACGCTTTTTATCTTTGTTTTCAATATTTTGAGGAATTTTTGTTGTATCAAGAAGTAGGTAGATGAGGTTTTGTGCATGATATAAAGTGGGAATATCTTTTTAAGCAAATATCTTATGGTATTGGTGGCTATGGTATATTCATTTTAATGTATACGTATACACACACATATTATGGCATTTCCCGTCAATTTGTAGAAATTGTGATGAAATAAAATCTCCATTTCTTTGTTTCTTTTGGTCTTATGCTGGTCCATGATGGTTCTGTTGTTTTTCTGGTTAGTGTAGGAGATATCTCTTTCTGGAGCCAGGTACCAAAATTGTTTGAGGGAAATACGCAGTCGAGCTAATGATGTTGAGGATAAAGAAAAGGGGATTAAGATAGAAAAAAAAGACTGGGAGAAGTTGCATGTATATATTGATTCGTACAATAATTTCCCAACTGCTGCCGGCCTGGCTTCCTCTGCTGCCGGCCTTGCTTGTCTCGGTAAACCCAATTTCACTCTTAATGTAAATTTTTTCTCTTGTTGATTGGTTTTGGGGCTTAAGGTTTTGCGTACATAGTTCAGATTTGCTTATAATTTATGGAGTACTGAGTAATTATTTTTCTTGTTTAAAAAATAAGAATGCCACTTTTCACTGATGTGAAAAATACATAGGAATTAGAATGCCAAGGGAGAGGTAAGGTAAGGAACATAGAGGCACGCTATTTCTCAAAGAATTGAAATAAAGTGAAATAAGGAGACAAGTGGAAAAATGCCTTTTTCCATTAGATATGTGTAAAGAGTGGGGAAATTTTAGAAATGTTTACAAAAAGGACCTATTGTTTATCTCGATATGTGGTTCTGAGGATCAGTTTACTTGCATATATATATCTTTAAAAATATTGACCACCATATATAATTGATTTTTTGTTCTGCAGTCTTTGCTTTGGCAAATTTAATGAACGTCAAGGAAGATCAGAGCCAGTTATCTACTATTGCAAGGTATTCTTTTTTCTTTGGTCTTCTTTATTTAACCCGAAGTCACTTGTCCTTTATCCCTTCTCTCAAATACAATATTCCGGTTGGTTTTAGGGCACATTCCTTCATTTTTCCGGTAGAGTGCTTCTGCTGGTTGTAGATTATACATCTTTTTGGTTTCTTTCTTTGCCTCATCTTTAAGTTGCCAGGTTGCTTTAGTATTGTTTGGTTTTGCACCCCAAATTTAGTTGATTAAATGATACTGTTTTCTAACTAAAATTGAGGTGGTGTCCCACAGAATTTCCAATTTTAATGTTTTGACCTTGATCGCCCATGTTTACTTCTGCTTTGCATACAGTTCATACGAATATTGTTATGCCATATTTATATCAATTATCCCCTTCTATTTGGAAAAAAAGAAAAAGAAAAGCATTTTGCTATGTATTATTTTAAATATCATAAATCTTTTGGAATAAGCTCACTGGAAGTGGTTCGGCTTGACAAAGATGTCACTAGTTTCTTAAAGCACAATTTTATGTGTACCTTGTACATAGAAAAAGATGAACGGTGTGTAGTCACATCATAGACTTCTAATGTAATAATGTTCCCTTTTCTTTTAAAAAACTGTTATCTAGTTCATTGAAAATTTTGCTATTTAGTGGCATTGATTCATATATTACAAAGTAATTAGAACTATGTAAATCATTTAGGCAAGGTTCGGGAAGTGCATGCCGTAGTTTATACGGAGGATTTGTGAAGTGGTGCATGGGAAAAGTAAGTTTATTTGTTCATACATTTGAATTTACTAACTTCAGTAATTTGGCTGGTTCTTTTACGCATATAATTCTGCTTTCTGATATACATTAACGAGAATAGTGCTTATGCTTTCTTTTTTGTCTTGTACCCCCCTAAAGGAAAAGGATGGAAGTGATAGTCTTGCAGTTCAACTTGCGGATGAGAAGCACTGGGATGATCTTGTAATTATCATTGCTGTGGTATGTAGCTTTTCTCACTTTTTTTATGACAAGTAATAAACATAATCGATCATCATGTTTTTTTTAAAAGCGAGGGGAGAACAAACTGTTCACCAATTGGACACAATGGAGTGATTTTTTATTTTTACAGTTTCTATTGGAGTTCTGGTTTTGTAGTCCGCAGTTTAAGTTGCCTTGGGGCCTGTATAATCGATGATAATGTTTTCGATTGTAGTATTGTCCATACTTTAGAAGTCACAAAGATAAAAGTCACGATTACAACTTAAAACATAGGTAGAGTTGTGAAATGAACTATAATAAATAATATCCAATAAGTGTCATATATTTTTCTTCTTTTCCGTTTGTCATTTGACTATGCATTGAGTATGGTTCTTCAGGAATATTATCTCATTTTCTATCTTATTTTTCAAGGTAAGTTCGCGACAAAAGGAAACAAGTAGTACATCAGGAATGCGGGAAACTGTAGAAACAAGTTTGCTTTTACAACATAGAGCTAAGGTATTCTCAATCGTCTTGATTCCTATTGGATATGATGTTTAACAAACTTTGAAATTTCATCGATTCTTTCCATTCTAGGTAGCGTCTTCTAATATCTGCTATTAGGCAGTGTTGTCTCTTGGTTTTTAACCATTTTTTCAGTAGAAAATCTTTGTGCTCCGTAGTCAAGATACATTTCTAATCATGTGTTTATCTGTGTTCTTGTTAATTACAGGAAATTGTACCAAAACGTGTGTTAGCGATGGAAGAAGCTATCGAAAATCGTGATTTTGTATCCTTTGCAAAACTCACATGCAACGATAGTAACCAATTTCATGCAGTCTGTCTCGATACTTCTCCCCCAATATTTTACATGAATGATACATCCCACAGGCAAGCTTGGTTTCTCTCTCTTTCTTTCTTTTTCAAGTTACCTGATTCACCTTGGAATCTTCGTCTTTGTTCCATTCTGACAAAGAAAGCATGTTTCAGGATAATTAGTCTTGTAGAGAAATGGAACCGTTCTGAAGGAGAACCTCAGGTCTGATTTTCCCCATTCTTGATGCATGTTGGCAGATATTTTAAATATTGTTTTACTTTATGTTCTCCATTATAATTTTGAGGAAGTAAGTCGCTGATAACTTTCATCAGTTTTCAATCCAGAAATTTAAACCAATCTTAGATGAATGAAAGAGCCATTTGAAAAGAAAGAAGCCCAAAACAAATGAGAGCATATTAGAAATAGAAATAATAACAACAAAAGGCAGATTACCTTGTGGCTTACCTCTGCAATTGCTGCTAATGATTTTTTCTGATTTCAATCAAACCCCCAGGTGGCATATACTTTTGATGCAGGGCCGAACTCGGTTCTGATTGCACGTAACAGAAAAACTGCTGTATCTTTGCTTCAGAGGTTGCTTTTCCAATTCCCTCCAAACCCAGAAACAGAATTAAACAGGTAACTGGAATTTGAGAATCAATCTTGCGCATTCAACTCTCTTGGCATGTAGTATCACACAAGTCATCTGAAATTAAAATTTGTCATCTTACTATTTTTTATCCCATCAGTTATGTTCTTGGGGACAAGTCAATTCTTCAAGATGCTGGGATTAATAGTGTTGAGGATATTGAATCCCTGCCACAACCTCCAGAATTTAACAGTTCATCTCAGAAATTCCAGGGAGATGTCAGTTACTTCATCTGTACCAGACCGGGAAAAGGGCCAGTCGTGCTCCCTGAGAGTGATTCTCTACTTGACCCGAAAACCGGGCTTCCTAAGAATCTCTAGAGAATTTTATTAGTCCTGTGCATTATTTTACTGAAGGTGTGACTCTGAGAGTTCAGGTTAGACGATCAATCAACTGAATATTTGAGCCATTTTTCTGGAAATATGCAGTTCTAAGGTAGACTTCTGTTTGTTGTTCTGTTTAATTCAGTCAGTGTTTTTGTTCAAGAGCACACAAAAGAATAATTTCAGTGTTCCTTGTTCTTGGCCTCAAGATCATCAATTCTGGGAACCTGTTAATGGCCAACTTCCAAAAATTGTATGAACAAGTTATTTATTATTTGTCCAACAAATTCAGTGTCTTTTAAGTCTTGTATTATGCTTCGTTTGTGTAGAGTAAAGTCATGACAAAATAAGTAAATTGAGAATGATTTTTTCCCCTTTTTTCATTGTATGCATCATATTAGTTGATATCTACAGAAGCTATGAGCAAATCCAAAAAATTTTGTGTGTGGGAATTAAAAATCTTAATGGGTAACGTTTGGGTCGAAGCTCTTGTAAAATTTGATCTCTTAATCGAAAGACATATATTTTAACTATGTGAATTAAAAAACAATATGGCTTATAAAAATAATATAAATGGCATTAAAACATTTTTTATATAGTTCTAACATGTGTTAACAGTCATGTTGGGAGTACTGTTTTGCCTTAAAATAAATTATGATCACTTTTTTAAGTATAATACTGAGATTTGCATATTCAATTTCGAGAAAATTACTTGAAAAAGTAGATTTTAACTTAAGCATTTGGAATGACATTCAAAACAAACTCTAATTGGTTCATTTTCTAAAAGAATTAATTGATAAAGCTAATACAAACATTTCATTAATATTTTAAATCTTGAATACAACAAATTAGAGTCCATCTTCATACTATATATAAATAGCTGTCAAAATGATTAAAAAAAAAAAAAGAAAACAAAACAAAACGGACGTCACCTAGAGGCTAAAAAATACTCAAAGTTTAAAGTTAAATTCCAATTTCATTCTTAAAATATAAATAAAAAATAAGAGTTTAGTCTTTGGTTCATTATCATTTCTTATTATTTATAATTTGATATAGATAGTTCTTATGTTTGAAACTAGTGGCGGATCAAAAAAATTTATATAGGAGACATTGGCCACTATATAATACACACTAAATTTATAACAGAATCAATAACATTCACTACATTTATAGCATTAAAGAAAGACTCGACAATTTTCACATGATTTTTCGTCCACTATATCAAAACTAGAATTAAGTTAAAATAAAATATTATTTAATATATATTGTAATCCGTCACTTGAAAATTAATATTAAAATACAAAATTGAAAATGTGAGGAGACACGTGCTCCTTAATAAACGTGTCAGTGTTTGGAACCCTAAATATTATTTATGATATCACACCAATCAGAATTGGATTTAAAATTTTAAAATTACATGAACAAAATTCTATTTTTTTTCTAAATTAGAGGTAAAAAATTACAATTAAAAAAGGTTTTTTTTTTTTTCAAAAATAGAACAAATGGAACAAAAACACTAAAAACAAATTTCATTAAATATTATGTCAAGCTTCTATTTTATACAACTTTACTTGAAAAAAATATAATCCTAATAGCTAACTTTGACAATTTCCCTTGAAAATACGTTAAAAAGGAAGATGGGAACTGAAGTGCGCGATTGGAAGGGGAGAATTGGTAAATATCTAAAGTAATGGGGCGAAGAAGCAATTTACCAAATTCAAATATCTCTTTATAACAACAATCCATCCTGGTGAAGAGTCAGACGAGAAATGGCGGCAATATCGCGGCTGCAACTGCAGCTTCTCCACTTCACTCCTTCTCTCAAATCGCCTTCGATTTTCTCCAGATTCCCTCACTTCTCTCGCTCTTCTCCTCGTAAAGTCTTTCCTCCTCGCCTTCTCTGTTCCGTCTCCGATTCCACTCCTCAGGTTCATCCCCGTTTCTCTTTTTCATTTTGAATGTAAAATCATATAATGTGTTCATGTAGTTGACCGTGTTGCTTTCTCGTTTGATTGTTTATGATTTAGAATTCTTCTTCGGAGGCTGGATGGAGTTCGAGCATTGTTGGAGACCTTCTCGACTATCTCAACGAGTCTTGGACTCAGTTTCATGCGACAGGTACTGCATATTCTATTGTATGTGTATCATCCTTTATCGCTATGCTTTTTTTGGTGTTTCGATTCGGATAGGAGTTCCTTGCGTATTTACTGGCTAGTAAACTCTAATTAGCGCTGCGATTGCTAGTTTTATATTATGTAGAGTGATTTGGATAAAGTTTATTGTTAAATTGTTTTGGATTGACGCTTTCGTTTATTGTTTTTCATTTCTCATCTTGGCGACTGATTTTTGGAATTTTTCATGGCGGATTCTTATGTACTTTCGATTCGACATTGTAGTGATAGAATTTGTGATACTGATAGGTCCTTATTATTCTTCTTTTTTTCCCTCTTTCTCGTAGCTGAAGCGAAACGGCAATTAGTTGCTGCTGGTTTTCATTTGCTAAACGAGGATGAAGAGTGGGACTTAAAGCCTGGTGGATGCTATTTCTTTACACGAAATATGTCTTGTTTGGTTGCCTTTTCCATTGGAGAAAAGTGAGTTCTAGAAAATTTCTTCTAGTTTTCAGATCTGCAAATGATTCCGGTTATTTGTAATTTCAATTACGTGGCTTATGAAACTACAGAAGAAAGTTGTCCTGGCTCCTGAGTTTTATTTCCTTTTGGCGATTTTTTTTCACCTTCGTTACAAGATTGAAGGTTTTCTTTACCACTTACGATTTCTTGCTGTTTTATTTCTTTACACGAAATATGTCCTGTTTGGTTGCCTTTTCCATTGGAGAAAAGTCAGTTCTAGAAAATTTCTTCTAGTTTTGAGATCTGCAAATGATTCCGGTTATTTGCAATTTCAATTACGTGGCTTATGAAACTACAGAAAAAAGTTGTCCTGACTCCTGAGTTTTATTTCCTTTTGGCGATTTTTTTTTTCATCTTTCCTACATGTTTGAAGGTTTTCTTTACCTCTTACGATTTCTTGCTGTTTTAGTTGGAATTAATTTAGTTTCGTTGGTGAAACTTTGTCTGTTCTACAGGTATGTCCCTGGTAATGGATTTCATGTTATTGCTGCTCACACAGATAGCCCATGCCTAAAATTAAAGCCTAAATCTTCGTCGAACAAGTGTAATTGTCTAATGGTCAATGTGCAGACATATGGCGGTGGTTTGTGGCATACTTGGTTTGATAGAGATTTGAGTGTCGCTGGAAGAGTTATAGTGAGAGGTAGTGATGGTTCATATTTGCATAAACTTGTCAAAGTAAGAAGGCCTCTATTGCGAATTCCAACCTTAGCAATTCATCTTGACCGGTTTGTACCTCGTTTTTTATTATTATTTAATTTCATTCATGGTTGATCTGCTAAAACATAATCTTATCGTACTATGATTAGGGAGGGAAATGGTGTAGTTCTATGGTATACGGTGCTAAACTTATTCAAAAGGGCGAAAGGACTAAGTATGCAACAATTGAGGACTAAAACATTCTATTATCTTACTATGATAGGAGCGGGAAATGGTGTTAGTTCTGTGGGGTCTTTTCTATTAAGGGTCACTATTTTGTGGCTTGCTGGCTTTTGATTATCAAAAAGAAATGGTGTTAGTTCTGTGGTGCCTTTTCTAATAAGTGTCATTATTTTGTGACTTGTCGGCTTTTGATTATCAAAAGTGTCATTGAGTCATTGACTCTATCCTACTGGCCGATGCGTGGGTGAGGTTTCATGTATTCAATAAGTTTTTGTGATCCTTTTAGATGACAATTTACCAAATTCTTGCCTATATAGCCCTCACAGAATTTTTTGGATTTTAGATTTCTAATATAGGAAGAGCAACAAATTATACAGTTTTAGTGATGTCCCTTTTAAACACATTGTTGATATTTTTTTACTATATTATACATGATTTTTTTAAAACATATTCTAAATGTTTTGGTTTGACTTTTGGAACCAAAAGAATAATATTGATTGCCGACTCTCTAGATTTCTTTTCCAAAAAAAGTTTCTCTGACTCTCTTATGAGTATCATGAAAGAGCAAGTGTTCATTTACTATTCCCTTTTCTTCTTGTTGTGGTGATCTTGGTTTCTTCAGCACAGTGAACCAGGATGGCTTTAAGCCAAATTTAGAGACTCAACTTATCCCATTGCTGGCAACAAAGACCGAAGACAATTCTGTTGAGTTGAAAGATAAAAGCAATGATTCATTTTTGAAGGATTCCATACATCCCCTTCTGAAGCAGGTATTGTTTTATTCCTTTAACAACTATTAGTATTGTTTTATTTCTAGAGAGAAAGGGGGAGGGGTTAGTCTCCAAGATCATGCCGTGGAGCGCAGTTATTTGGTGCATTTACTCCCACACGCAGAATTGGAGCAAATTAGATCACTGAGAAGTTCTTTATGAGGGACTGACTTGGAATGAGAATGAACTTGCATATCCAAACTATTGATTTGCCATGATAAACAATCCAAAGAAAGTAGGAAAGTCATTCATGTTGCACTCTGTGATCTGAATCCAATATGTGTCCCACGGACATTAGCCCTGAAATTTTCTATTTATGAAAGAAAAAATAAAGACATAATTTATCTTAAGCCAATGGTTCACCTTAGCTGAGTGGTGTAAAGTGTGGAAAAGAAAGTCTCTTAAGCCAGCATGCATGGAAAGGTCGTTTTCATAGTTTTATGTTGGTAGTTTAAATAATTTTTATCTTTTTCTTCAAATTTTTTGAAAAGATTTGCATAAACATACTTTGTTGTTGAACTAAAATGTTGTGAGTTATTTACCAATTGGTTGAGAATTGGAACACCTTGGGTTAATTAAGTTGCAACTTGGTGAAGTTGTAGCCAAACTAAAGGCTATTTATGAGTCAGTGCTTTACGTGATTGCCAGGTCATATCAGAAGAGCTCTGTTGTGGAGCTGATGACATAGTGAGCTTCGAGTTAAACGTGTGTGATACACAACCTAGCTGTCTTGGAGGTGGAAATGAGGAATTTATCTTCTCAGGAAGATTAGATAACCTTGCGTCAAGCTATTGTGCATTAAGAGCTCTTATTGATTCTTGTGAATCTCCTAGTGACTTAAAAAGTGAGCAGGCAGTTCGCATGGTTGCTTTATTTGATAATGAAGAGGTAAGATTTTTATTGTGTACTTTGTGAATGATATGTGGATTGGAAGTTATGTTTATCGGGAATTGGTCAAAGGTTTTTGCCTATTTGGTCTCTCAGCTACATAATTTCTTTTCAATTGGGTCATGTTTATTAGTGATGAGATTTTACTGCACACAGTAAAAAAAATATGAATTTTATTACTGTTTTGTTCAGCCTATGAATTTTCTGAAGGAGATGAACGATCATCATTCTGTACTCTGGTGGTGTGAAAAGCAATACATCTTCCAAGCCTCATGGCTACAAAAGAGATCAGAAGTATATAGGAGGAACTGATGATAGTTTGTCAAAAATATAGATCTTCTACTTTACATGATGGTAGAATGAGGAAAATCTCTAGTATAGGCTTCCACAATTGAACTTCCAACTGCCATTTCTGTACTTATTACTGCCCCACAGTATAACCTTTGTTAGAGGGCATCACAAAGACGTTTTTCTTATTCCATACCTCCAAAGCTATATTCACTTTTTTCCATATAGCCTATTCCCAGGTTGTAACCCATCCAGCTTTAATACTATATTCAGGATGATCTTAGTTTTATTTTGTTGGGTTTGAATCCCTTTTTTTAGTTAGTTTTGGGCTCCCTTCGTTTTCTGTTTTGAGGCCTGCTTTTTTATAGTCTATCCAAATGGACTTTCCTGCAAATAAACACTCGTCGTTTGTCATTTATTCGTATTAATAATCTATTGTTCTCTTCTTTTAAATAGTCCTCGTATGAATTCATTTCACGACTGCTGTTTTTTATTTATGTAGTCATTAACTTTTCCTAATTTAGGTGGGTTCAGGTTCAATTCAGGGAGCTGGTGCACCCACCATGTTTCAGGCCATGAGACGCATAGCCAGCGGCTTAGCTCAAGGATATGTTGGTGAAGGTGCTTTTGAGCGTGCTTTTAGGCAATCTTTTCTTGGTACGTTCCAACTCAAAGTAAAGAAGGATTATTTTTTTCCTTGAAGAATCAGTTACTATACACACGTCTGATCTAACTGATGGTAGGAAAAGTAACTCATATTGTCAGACCCCTAGTTAGGAAAATATTAGTATTGCTATTAGCAGGGAAATGTTAGTAAACAGCTAGTGAGTTTGTGAGAGCTTTTAGTTATAAATAGAGGTGGTGAGGTTGAGAGAAAAATATGAAAATTTAGTAAAATCTTTAAGTGTGAAAATTTTGGGAGAGAGTAGCCCTCTCATAAGGCTATAGTATATTATAATCCCCTTTGATATTGCAATATATTTCTGTCTTTTAGTGTTCTTTGTATTCTTGTTATGTGATAACCTAACAAATATGAAATAACTTAGAAGTGTTAGACGTACTATATTTTCATCCTAAATTAACTGTGAATACATATATGTATTTGGTTTACAAGAAGAATAACTTGAACAAAACATTGATTTACTATGTTTTTATCTCTAATTGCTTAACCTAAGTATTTATTGCTAATAGTGTCTGCGGACATGGCCCATGGAGTTCATCCAAATTTCACGGATAAGCATGAAGAGCATCATAGGCCCGAAATGCAAAAAGGAATTGTCATAAAGCACAATGCCAACCAGCGCTATGCTACAAGCGGAGTCACTGCTTTTCTTTTTAGAGAAGTAGGCCGAATTCATAACCTACCAACGCAGGTATGTAGGACCTTGAAAATGCACATGTTGGGATTAACTTTTCGAATGTTTAATTTTAAAATAAGTCATTTTTAAAAAAAGTTTGAAATGTTCGCAACCTCATAAACTAGTATTTTGAAACACTTTTAAAATTTATTTCAAACAATTTTATTTAAAAAAGTTCAAATGAAATTGACTTTTGAAAATTATTTTTTCTTGTCAATCCAACACTTGAGCTTCTGCTACTTTTACCGACCTTCTGTTCAATATGATAGGTTCTATTATGATTAAAATACCATTTTAATCTTTGTCATTTAGTCCTATTTCGTTTTAGTCTCTACTTTCGAACGATAAATTTTATTCTAATACTTTCACTAAATCTTAAATTTAGTCATTTGAAGATATATTTTTGAAACAATCACTGGGTCTAACTATTGCTTTGAGAGTGAAGTGAAATAATACCTAATCTAATCTACTACGGGACTAGAATGGTACTTTAACTTTCTATTATTTTAGTTCTTGTGGGTACCTGCCCATTGTGAAAATTCTGCGAACCATGCTGATTTTTCATTCCTATCCTTGTGGCTAGTAATTAATATTAAAAATAGATATGGTTGTTTTCTGAATATTACGCTGGTAGGTGGTTATAACTTCGATTCCTTCTGATGAAGGCACGGTTTATTTCATTAGTAATCGTATTAGTTCACTTTTAAAATTGGAATGTTTACCAAATTGCTGCCCTTTGATAATGGTAGGATTTTGTAGTGAGAAATGATATGGGTTGTGGGTCTACGATTGGTCCAATACTTGCTTCCGGAGCAGGTATCCGTACAGTGGATTGTGGAATCCCTCAACTCTCCATGCACAGGTATTACACCTTTTTCCCCTCTTCACTATGTCTACGCTATAGCCCTCCATTCATTAAGGTTTGAACCTAACTTTGAATCATTACTATTTGGGAAAAGGATAATTGTAATTGATAGCTTTTTAGGAATAATAATTAAAGATATTGCAACATTTAAAAGAAATTGCAAATATAGTAAAATCTATCGTTGATAAACTTGTAACGTTGATAGACTCGTATGGTTTATTAGTGATAGATCAATATTTACAACATGGCCTATCAGTGATAAACTAATGTTTGCAACATGGTCTATCAGTGATAAACTTCTATCCTCGATAGAATTTAACAAATTTTGCTATATTTGTAAATTTTTTAAAATGTTGTTATATACTTAATTATTTTGAATCTAATTGCTAAATTTGCAATTATCTCTTTTTGGAAATGAAAGCTTCCTCTCCATATTTTACAATAATTTGCATATTTTTCTTAAATATAATACATGAATTCTTAGTCAAGTTTAAAACAAACAACTTTTAGTTTTTTTTAGTTTATAAATATTGGCTTGGTTTTTTAAACAATTGTTAGACAATGAATAACAAAAGAAGACAATAGAAGGTAGCTTAATTTTCACAAACAAAAACAAAAAAAGCAAAATTGGTTATCATATGGGGCTTAAGTTAGTAGACACTATTTACGTTAATAATACTATACTTCCAAACCTTTATATCACAACAAATTGATTTGTTAAAGTAATTGTATGTTTTTAACACCAATCATATTTAGAAAATGATTATTTTTATAGCCACGTTCAAGTTTTTATTTTAGTGTTCTTATAATCCCTTCTATTTTTCTTCAGTTTGACTAGACATCTAGTGTTTTTAACTATAATAGTTAAATGTATAACTAATGATTCTGGCATGATATAACACATACACACTTTTTCAATATAACAATAAATGTATAAATGAAAACCATGCTCATCCTTTCTGCATATTGGCAGTATAAGAGAAATTTGCGGGAAAGAAGATATAGACACAGCTTACAAGTATTTCAAGGCCTTCTATAAAACGTTTTCGAGCATAGACCGAAAACTGAAGGTTGATGGCTGACCCAAAAGAGGTATTGTCAATTTACACGTCTCATTTACATTGCAAAAACGAGATGAAATGCAACCACCTCCTTTTTATTATTTATATTTTTTTAAAAAAATGGATTTTAGATTTTTGGATTTAATTTTTAGAACAGAATGACCCTGAACAAATAAAAAATTAGCGTCATCGAATAGGTTAAGATAAAATAACCTATCTGAATGAGGTTAAAAAACTAATTGTTCCTTTAAATAGACCGAAATCGTTTGGGTCTTTGATATTTTTTACCCCTAATGTAAAACTGCATTGCAAAATTTAAACCCAATGAAAATTACCTTTCCATTTCTATTTCCAGTTCCAAGTTTTGTAGAATTTGTAATTAACTCCTAAATTTTCAAAACAATTCTCATAGTCTTCGTGTTTTTTAGACTATGGCTATTTTAGGAGCCCCGATATCCCTTTTTACCACCTACCAACCAACCAGCTTCATCCGGTTGAATCTTTTATAAATTGGAAAAAAAAAAAACGAACAAACAAATAGAAACAATTGCGACCTACCCCTTGCAATGCTTTTTTTGTTTTGTTATTTTGAATTAGAAAAATATCTTTTAAAAAATTATTTCCAAAATTATTTATTTAAACTTGTTTTGTAACTCAAAATGTCAAAGAGATACGAAATAATAAAATAAAATTGTTTAGAGATCTTTTAAACTTGCTCTTAAAAAATTGAGGACTAAAAAAATGTATTTTATAAATTCAGAAACTAAACATCTATTTTAACAATAGAAAAACGTAATGATTTTCAGAAATGGAGAATATAAATAAGAAAGTAATTAGTAGGTACCCTTTTTCTCAACAGGTAAAGATTTAAATTCTCGTTGGTACTAAAACAGTTATAATATATAATATGTTTTAAGATAGTTATCAAACAACTACCAACTAACAACTATTGGTACAATCATTAAATTGCGATAGTGGCACAATCCTCTTTGTTTGTTTACTTCCTAGCAGTTCTAAATGTGATCAAACACAATTTTAAAAACAAAATTGTTATTAAATATAACCTAAATAATTTATTCTACAAGTATAATGACCAATGTATTTGGTTCAGATCTCCTTATTCACTCCAAAAAAAAAACAAAAATCAATTAAATTTAAATTGAAGCCTAATTTGGTAGCATTTTTTTAAAAAAATTAATCCTATTTTCTCTCTTTGCATCATTCTTCATTATAGAGTTAAATTTTTATATAATTTCAAAACAAAAGCAAGTTTTTAACAAAATACCATTTTTAGTTTTTAAATTTTGATTTGGTTTTTTAAAACTTTAAAAGTGAAAAGGTGTCTATGAACTTAATTATGAAAATAATAATGATAAAAAAAAAAAAGGCTCAACGAACAGCTTTAATAAATCAAAAATGAAAGTTCCAAAACCCAAACAAAAGTTTTGGAACGAATTTTGGGCTATAAGGGAACCTACATATGACAATCAAAGTCCCATTTGAATCGAGTGATTTTTTAAAAATAGTTATTTCTATTTAAACTATTTTGACAAAAACGGTATAAAATAAACTTTAAAAATTTACCAAAAGCCATTTTAAAGCTGTAGTAACATTTCATGTTTTCGCAAAAGACTAATTTTCAAAATTGAAAACTTTGAAAAAATTTAACTACGTGCACCCTTAGACAATAAGAATTTGCATAAATGAAAAAGTATTTAAAAAGGAAAAAGAAAGCATTTTAGTTACTGCAAAGTATTAAATCGTTGTCGAGATACCATAGATGATCATTGGTTGCAAATAAATTTTGAAGTTTATACACGGCAAAATCTAATTTGAAATAAACAATAAAAAATATCATGAGTAGGAAAAAAATCAAGTTCATGAAATTTGAAAAGAATAAAATAAAATGAAGATACCACTTTTAAGTTTTACCTTTAAATATAATTTCCTAAGATAGTTCTATTGACTCATGATTAATGCATCTTAGAAATAACCCTTTCTACAAAATAGGGGGAAAAGCCTAATTTACGCTCAATTTATTTTATTTATTTTGTAATCTAATCTTTTAAATCATAAGAAAATGAAGGTATGTATACACAAACCAATGACACATCACACACGCAATAAACTCCAAACAGGTAGTAAAAGGAATTCGTACCTTACAATGTTGACGCTTGAATGTGCAAAGCATCTCAATAAACTCGAATAGTGACGAGGAATACATATTTAGGAACTCATACATAACGATGCTCACAAATAAGTTAAGCAAATGAGTGTGTCATCAGAAACCATGGACCTAAGAAAATTACATGCCAAACGATTGTGTTATAACTGTGCTGATTAACTATATTAATTGAGATGATAGAAATGTGAAGATAATAAACCATATCGTATGCTTTTTTTAAATTTTTTGCCCATTCCTTTTGGAGAATAGAGATGGACGTAATACATATTGAGACGAGAGTAAATACCTTTGTCAAAGACATTGCACATACTTGCCCCAACAACGGATGCTACTATATAAGCTTTTCAACTTCATAGGCACAAAAGGGAAAGGTGAGTCTGCCTGTTTGGTGGCACAGTTTACAATCTATTTGACATTCACGATCATCTTAGAACAGGAAAGAACCATAGGAATCAAGGATTCATATAAATTCATAAAAGTAATAAGTCATTGGATTCTACTGAATTCAGTGTTAATCTAATAGCTGAAGGCAAAAGAGCTACAAGAAATAAATTAATTAATGAAACAAACCTGATGAATTCTGAAAATAGACAGGATAAAAAGAGATCGGTAAATGAAATACTGAATATAAAATCTAAACGAAGATAGCAAAAATAAATTTTGCAGAAGGAAGCCTTTACTACTTTACTATTTAATTCATATCAAAAGATGAGGTTGAATGAAGAGAGTTATTCATGATCAAACATGAGAAAGGGCCGATGAACTTACGACGATGAATAAAAGGCATTCCAAATTGCCGAAGGGGATACCGAGAGGAGTTCGCAAATATCCCTAACATGGAGCAGAACTTTTGCACTATAAGGTTAAATAACTCTATTGAAGGATCGTACCATATAGTTCACCACAGCGGAAACATACATTAACTTTACATTTTCCAATTTTCAAAATTACAAATATAGTGTCTCAACTTTATTATTATTATTTTTAATTAACTATTTTACTAGATACAAAATTGAAAGTTTGAGTTTCATTCAACATAAATTTCAAATTTATATCTAATAGATCAATTAAGTTTTTAAAATTTCATACTTATAGACAAAAAAGTTAAAAGATCGATAGGCTACGTTAGAAAGCCAATATGCTAAATAAATCCAAACGTCAAAGTTCAATGAATAAATTTGTAATCTCACCAAAAGTAACATATACGGGGGCTTAACTCTATTTACCAAGGCTTTTCCATCAAATTAACTAACCAAGCAACAACACCAGCTAATAAACCAACAGCACCAAACGTACTTAATAAATAAAAGCTATGGTTGATAATGCAAGGATTCTCTATAACTTACTAATGAAAAGAACCGAATAGCATCAGCATCGAATGCATTAGCATGACATATCAAAATGTCAAACATATGGAAAAACAACTAAGAAAACCGCATCTATGAACTCAATGTAGACGTTCACATATATAGAAAGGAAGAAATAACAAACAATATCTAATCACTAATTTTATTCAATTTTCGTTGTACTAAAAAACTTATTAGCAGATTCATCTTCAGAGAATCGAATGGAAAAAACTACTTAGATAGCTGCCACTGTGAACTTAATGTAGACATGTATGCATCATATAAGAAAGGATAGAAAACCTACGATATAGTCGGTAATTGATTCTATAAACATTGTAGAGAAAAAAACCATTATTAAGGTTGTTAATAGAAATCAAATGGAAAAACTAGTTAGAACACTGCCTTTGAGAACTCAACATACACGTACATGCTTATTGAAAAGAAAAGAAAACCTACTATACAATCAGAACTACCTAGAGTATATGATCAGGTTTGTGCGATCAAAGTAGACGTGTGAATACGGGAAAGAAAAGAAAACGTTTATCTAAGCAATTTTATTCTATCTACCTCTCAAAATCGCTATTAGAAAATTCTTCCATGAAATCACACCAAAACAAACGGATATCACACAAATAACACAATGCGAAGTGGAATGGTTCAGAAAAGTATAAATCGCTTACTTAAGGATTCTGAAAGGCTTCTAGGAACCGATCAACCTGATTGATAGAATCTTCAAACATTTCAGCAGGAATCGAACGATCAGAGAGAGAAGCACCGTCGAAAGAATATTTAATACCTCTAATATGGAATTCCATTGTCTCACGGCCTCATCCAACTCTGCGACCTTACATGACTCAGGACCTTCGATATCCTCCGCTGCAGAGCCCTCCATGGTAAAGCAAAGGACCGAAATCTAAACTCCTGGCAGAAACGACGGCACTAGAAGATAGAGAACTTCGATTGCAGACTAAATCTAAAGGAATGGTTCAGAAAAGTATAAATCGCTTAGTTAAGGATTCCGAAAGGCTTCGCTAGGAACCGATCAACCTGACTGATAGAATCTTCAAACATTTCAGCAGGAACCGAATGATCTGAGAGAGAAGCACCGTCGGCAGAATATTTAATACCTCTAATATGGAATTCCGTTGTCTCACGGCCTCATCCAGCTCTGCGACCTTCCACGACTCAGGACCTTCGATGTTCTCCGCTGCAGAGCCCTCCGTGGTAAAGCAAAGGACCGAAACTCTAAACTCCTGGCAGCAATGGAGGCATTAGGTGATCGAGAACGTCGATTGCACACTAAATCTAAAGAAATTAGGATTTCGGAATCGGAAAGCGAACGTACATCAAAATTAATCGAGGGACGGAATTTGGCGCGATTGATGGAGACGGTGAATTTTCCGGAGCGATTTACGATCACAGCAAGAGAAGAAATGGAGAGAAAATGCATGAAAAAGGAAATCAAAGATATACTTAAGGAATTCAAATTGAATAAGAATCTCTATGTATGAGGCCAGAGGGTTTCCCTATGGACTAAACTTGGGCGGGAAACTGATGAAGAAGAAAGAGCACGGAAAATGTAATTCAGACAGCTCACTTTCTCCATTCGGATTTCCCTATTTATAGGGTAGCTTTACGCATTTTTATTTTCTTTATTTTCGTCAAAGGAGCGTATTTAAATATCATTTAATCCTTTTCATTTTAGTTAATCTCTTGTTTAATTTGTTTCAAATACACACTTTACGAATACTTTTTAATTTTTTAAGGGTAAATACAATAATAGACAGTAATTATACGATAATATAACAAATATTATTTAAAAAATATAAATATAACTAGCTACACTAGCTAGACTTGTATGACTTATAACTCTTATAATATAACCAATATTATTTTCAAACCATAGTAAGAATTTGAACTCGAAATCTCTTTATCTCTTCGAGTATATATAATTTTTTGCTGAAATAATGTTTGTAGCTAATAGATTGCTTCTTGCATCCGAAGAAAAGATTACTTCTTACATCCGAAAAATAGTATATAATATTTTGCATTTTTTTGTGAGTTCAACCATGCATGGACAGAAAATTCGAATCCTACTTTTTTTCTTCGGAGTTTTTACAAAGATAAAAAAAAATCGACAAACTATTTAATCTACATAGAACAAAACTACTAAAATACAAAATTCATTACACCTAATTTTTCAATTTTTTTTTACAACTTTGCTTTTCTCTTGATATACATATATTACACAATACTTTAATTGTAAAAATAAAATGGATCAATTATATATATATATATATATATATATTCAAATCTCATATTTTAATGTCATCCTCTGGTCTTCTCTAAATTCAAATTTTCAAGATCTCAATTCTTGAAAATATTAAAAAAAAAAAAAAAATTCGTTGATACTACATTTTTTACCAATGAAATCGAATTAACAGATGAAATTAAAAATTTTAAAGTTGTATATATTGCATTAAAAACCCACTACTTGAATAACAAATAAATAAAAACTCAACCAATCACTTTGAGGTTTATTTATTCATTATTGTTTTATTAATCCTTTCCAAAAGTACTTTTGAAATGTTTCTTCAACACGAGAATGCTTTCTTATTTACACTTAGAGCCAATAAAGCACATAACAAACCATGAAAAGTTCATTCTTGCTTAAATATTATATTTCCAAAGGTCAATAAGAAATAAATAATTTAACTTATATACTAAATGTAATTATAATTTATATACTATAGTCTTTGGTCAGACTAAGATGATTTCCTATAAACATTAATAATTTGGGATTCGCCATTTCCAAGTGCAATGCTCAAATAAATTTATATATTAATGATTGATTACGAAAGATGGGCTAACAAAACAAAGTGCAAATAAGAAATAAATAATTTAATTCAATATACTAAATGTAATTATAAATTATCTTCGACAATTTTAACCCAAGTTTCTCCTTTAAAACTGCCATATTTGCAATTAACTAAATATATTATCAATGATCTTTAATAAAAATCAGAAGAAATTTTCCAGTCTGAACTCTCCACAACAATGTTCAAACCTATAATTAAGATTTCACCATTATATAATCATTCTAATACTATACTAAACCAAATATAAAAAGGTGTTGAAGTAGTACCGAGATTCTTCAGGTACGAGAAGCTGAAGATATGGTGTGTATGATGCTGTATGCAGCAACTTACATTCATAAGTATGAACTTGATGATTATTCACAAAGAGCAACCTCACCACCTTCCCTCCATTATCAAAGCTCGATGCCAACCGAAGCTGTGTTTTGATAAAGGGGTGAAGAAACTGCCACTCGATCCTACGAGTAGCCGATCCCGAGATTTGCTCCAACTGCTAAAGGTGAACAGGCAATGAAACATGATTTCCATTCACCAGGCATCCGTATTTGACCTTGACAAGGAATAAATATCCGGGCATGGGCATGTGTTTTGTTAATTAAGAATCTTCCTGGTCGTGGCGTCATTGAAATGAAATCAAAACTATAATACGTGCACTTACAGGATTTAGCAGAGTTCATAGCTAAAGATGTGGAATCGATGTTGACAACAGTATGAGGTTCCTGACTGATGCTCGCCGCTCGCCAGCAACAGATCTCTCTCTTGATCCACATTATCTGCCCAAGTTCGATCTTCACTTGATTGTGTCATTCGAGGTTTCTTACATGACATTTCATGTGGCTAAATTTTTTACATCCGTACAAGCACAGCGCTAGTTTTGCAGTGACGAAAAACCACATTCTTCCATACGCTGAAAATGAAACAAAATAAATTGAGAACTGGAACAAAACTTCAATGAAACTGGATTGAGTTTTTTCTTGGCGTTTAAATAAGTGTTTCCAAGTGCAAAAAAGAAAAAGAAAATAGTTACAAACACTTAAGGGTACCATAGGAGTTAGATGACACAAAAAAAATGTTCTCATTTTATCAGATTTCTATCAAGAAGATGATATTATTATGATAGCACAATGTTAATGCTTAAAACTATATTTACTTTGTTAAAAAATAACACATACTTATCAACGTCTCATTTTATCACGTTTCTATCAAGTTCATGTAATCATTAAATATCTCATACCTTCGTCCAAGATCTTGCAGGAGCAGGTTGCAGATTCTTCAATTTAACTTTTCATCATTATCAGTAGCAAGAGCAACCTGAACAGCTCAGCCTACTAACACAAACTTCAAACCATCGAGCTTCTTCATCAACCATAAGAGATGTAAGAAGCTCCAATGAAACTGATGGTGGGGAGAAGCATATCAAATCCCAGAAAATATAGATCCTTCTTCTTTGCCCACATCAGTTCTTCATGCCTGCTCCCTGCCATTTCAAGTAAAAAAATGTTCACTGAAAACCCCACGATATGTCTCAACTACCAGATGGCAGGGAGCAGGCATGGCCCATGCCCCTCACCGGGGCCGCGCTAATCCAAAACTTGCATCTGGTTGCTGTTGGTACTGCTGCAAAACCATTAGAGTAGGGTCAATGATGCGTGAATGAAAATGAAACACATTCTGGTTTAGGAAACTTTGCTCGCTCATTTTCTCTTCCTTTCTTTTTGACTTACACAGCTCCCCTTTTACTGTGATCATTTTGCAAGAAAGGTGAAAGACATATATGTCCAATGACTCCAATTCAATGGAAAAAGTAGATACTTTCTATGAGTTGATAGTATCCAAAGCTTCTTGATAAAATATTCCCCGCACAAGTATCCAAGAAAATAAGGGTTTACACCAAAACTTGGTACAAAAAGCTTAAAATACAAATTCAATAAAACAGCTAATAAGTCCAAACCTGTGAAAAGGGTTGATGAGTTTGTTCGTGAGGATGAATAAAATGCATTCCAGTTTGCTGACCGGGATACTGAGAGGAATGCAGATACACACCAGAAGATGAATGTGCATCAACATTTGGATTAAAAGGTCTAATCATTGCTTCTCGATGACCGTACCCCAAACCTGCAGGAGATGACTGAGTATTCCATGGCCCAGGTACATGAGGAGGAGGGAGTGGTCTTTGCTGACATTCTGAAACAGCCTGTCTATGAGCAGAGCCAAGTTGTGGAAATTCAGTGTTGTAGTTCACTGCAGGAGCATACATGGGCTGCACAGGGTATGGGCCGCCACTGAAGCCAAACCCAGGATCAAATCTCTGCATATACCTGAAGGCGAATTTACAACCAGAAACTTGACTAAATATCCATCCCAATGATAAAATTCTGAATGCATCTTAGAAGGTAACATTTATATTTAAAATAAAAAAATCACACTTGTCAATAAACACCCTTTTTTACTTCATCATCTACAGTGGTTCATGACTTCAAAATACCTTTTTTCTTGAATTATAATAAGCTTTGTTATTTAACACATGTTTCCACGCGATTAATTTTCAAGAAAATCAGAGGACCTAAACTGTCGCCAGCTAATGTTTTTGCTATTTAGTTCAAATTATTTGTCTCAAAAAAGAAGGTGGCAAAGAGGTCAAAAGAGAATAAACAAAAGCTTCGGAGCTTTTCAAACCTGTTCATTCAACTTTTACCACAAGCGGACAATTCAAAAAATTAAGACCAAACAAAGAGAATAAAGGATTGCATTTCATACCTATCATAACTCCTGTCATAATCGGGGTCCTTGCTGTCAATCTCACGATCTCTAAAAATGGCTACCCTACTATTTGGTTTGTACTGCCTACTAGGCAGCTCCTTGTCAGTCCTACTTCTACTTATTCTACTGCTACTTGTGGAACAGTCAATCAAACCCCTACTAAAATTTGTATCAGGAACTCCAGGAATCATCTTCTCCTCAACCTTTGCAGCACTCAAAGAACCACGATAATTATCCTGTGGTCTAGGATCAGCATCTACTTTCCCACCTGCATGACTACCTGAATTGCTGCTGGAGTTAAATATTCGAGCACGAGCTTTATTATACTCCTCTTTCCTCTCTTCCACACTTTTGGAACCACTCGATTTTGACGAATTTGCGTTTCCATCTCTTGCTAGTTGGGACCGCTTCTGTGGCCTCTGTTTAATAGCAACCTTCATGCTACTATTTTCTTCTGCTGGTAGATTTACGGGAATATTTGCAAGGCGGATAGCTGGAAGACGACATTCAGAGGTCTTGCGAACAATAATTTTGGAACCAGACCCATCAGGTAAACTATTATCCAATAGAACCATGGACTGCAGCGAGTAATGTTGGGCAACCCGATGCGCAGCTAACCGTAAATATGAAGTAGGAAGCTGCTGAAACTCTAGTTGCTGTCGAGCAGGATCACGGATAAACTTTTCAACATCTTGCTCCATGCGCAAAACTAAAGCAATGATAAAGATTAAATATCAGTTGAAGGGAGTAGATAATTAGCACCATGTTTTCAACAATATAGAAAGTTCATGATAATAATTAAGCACTTGAAGTTATGGTACTAGTCAGAATCATGTTAGACCAAAAAAAAAAATTCGTAGGCTGATACATCATTGTAAAGACCTTTCTACCAATAGGTTGTCTCCTTTTTCTTTTGGTTTAATGAAGCTTCAATGTCAAAACAGGTAAAAAATGCTTTCCAATAACTGAGCAACTTCTTGACTACAGTAAATTTAATTCCTAATGCTTTTAGATGGTGATAGTTTTTTTTTAGAGAAACAATTTTCCTTGGTAGGGTGAAAAGATATGACTCTATTTATATCTTCTTGATGAGAAACAAATATTATTAAGACGGAAAAAATCTCATTAAAAAAACCTAAGGGCCAAGGGGATGATAATCATCCCCCGCCCCAAGGAATGATTACAGAAACAACTACTCCAAACCAAATCTGGTGCCTTCATAGAAAATGTCCTCACAAAACAATCCCTCGACATTTTGCAAGGACCTCCAAGATACTTCCAACTCAATGAAGCCACCTAGCCATAGATTCTCTCTGATACCATATTACTTCTAGGCCATTTCCAGTCAACGCTTACCCTTTTCTTTTCCGTAGGCCCATAGATGGTTTCAAACACACAAAAATCAATTGTTTCTACTTAATCTAATATTTCCTATGCCAAACTTTAAAGTATTTCCTTTTCCACATAATTCGATTGAACTTTAGACTTTTCCTTCGATATCTTCACAAATCTTTTAATCTATCATTCTCCTAATTTCCGTTATTTATTCAAAGCCACATCGCCCCAAGGCCCTAAACCTTCCACCAGTCCACACATCTTCCCAATATTGTCTTACAACCATCCAACCTTTGTCTTGGATTACCTAAAAGCATATCATGTCACATAGTTTCACGATACTGGTCCAAACATATATCACAGCTTCTTGAAATCCACCAAGTAGTTTTTGGCAATAATACTTCTAAATTTCTAATACCATTGATCCAAATGAGGCATTCGAAAGACTAGAACAAACTAAAAGCCTATACAAATCCGGGAAGCAACCAGCCACTTCCAGCCTAGCTTCGAAAAGGCCGTAGCTATCAACTTTTAACTATCTCCTCCCTCTACAGAACATAACATTAGAGAACTCCTGAAACCAACCACACCATTGACCATCTACAATAAAGGAAAGCTAAATAAACAACTTACTTGATAGACGCTCCCGAGGGTTATGCAAAGCCTCACGAAGGAACTGATCAACCTGATTGATAGCATCCTCGGAAACCCTATCGAGAGCAGAAGAAGCTGAACCAGAAAGGGAAGGGAATGAAGCGGATGAAAAATGATAGGCAGCAGCAGCATCAGCAACATCCAAGGATTTGGAATTCTTCTTAGGAGACGAAGAAGGGAGCATCAATCGACTCATGGCTTCGTCCAAATCAGCGACCTCCCATGACTCCGGTGCTCCGAGATCCTCAACCGCAGAGCCCTCCATGGGGGAGATGAAGGGAGGAGAACTCAAAGTCCTGCCACGAAGGGAGACATCAAAGATTAGAGAATAAAAGCCCCCAAAGAGGAGATCGAGGTAGCAAGAGAATTTGTGGATCGGGATTGCATTTAGAAATTAGGGTTTGGAGATTCGACGCTGTTCACGGAGGCGGAAGAAGAAAATTCTAGAGAGAAATTGGCGACGGAGATTGTTTGGAAGGTTGAATGGTATGAGACCGTGTTCAAATCGTTGCGTGCTTGTGACGCGCACAATATCCTCTTTGAGTTTCTTTTTCGGTTCGTGTGTGAAGTTGAAGTTTTGTTGGGCCTCGTGGACCAATTTTCAAAAAGGGTGGTTTTAGGGCTTCCTTATACTTTTCTTTTCATATTCTTCACATTTTATCTTTTTTTTATTATTATTGTTTATATATGACTACGTGGAATCGGTTCGATTTGAAGATCCAACCGAATAATATTGAATCGTATTTGTGCGGTTCAGTTCGCTTCAAATTCGATTTTGGTGTTTTTTTAATTAAAAAATATATATTTTGATTATGTTCAATTTTGTTCTTTAAATTAAAAATTGTTCGGTTTTAAATTTGATTTTACTCGTTTGTTAAATATATAGGTATAAAAATTGATATAATATAAAATTTTTCTCTTGTCATATGTTTAAATTTTCATTTTTTAAAGTACTAATTTGAAAAGTTGAGATTTAAAAAATGAAAATCAAATTGGGAGTGAACTAAAAATAAGTCTACATGTCTAAGCGAGAAAGCATTTCTTATGTGGAGTTCGTGTGCTTACACACAATTGTAAAAAATATTTAATCACTGAATCAACTTTGAAACTTTTTATTTGTTAATTAATCAGTAATTATTATAAGAATTTTTTCATATAAAAATAGAACAAAACGCGAAAATATTTATACTGTACAAAACAATTTAAAAAAATATAACAAAGTCAATCGATCTAAAGTGCGAAATACCAAAAGGTAAAACTGTACCACTCTCTATTTTTAAACTTTCATTTTTGTATCTAACAGCTAGGTACCTAAAAATTAAGAAAATGTACAATATTTATTTTTTTTTAAAAATAACATCCATATAATTTTTAGTATGATATAGATGAAATTACAATTATGTGAGTTAAACTGTTTACACACTTAATATTCATTACCATTTATGAATGAAAATTTGTTATGGATAAAAAAAAAAAAAAACTATTTACAAAATATAATTTTAAAGAAAAACTTAAATGAATTAGAGAGTGGATGAATTTTGTGTAAATAGTTTTAATATTTTGCTATTTTTTTAAATTTTCTATTTATTAATTATTTACTATCAATAATACAATTCTGATAAATTAAAAAAAACACTCAAATGGATTGTTTTCAAGTAGCAAAATGAAAAATATTTACAAAATATAGTAAAATTTCAAAATTAATTAACAAATGGCCCTAATAAACATCCATTATTGATAAATTTTAAATTTTTAATATTTATAAATATTTTAAATAGTTTTGTCATTTAAAATATTTTAAGAATTGATAAATTTTAAAATTTTAATATTTGTAAATATTTTAAATAATTTTGTCATTTAAAATATTTTTCCTAAATTAATTGAGTTTGAAAAAATACATTCATGGTAAGTTTAAGATTAAAATGGAATATAATGAAAATTGAAAATTTTATGGTTAAAATCGATTCATGATGATAAGTATGATGATAAGTTAGAGTAAGATGTAAAAAGAGACTGAGCACTATAATTACCTATGATCATAAATCGTTATTATCAAAACAATAATTTTTTAAAAGTTTTTTTTGTGAAATTTTTAAGTTTTTTTTGAAAAAATTTCACTTATTTTTGCTTCTCTTCCTAAAGGGTTCATTTAATTGCCTATTTAGACAGTATTAGTTCATCTCGAGATTGTAATACCCACAAAACTATCCCTCAACAGACCTTCGAATCTAATACCATATTACTTATAAGATGGTACATTCTATAATGCATCTGAACATTGCCCTAACGTATATTTCAAATCAAATCGCCGCCCCATTCTCTAAGAATGAAAAAAATTAAAAATGATTGAAAGAAAATTTCTCAAAAACTCGTAACCAAAGCTTTTGAAATTTGTCAACTTTCACCTTTTTATATACATAACCATTCTCGATAATCAGTTCAAGCTCTCTATGGCTACATGAAATAGAACACAACAGTAATAATTGATTTTGAATTCTGAACAACACCCTTAGGCCTTAAAACTACAAAATTGAGTCAATGATTGACAATACCTTTTTCACTCTTCATAGTCTGTATCAGGATCTGCATCAATAATATCAGGAAAGTCATCTTCTAGCAATACATTCGAGCTCGAATCACGTCCAAAATCTTCGATTTTATCTGATTTTGATGACATGGGGGAACTATTCATACTTGCATTAGCAAATTCAACATCATCTTGCGCTACAACCCCTACTTCTGAGATGGCTGCTGCAGTGGCCTGTTCGGTCCTCTTGGGCATTTCTATATTCGCTACGCCATTTGCAGAGGGCTCCTTTTCGATATCATTTGAGGTGCTATATGTCATTTCATTGTTATCTAGCACATCATCACTAATTAGAGCCTCCGAGGCCCTCTGCTCCATGCTTTGCGGGCCGACCTTCAACAATTTCCTAGAATCATTACTGTTGAAGTACAGATCTTCCTGGAATTTAAAGGCAGCTTGTGGTTCAGGAGAGCTCAAGCGCAATGGCAAGAAATCCGAGAGGGGAAGGACCCTCGGATGTATTAGAACCTCCATGGCTAAGAGAGCATGGGCACAAAACTCACCAAGTTTAGTTCCACTTTCTTGTTTACCTGAAGAAGGAAATGCCTATCAGAAAATAGTGATTTAAAAAATCATGTAAATCAGACTTTATCTTGCCAAAACAAAATTTTAATTAACAAACTAATTATACTTCAATTATAATTGCTCAGGTTGATTTTTTTCTTTTCTTTTTTTGGGTGGACGACAGAGCGATATTAAGCAAGTCTGTCTTCAAACAAATATCTGCAGTTTGACTCATAAATAAGGCGTGCTAACATCCTCGCTCTCAAACCCAGCTTCCACATGATCAAATGAAATATCAAAAGAGATTTACCTTTACGAAAGAGCTCAAGACCTTGAGCCAAAGCCAGTGGGCGTACATGGACAGCAGACAAAAAAGAAGCCAGTAGTGCATGAAATGCCGCCAACTGATAATCCACCCAAACCTCAATAGATTCATTGGCTTGGAAAAAGGTGTCGTCAGAGGCTCGTGGCCATTCAAGAGAAGATGTTGCAGTTGTTATTAAAAGATGTTCAACTTTTGCACGCCACCCTTCTTCAGATCTCAAAGCACCAGCCTATACAAATAATCAACGAAAAACAAACAAATAAACAAATAAAGCAGTCGGCAGTTAAAAACCGTCTGACACAAACGAACCAAAAATATTCCCATTAATAACTTTTTTAATAAATTCGTATGCAAAATAATTAACCAAAGAGACAAATAACATATATAATGCCCACCGATGTAAGAAGAGTCTTCAAAGCCTCAAGTGCAGCTATCCTCAAGTGGACTGAGGTATAGCTGTAGCTGCTGGTAATGTCCTCCGGTTCATTCCTCTCGTGCTGCCCTTTCATGGAAGTGGGAACTGAAGGGCGTTTTCTCTTATTATGGTGTTGCGGTAAATCTCTTTGCGTGTCCTTTGGATTCACACTAGATGGATCAGAACTCTCATTATCGACAGGGTTCAAATCAATTAGTACATTGTCAATCACATCTCGAGAAAGAGATGCAGCCATTCCTGATTCAAATGCGGCATTGAATAAGTATACATCCCAAAACAATGTTTCCATATAGACATTAAAACAATAATTATAATTATCTCCATGCCAAATGAAACACAATATAATTCTTACCAACGCCCAAAGACATCATCAATGACTTAGCAACTGCGTAGGCTTTTACTCTCAGTTCTGCAGAGACACACTTCTTGAAGTACTTCACAATGAGTCGTACAATTGATGCAGCATGTGGCAACAATTGACTGAAAAGGCATTTAATAATAATTATATAAACAAAAATATGGCATCCATATTTTTTTCAGTGGCAATTGACACTTGACAGGCTAGACTTCACACATTTTCCTCCCAGCTTATCTAAGTGGAAACTTTGTATACCATTGGATCATTTTCGTATTCATATAAACATGAAGATCATCGTTGATCGCATCTTGTAGAGGTGGAAGAAAGCATATGTGATATGTTTATGGATGGGTGTTGATTACTGAAAAAGTCTGGGTCTGCATAAAGGTTTTATGGTATATAGTCCGTGTAGTTGAATAGTAGATGCCTTACCTGCGAAGGCTCTTAATGATGGCAACGAGGAGATCCAAACTGACTGAATGCAGCACCGGAAGTTCTAAACACATTGATTCTTGCTGCAGAGATGTCATAAATGGCACTGAAGTGGGTGGCAAAGAACCATCCATTGTCAGCACTCTCTCAACAAGAGCTAATAACGGGCGAATGGGAACTGCCACCTGATATAATACAAATAAAGATCAATTTAACATCACTTTTCTTCTTTATTTCGTTATATTAATTAAGAAAGTGAGGTGTCACAGTAGATGTATATAGATTCATATTGAGGGGAACAATTCCTCTTTTAAGATGAGCATAACAAAAAAATGGATGAAGTGATGCTACCTGATGGTTGTATGAACTTGTTATCATTGTGGAACAGCAAACCATCAAGGTTGAAATAGTAGATGTTAACATCCGCTCTGAGCTCTTTTTTATTTTGTCCAAGGAACCTTCTGATGATGAACAACAACCTAAAGGTGGTGGAGGATCTTTTCCTGGTAGAATCAGTAACCTCACAACTTCACTGCCTTTTAAATCTACAAAAAAATTCAAATGC
Organism: Cucumis hystrix; assembly: GCA_025688845.1. NCBI lineage: Eukaryota > Viridiplantae > Streptophyta > Magnoliopsida > Cucurbitales > Cucurbitaceae > Cucumis > Cucumis hystrix. Next base: position 17,037,228 of record CM046892.1, on the reverse strand, counting down.
ATCATTGTTACCATTTTCATAGATTGAGATAGCTTTATTTGTTTTACAGTTCAGTATACCTTCACCAACGCCTTGGAAGGCCTCATTCAATTGACTATTGATGGATAACAAAATCTTCTGAATTAGTAAAGACCAGCTATCTTCGTCTCCTTTTGATTTTGGAAGTGATGCCAGGCAATGGGCAAGCTTCTAAATTTGAAATATGAAACACAGAGAAAATTATGGGGGACATTTGATGTTAATATCTACTGTACTATGATTAAAACTACATAAGAGGCACAGTACCTTCAGCATGTTAGAGCTACACTTCCCTGAAAATATTTTTGAAACAATTGCAGCTTCGGCCTACAGAATATATCCAATTCATCAGGAAGAAACAAAATCAACTATTTCAACATAAATCCTTTTTTTCTATTTGGCATGGAATTTAAACTTTGTCAGTTTTTCAATTACAAAGATAGTGATCTATAGATAAACAACATGCTGACAAGTGACAGCATGAAGCCATAATGTGCCGAAGATGTTGAGTGCAATTATGGGAAAAAAATTATTATTTTAGCTTCTAATGGTAATACAAATACTCTCTCTCCAGTTTTTTATAGCAGTTTTTTTGTGAAGGAAAAAAAATTAAACTAAATCAAATTAAAAATAATAATGATAATAATAACCAACTTCTGAAGCTTAGATTACATCACCAGTGAACAGAAAGTCAGAAAGCTACCAGTTCTCCCAAAATTGTAATTTAGAACAGAATCAATATCACATTATTTGTTAAAGCACTTACAGAGTCATAATGACGATGGATTGTGAAGGGGAAGAAATCTATCAAGGTGCATAACAGATTAACCGCATTGTCCTGCATCAAACAACAAGCAGATAGTCACATATTTTAAAACAAAAGTTGCAACTACCAATACCAAGCAAGAGTACAAAAGGAGAGATGAAAAGTTTCACAAAAGACTAAGAAATTTTTACAAAAGAGGATCTCAGTTGGCATAGATAATTAAAATACCATTGTCACAAAATTATTTAGCTCATGAATGCATGAAAATAGTCCATGAAAAATGGACTTACCAAAACAGCTTCAGTACTATCATCATGCAACAGCTTTATAACTGGTTGAATGACCTTCCCAGCACAAGAAGTCCCATCTTTCTTTACACTTTGAAATTTACCCAATCTAATTTGTAAAAGATACATCTTAAAAAGTCATGAAAGAAGCAATAATATGGTCAAGCATATTGCTTAAAAGTTTTAAACAATTTTCTTTAAAATTGCTCAATGAAAGTGGTTATTTTATTTTAAGAAATAAATAGACAGTTTTTATTTTTAAGCTCAACATATGGAGGTGGGGTATATGCCTTAACCAATAGTTCTATGCTCATATTGGCAATAAAACGACTTGACAGTAATAACTTACAGAATGTGATTCAATCAGTTATCTATTATTCTCAAGTCAGCATTCAATAGTTGAATCCACAGACCACAAAGTCGATGTAGAATCAACAATAAACAAATCCTATGAGGTATTCAGTTAAATATACACAACGCACATAAAAATTTCGCTTTTGGAAGGGGTATAGTTAACAAATCAATTCGTGTTTGAGTGACACATACAACCCTCACTTGGGGCGAATTGGTTACCCCTTTTTATAATTATGATTTAGTTTCTCTTATTACTCAATGGAAGAGTTTCTGTATTCCAATTGATAGGTATCCTTTTGTAATTTCATCTTATCAATGACATTGTTACCATTTCGAATAAAAAAAAATCGTGTTTGAGGGACAACTTTGCATGATAGATTTCTGCCAAGGTCAAATGAAGATGTACCTCGAGAATATATCATAGATTGAAGCACAAGAGGCCACCTTCAGAAACTGAGAATCTGTCTATTGAACAATAAAAACACAAAAAATGAAAACGGTGTAAAATTCTTGGTAGCATTCAAGTATAAAAAAAAGCATTGATGATCATAAGTTGTAAAGCTAAAGACAGAAACAGTATAAATAAAAGGAAGAGAAAAAGAAGGAACTTGACATTGCTCTGGAACTACGTCACACACTATGTGTGATCAATATATTCCTTTGTGTCTTCAGAAGAGAAAAAAAAGAATTGAACTTTGTATAACACTTGATAAAATATCAGATTACAATGCTCAAAAACAGCAGTGCATTAGTTCCTTCAGTAGCTCCATAATCATTACGTGTTGCCAAAGGCTATCTTATGCTAATCAGATACGTGCCGATGCATGTCTTTGGGGACCCTCATGTACGAGGAGAGCTGGTTAGACCTGCTATTTCATCCGTAGTTTATCTTACATGTTCGATCCTATATTAATGAAAAGAATAAGAGCTTGGAAGCCCCCATACGTGATTTTGCATTCTTTCCAAGAAACAATAATCACTTGTTGTAACAAATCATGTCCAGAACTTATTTTGATGAATATCTTACAACCAATCATACCCAAATTTCAGCACAAACATATTTACTGTAGTCAAACAGGTCGACTGTCAAAAACGATCCAGGCACATAACATGCTCAAAAGCATAGTTGAATTATTGCAGTTATGTATCCCAAACAATAACCGGTATCTTAGTTCTGATGGGTAACAACTTATTATTTAACTCTTATTCTTCTTCATGTGTACACTATAATTTAACATTTTTGCCACTTAATACATGTAAAGAAATAATATAGAATCAATCCCATAAAAAATTAACTGTTACCTGCATGTGAGGTAAAAGCTTGTGAAGCCATTCTGTATATGATGCCAAGAAACGACTAGAGCAGCATCGTTGACAAGTCACTCCAAGTAAAATGATTCCCGCCCAACATTTATCAGGCTTTAGAAAGATTGGATGCTAAAATTAGTAACCCACAAAAGGAAGTTGAGCAATATGTAAAAAACAAAGTAATAAAGACGGTCAATAATATTCCCTATCCTCCTGCATGCCAATGAATTGCCAAATATGCAAGCAAGGTTCAAATGTTCAGTTTCTAAAAATTAAGCGGTGTTTTCAAAGCGCAAGGGGCGCTCTAAGGCCACAAACTTTTTAGATTAACACTAACTATAAATTTTCTCTCAATAACCAAGCGGACTCATTAATTATGAAACTTAACAAGTTCCACTGAACTTCGTTCCAGCTGTTCCTTCGAACAAGCTACACATAAGCCCGGCCGACAAATAGTCAAATCCACAGGAGTATAAAGCAAAAGCTATATATTATTAAAAAATTTATTTAAATAGAATTTAATGCATGCTTATACCATATCATTGGAGAGAAGAAGAAACAAACGGTTGACCCAGGAATCAACAGCAGATGTCCAGCTATCAATCAGCTTTTGGTCCTTGGAAGACGAGGATTCAGAGAGGAGATCGTGGGATGTGATCATAGAAACCACATTTGAAAGTTCTGAATAATCAGAAAATGCACGCTTATCGTCGGGAACGTGCTCCCTAAGAAGTTTATGTAGCAAGCGAGGTTTCAAGGCCGGGTCATACATATCCGCAACGAGATTGAAGGCCGCCATTTTGGTTGAATTATGAGGTTTCAATTGTCTAATAACTATCAAGAAAATAACCAAAAAAAAAAAAAGAACAAGCAACTGTAAGATGGCAATGCGATCTCGACTACCAGTACAATGCACAAAATCAATACCAAACATGCCCGTTTCCCATTAAACAAGATAAAACCCTAATTCCATGAACTCAATGAGTTTTTTCATTGAGTTGTAGCCTCAAAAACAAAAACAACACTGAACAAACTTCTTTACACCTAAGAAGCAAACTCAACTCCGCCAAAACAAAGCAGAAAATACTCCATAAACCCATAAAAATTTCAGCAAATAATTCTCAAACTCAAATATTTTTGCATGAGAAAGTGGTCGATAAGTACCAAAAGCATCATAGCTTGACAGAAGATATAAAAGCAATCTGAAAACTCACCTTCTACTTAAAACCCTATAATGTACAGCGCCTTCTTAGGCTGGATCAAAGATTGACGATGAAGATTGTGAAGCCGAGAGGAAGACAAAGAGTAGTAAGTGGAAGGAGCTGCGCAAAGGAGTTCACCGAGCGGCGGGCGGGAAGGCAGATAAAAAAAGGGTAGAGAGAGAATTGGATATAATTTTTGGTAATTTAATCAAATTTGAAAAAGATATGTATACTCTAGACTTATTTAGTATGTGTATGTTCCCGACTTGGTTGTTAATCGGTCCGTCGGAGTCGGCCTTTTTTACAAAATCGACATTGATGAGTAAGTATCAATTGATATTAGTCGGGTTGATTGACTTATAAATAATTTTTTAAAATTCTCAATTTGAAATTTTCTTAAACAGACATTGACCAACCCCTTTTGTTTTTCGACATTCAATTTGGTTGGTTGGTTCGATTTTTCAGTCTAACATGCTCATCCAATTTTGACAAGAGTTCGGATTCAATCTCCTACTCCAATTACAAGGATAAGGCTAAAAAAAATCTTAGATTTTTTTTAATTGTTGAATAAAATTTTCTATATTCTCTAATGCATGGAGAAAACCTTAATACAGTGTAAAACCCAAGACATTTGATAAGTTGAAATTTTTAACAAAATCTGGATTTTTCAAGGAGGACGCTAGTTTGTTATTTCGGACAACTTAACTTTATTTTAGGGTTTTGTTATATATGTAATATATAGTTGATATAAATATAATTATATATTATTTCACAATGAGAGTATAATCTAGGTTAAAATCACTGTAAGACAATCTCTTTTGCTTTACATATGAACTTTGAAAACACAACTTGTTTTATCTAATGGAAGGTAATTAAAGTTGTTAACTTTTAAGTACTAAGAAGGAGTCAAAATGGTTGGTTGCTTGTTGGTGAGTTCATAATGACCCGTAATTCATGCCCATCAACAAAAGAAATGGTACCAATGATGGAACCACAATATCTTTTTATATCCATGGAAATTTGAAAAGTGAGAGTTGATTTGGGGTGATCTATATAAATACTTGTTGAGTAAATGACAACAAATTATGAGAGAAACCAAAGTTAAGAAATGTGATTGGAATGAGTAGAGGGAGGCTCCACGATGGATGTTCTCCAAGCCAAATCATTGAGAATCATAATCTATAAGTATGAGAAGTCAACTTAAGAGCGATTGAGTTGTACTACGATTGATATGAAAGAACAAATGGGTTGAACCACGATCTCACAACTCACGAAGAGAGTCAATAAAAGGTTCGATCTCATTAGCGTATTTAGTTTTTTAGAGTCTAGTACATATGGTCAAATTTTGCAACAGTTTAACAATGATCACTTGTTTGTATTTTGTAGAAATCGCAATGCACCCTTAAATCACATTCTTATCTCATCAACATACAATGTGTAGGAACTTCCAACTATGAATGAACTCCAAAGAGAATTGCAATTTGAAGCAAAAAACTATGTAAGACTATAATAAGTATTTGTTGCTACAATAAATACTATTTAAAAGTTCATGGTTAACTACATCATATACTATTTCAAAACCTACCATATTTATTATTTACTGCAACATTTAGTAATAATTACCATTTTTTTTATAAATTAAAATAATTTACGCATTAAACACATACTACTATAACCCAAACTAAAATAATATATATTCAAACATAAATTATCATAGCCTAACCATAATAACCCGCTACTTTTTCCCTCTTTAATGTTGGTTGACACACCGTGAAGCAAAATGTCACTATCTCAAAACATAGATGCTTTGACGTTAATCCAACGAAATTCAAGTCAACCATTCAAAAAAACTATTTTGGTTTGTTTGGCAACTTGTTTAATATGTTTACTATTCAAGTCTACATTTTTCTTACGTAATGAACTCCATCTCGTACTTCATATACAAGTTTTTTAAGTCCAACATATTAACTAAAAGCATTAGGCAAAAAAAAGAAAGCTTGTTTTCTTTCATTTGTTGTCTATATTAGATACTAAAAAACTAACATTTTTAAGTTTTAACCCTTATCTTAATAACTTTTAGAAAAATTGTATCAAATGACAAAAACAATTAAAAAAAAACTGTTCATTGCACCAATTTTTTTGCATATTGCGAATATGACAAAATTAATGATATCAGACGATTATCATATGCTTATCGATAATCATAAGGCTATCACACGGTGATCATAGAACTATCAGGTAATATTGTTTGCTATTTTTGCAAAAACCCCACAATTTTAACCTTATTTTAGTAACTTGTCAAGAAACCTTTTGGACAAAGATGAAAGAAAAAAGAGGAAGTGGGCATTAGTTGCTATGATCAAGGGACAATAAAGTAAAAAAAGAAGCTTAAAATTGCCCCCACACCCTCCGCCAGTCATGCATTAAAGGAAAGCTTCGATCATAAAAAAAAATGCAATTTTGCCTTCACTGCACAAACCACCTTCTTCACCTCTTCAATGGCGAAACCAAGTCCTCACTTTCTTCTCTTCATCTTCTTCATCTTCCTCTGTTTTTACCATGGAAACTCATCGTTCTTTGGATCAGAGGACGACCAGTCTTGGCTGACTGAGGAAGACGACGAAGTTCACATTGTTCAGAGCGGCGCTGATTCACATAGAAGGTGTGATTTTTCCGACGGGAAATGGAGTTTCGATCGATCTTATCCGTTGTATGACTCCTCGTGTCCGTATCTTAGCTCGGCCGTCACTTGTCAAAGGCATGGCCGGCCGGATTCTGACTACGAGAAGTGGAAATGGAAGCCACACAGTTGCTCCATTCCCAGGTTCTTTACGTGAATCAAACTTGTGTTGGAAATTTCGTAGAAAGCACTTAAGAACGAATTACTTTGGTTTTACTTTTACACACTTACAGAGAGTGTTTTCGAAGTGCTTCGGTGATAGAGAAGACATTGCAAAGCACTCTCTAAAGTGATTATGACTATTTTGATTGAAAATTTGCTTTTAACCACGGGAAAGAGTACAAAGTGAGGTAGTGTAGTTGTGAAATTTGAGGTTTATGATATGATTACTAAGATTTTGTTTCTATATCTGCACTCTGATTTACAGGTTTGATGCTTTGAATTTTCTCGGGAAAATGAGAAGGAAAAGGATAATGTTAGTGGGAGATTCTATAATGAGAAACCAATGGGAATCTCTCGTTTGCTTAGTGCAAGGAGTTGTACCAACGGGTAGAAAAAGGGTAACATATAATGGTCCTTCCATGGCTTTCCATGCTATGGTGAGTGATATGAGTAAATTTGAAATTTTGAAATCTCTCTTTTGGGTATTATAAATTCAAGTATTTTGATTCTCTTGAACAGGATTTTGAGACTTCAATTGAGTTTTCATGGGCTCCACTTCTTGTTGAGCTGAACAAAGGACCTGAAAACAAGAGAGTTTTGCATTTGGATAAGATCGAAGAGAATGCCAAATATTGGACAGGAGTTGATATTCTTGTGTTTGATTCAGCTCACTGGTGGACTCATTCTCAACAATGGAGCTCGTAAGAGAGTGAATACAAAGACTTCATTTCTAGATCATATTAGCATTTTTAGTTAACATTATCTGATTATTACTCAATTCCATTTCTGCATTTGCTGATTGGAAGTTTATGTCATATAAACAACAAACACTTCGATTTTGCGATGAAAAAGAAAACACGAACATTGTTTGGTTACTCAGGCTTCAAATGAACTTTAAGTTTGTAGGTGTTTAAGAAAATTGTTTTATTTATCTAATTTCTCAAGAAAGTTGCTTATATCTTGAAGAAAGAAAGTGTTAGCATTTGTCTTGTATCAATATACTTCAACAGGTGTTGTGATTTGTGATCTATTTTGTTTTAGATGGGATTACTACATGGAGGGCCAGACTATGTACAAGTACATGAATCCAATGATTGCATATGAGAAGGGACTTACCACATGGGCCAAATGGGTAGATTTGAACTTGAATGCCGAAAAAACCCGAGTAATTTTTCGAAGTGTGTCTCCTAGGCATAACAGGTAAAAAAAATACATATCTATTGTAAGTTTGTGAAAAACTTTGAAATTCATATTCATCTGTTTTCTGTTGTTTTTCCAGAGACAATGGTTGGAAATGCTATAACCAAAGGCAGCCTTTAGCCTACTTCAGCCATCAGCACGTTCCGGGGCAGCTGCACGTGCTTCAGGAAGTATTGAAAAAGATGAGATTCCCAGTATACCTTCAAGACATCACATCAATGTCTGCACTTCGAAGAGATGGCCACCCGTCCGTGTACCGTAACAATTTGAGTCAGGAAGGGAAGCAACACCAGGAAAGTTTATCCTCTGATTGTAGCCACTGGTGTCTCCCTGGTGTGCCTGACATTTGGAATGAGATGTTAAGTGCCTTGCTTTGAGTTGAAATATTGCTGGAAGAGTTCATTGTGAAGTGATTAGATTCACTCTTCTGCCAGCATAGGTTTGTTTATCTCTTGATCTCACTTCTGGTGTTTCTATAATTGTTAGCTACTGCTTAGTGTGTTCAGTGTTGTATTGCAAAACGATATATGTTATCATCTAACTATGAACTTCCAAATCCAAACTCTGGATAGGGTATCTTGAAAGAAAGTGACAGAGAAGTTTGATATTAACTGAAATTCACTGTTAGATGTTCCAAAGAAGCTGGTTTTTTTTTTATATCCGTGAGTGTCTAGATCAGCTTATATATGTACCTTGACTAATCTGATGAGACAACCGGTCTGATCCTACACAAATCAACATTTGTGTGTAAAAAAAAAACTTGTAGGAAATTAATTCTTTAAGTAAGTGGTCACCATGGATTGAACCCATGATCTCTTCCTAAATAAGGAAACCCAAATATGATTGAAAAATATGAAATGTTGAGTACTTAAATACTAAAAAATTATAAATTTATTTTCCTAAGAACGAGCTGTAGAGTCATGTTCAAATGCTAGTTGACCATCAAAAGGAAAATATCTATTGTCTTGAGCTTTTTGGTGCATGTATATACTAGTGATATCTTAATTTTTTAAAAAATGCACAAAAGCTTGTAGAACAAGATAAATACAAGTGATATCATTGCCATGAACGGAATTCCAAGCTTTTGGATATAAATAATGTCGTTGACACGAATAAGACATCTCCAAGCTTCTTCAACTCAACAGTGCATTATTGAAATGCCCTGTTGATGACGATTAATATGTATCACACTTGTGTAACTTTTAAGATGTAATAAAACAATCTTAGAGCTCTAGCTTTATCAATGGGGAGCATGCCTCTTTTTCAGCTTCGTGAGCTCGTTGGGACTCAACCCGAAAGCCTTCTCCAAGAGCTCTTCTTTGATCCCGGATCCAAAAACAGCACTTGAAATTTTCATTAGTCCGGGATTTTGGCTGTCAAAACTCCCTATAATTGTTGCTGGAATTTCCCCAACATTCATTTGGAAGTGAACTAAGCCTCTCGGGAACACCATAACCTCACCTTTCTCAATCACCTTAGCAAAAATTTGGTTATTAGTATCAACAAATCCAGAATATACCTTACCTTCAAGAACAACAGCAACTTCGGTTGCTCTAGGATGGAAATGTGGAACATTAACACCTCCAACGTTGAAATCTGCCCGAACTAGAGACATTCCGAGCGTGTTTAGACCGGGAAATACTTTTGAATTAACAGCTGTGGACGAAAAGCCAGAATCATTGAACTTTCCAGGAAACTTTATGCCAGAAAAAATGAAGTCTTCTACTCTAGCAAGGGAAGAGTTCTTGCACGACGAATGAGAACTGCCTGCAGACGTTTTGTTCGGCAAGCAGAAGTCGAATACCGGATCAGGATCTGATGCCAAGGTCAGAGAACGATGGAAGAGGATGATGAAAAACAAAACCAACATTTTGAAAGCAAGACCTATATGAGTTTACCTTGGGTTATTTGAGATGACTTTGTTATATGAACTAAAGATATAGAAATGAAAAAATGTAACCAAATTGGCTAAAAAGTGGTGGGTTTTGGTAAATTTTAATTGCTATTTGGTGTCTTCTTCTTTTAGAAAACTTTGCTTGGGAAAGAAGAGAATGGATTAGCTAAGCCAAAATGATTGGTGGTTTGGTTTGTTTGCTTTTGCTTTCCCTTTTCTAATACTTAAAAGTCTTATCTTCTTTTCATTACTTTCATTATGGTTTGGAATTTAGAAAAGCAACCACGATTAGAAATTAAAAAGAAAAAAAAAATAATTCAAATACTACTTTTTCCTCCATTTTGTTGATCTTAGTTATTAAACTTTTAATTTTTCAATTTTATTTATTGTACTTTAAATAAATTTTAAATTTAGTCCCTATCAAAATTTATTAAATAATATAATAATTTTTCATGGCAAAGATATACGATAGGCAAACATATCTTTTTTAAAATCGCAATGCTTATATATATATATACATAACATATATATATATATATATAAATTAATTAATTAAAATATTTATACGCTATAACAAAGTTTTAAAAACAATGATAGAAATTGATAGACTTCTATTGTTGTCTATCAATGCTACTGATACAAGCATATCGACGTCTATCAATATCTATTATTGATATAATATAAAATTTTGCTGTATGTTGTAAATATTTTATTAAATTTGTTATTTTTGACAATTTCTTTATGTGCATTTTTTAAAATAACAAAATAAATTAAAATATTTACAACGCAAAATTTTGGATTCTATCTATCACTTATCACTGTAGCATATCAATAATTATCATCATAGAATTTGCTATAGGTTGTAAATATTTTGTAAAATCTACTATTTTTAAAAATTCTCCATTTCTTTATATATAAACTAAAATTAAACAAACTAAATGATATTTTAATCAAGAAATTACAAATGTATTGTAATAAACTTAGAGACGGGAATTTGAACCTGAAATTTCTCCAGATCCGATACACTTAGAATGAATTAACTAAATTCACGTTGGCTTTAATTTTCTTTTCTTTCGTGTGAATGACACAAATGATTTATAAATATTGTAATAATTGGACCAGTTGAGCTTTTTGTATTTTACTGTTTGAACTGATCTCACCCCAGATTCGCCCCACCTCAATTCCAATTCCCCAATTCCATTTTCTATTTCTTTTTAAAAGGTTAGGTTAAAGTATTTGAATTTCCTTCTATGGTCCAATAATAAATTTGAGTTTAACTTTTATCAAATTTAAAATATAGAAAAAATGAATTAAAATATTTACGAAGCATAACAAAATATCACACTTTATTTACAATAAATCGTGAATAGATTAAGATATATTATTGTGTTTGTTATGTATCATGATAGACACAATCTATCTTCTTAGTTTATGGTGATATATCATAGTTAGAATGTGATATTTTACTATATTTATAAATATTTTTTAAGAAAATTTCATGATGGTGCAGAATGAAAATATGATACTAATTTGTTTTTTTAGAAAGCTTTAACAATTAATTAAGACGAATTTTCATCTAAAAAATTTAACTAAAGACATGGATTATTTTTAAAATTCATTGAAACTACACAAACTAAATTTATTTAAACATTTGAGGGTATATCCATTAATATGTCTTTTGCAAGCTGTCTTCAGGGATCAAAGCCTCTCTCCATGAACATGGAGATGAGTTGTTCTACAGTTTTTGCCACAAAGCTGACATTAGGAAGAAGAAGACCAGCATGATACTCATTACCCTCAAACTCCGACTTCCTTAGAGTCATCCGATAGCTCTCGGTAGCGAATTTCGGGTGCCCCTTGGCAACTGCTACCTGAGATCATTAGAAAACACAAACAGCAGTAGAGAATCACCAGCATTCAGTAACTCTATTAAAACTCAACAGTGAGCAAACAACTATCAAAGTTCTATAGCTTTTAGCTAATTTCAACAGATTTAGAATGAATGTTTAGGATACAGCTAACATATTTTGAACATGGCTAGTCCAGATCTTATGAACGTCCCCCTCTCGGTTCATCTTAGGTTAAAATAATATATGAAAAGTTGATCTTTTATAACTTCTCTCTAATTTTTTGTTCCCTCCAAATTTTTAGAATGGAAAGATTGTATGTATGAAAATTTCTAGCTCAGGCTGTGGGGAAGATTAAGATTCAGAGGCTGACATTAAGAAAATACAGAACGCGGGAAGTGATAGAGTTTGATTCTCACTTGTTTGTTTGTTTTTCCAACCACAGCGATGAAATTTGAAAAGTATTTCTTGTTGAAAGAAAATAACAAAAGAACTCTTCAAAAAAGAAAAAAAAAAATGATCGTAATGCAACTTACACAATGTCCATTTCCCAGCTCTGAGATCCAAAATCTCCATTCTTTCAGAATTTCCCCTCCAACTTTAACCTGTATGTCATTCCACTCAATATGAAGAAACTCGACCTGCTCCAGCCCGGTTGCCATTCCACTTCCAATAGCTTTCACATATGCTTCCTTGAGAGACCAGTATCTGCTTCACAACAAAAGCAGTTAAGAACTTGTTTTTTTTTCTTCTTCTTCCAAAATGCATTTAGCTGAGAGCTAAACAACAAAGAGAGTTCAATCAAACCTGTAGAATTTAACTAAAACACTGAAGCTAGAGCCAGCATTCACGATATTCTTCCATTCTAAACTTGAAAAGTAAGAAGAGAAGTTTTTAACAAATTCAATGGTATCCTCATTTTGGGGAGTGGTGTAAGAGACAACGTCCAACCCCACAAGGCACAGAGGTTCTGATGCTATAACCACAAAATCTCCATGATGTGATACATTGAAATTGAAATTGGGAAATTCTGAGGCAAGTTTATCACATTCCTGGAAAAAAAAGTATAAGATTTGGATAATATTAGTTAACACGATTTTAATATTGTCAAACAAGCAAACATCCATGAAAGATGACTGTTAAGAAAGATACACGATGATGTTTAAAATTGTTGGTTGAGTTGGATCATACTAATATGGATAACGAAAATAAGTGTAACATGTAATTTTTATATTACAACCATACCAGATATGGCTTGCCTTCCAAAGTGCGCTTTATAATTATTTCATCGGATGGGATTTTCAATATATAATGTACAAGAGCATACTGAAGCAAACGACTCACAAGTGCACGTTTCCTGTCTTCCATCTTAAAAAATCTATGAACAAGGAAATACATGGAGGTCATCCACCACCACTATTTAAGAGTATACTATTTACAAACTAAACTTTGATGCTAATGAGAAGAAGGTCTTACTCAAATGCTAAAAAAAGAACAAAAAAACGTAAACAGATTTAAATCCCATTAGCTAATAAGGTTGGGTCAATGGTCAATAAAAGTCAGTGAAGATTGTAAAGAACATAAAATGCACGTCTTCAAGCTATGGTGACCTTGTTTGAGAGTTCTTGAACAAAACGAAGTTTATATCTACATAAAAACTACGAAATATTTATATTCTCCACGAGTTATGCCAAATCTTCTATGGAAAACTACGCAAGAATTCCACAACTGATCTCAGAAAGAGTTACAAACTTACAATCAATATCAATTTCGAAGTCAATATTCTGGACAAACAAACAGATATGAAGTAATCAAGTGATCATTCAAAATTAGTGTTTACAGAAATCAAATTTCAATTTATATGAATTTTTCAAAGAAGCAAACACAGACATAAAAGAAAAGGAAGCAAATATAAAACAGGAGAAATTGAGTTGCAGAATGTAACCTAAGGATGGAGGAATGTTCATGGCGAGGGAGAAGAGTTAGGGCAGAGGAGAACTCACGAGGAGAAGGGTTCCACTGAGAAATGTCAACAGCCCATCTCTGTACGCCCCTTTCCATAGCTACCAACTTACATAAGCTTCTTCAAGGTTTTTACGGTTAGCCATGGCGGCCGTTTTTCCTCTCTCTCTGTTCCTTTCCCTCCTTGTCTTGGGGAATCCGAAGATGACACCCGCCAACTTACGTAAGCTTCTACATTTGTTTTTTAATTTAAAAAAGTATCTGTTCACTTTATAAATAATATATAAAAAAAAAAGTTATCAAAAATAGAATATTTGACAAAAATATTTACACCTTATAAAAAAACAAATAACAAATGTAATGATTTTGTACCTTATAAGAAAACAAATAACAAATGTAATGATTTTGTATTTATGAGGTGCAAATGTAATGGTTTTGTATTTATGAAGTGCAAATAGTTTGTTAATTTTTCTATATTTAAAAAAAAACCAACAATATTTAAACTTAAGATACTTACGTGTGTTAAATATATTTGTAAGTGTTTAATTTTTAAAAAAAATTATTTAAAAAAACTAGTAAGTGATTTAGGTTTATTTTTAAAAAATTACCAAAAAAAATTTAAATAAAAATGATTTTTTTCAAAAACATTTTCTTTGTAGGCGAAAAAAGTACAATCAAATACCCAATGCATTGAGTCATCTTGGAGCTTCCAAACACGAAAAATTGGTATTTGAAGCTCAAAACATTGAAGGAAAATATGGAAGGAAAATCGTTTCAATTTCATCTCCTTAATGTTGAGGGGTGGTTTGTGATAAGTAAAAGTAAATGAGAAATTGTAATTGATTGTCATTTTAGGAATAACAATTAAGGATGTAGCAACATTTAAAAAAAATTGTAAATATAGCAAAACTATCGCTGATAGACTAGTATCACTGATAGACTATATCGGTGATAGACTTCTATCATTGATAGAATTTGACAAATTTTGCTATATTTGTAAATTTTTTAAAATGTTGCTATATACTTAATTATTTTGAATCTAATTGCTAAATTTGCAACTATCCCAAAGTAAATTTAGTATTTATAGATTAAATTAGCTTTTTACACCTCAAAACCCTAACCCCCAACACAAATATCCTTCTCGAGGTATAAGAGTTCAAAACTTTTTCGCTAATCTTGACAAACTTAATTGGATCAAAATGCGGAGTACGCTTGAAAAAGGCATCAACAACAGAAAACATTTGAATCTCCTTTTGAAGGAAACAAGTTCAGGAAATATAAATCAGCTGAGTTGGGCTCGTTTTTGAGTTACCAAGTTCTACGACTTTAACAAAAGAAAGTCGAGGGCGAATTTTATTACCTCATAGGCTCTCGTATATATCTCATAAGCCAGTTTAATCTACAGTAAAATATACATACAAAATATGTTTAAAGAAAGAAAAATTAGTAGAGTACAACTCTTAACAGGCTTTCTAAGAATATAATCAGCCAATATAGAAATATTCTTACAAATGTTTAAAGTTGTTGTCAGAGAACTCTCTTGATCATTGTCCTTGTAATTCCAGCAAAATACACAACAAATCAGCAACTGTGAGTTTTGAGTTCTTAAAAACAACGCTCATTGCTTGAACTGCCTCATTTTTTGTTGGCTTCTGCACTACTTGTTGTCATAAAGGACTCCCCACAGCCACACTGACCTTTGGAATTTGGATTGATAAAGATAAACTCAGATCTACCAACAAGAGAAAAGAGAGAAAAAAATAAGCTTCAATGGCCACTGAATATAGTGGTTCAAGAGGTTAAAAGATTGAATTTGAATTTGATTTGACATAGAGACTCAAAATAACCCGAATCTAATGAACCCTTTTTTTGTCCATCCATTGCAAGGTAGAGGATCAAACCCACTGAGCTATAGTCAGATGAACTGAATCTAATAAACTTAACAGTTATCTCTTAAGCTGTATTAATTATATTCACCAGCTTGTGGATGTGTTAAAGATGATCTAAATGAACTCTCGAGCTTGAGAACTAATTAAAAGAATTAATTAACCTTGAGAACTAACCTTGAATTCTGTATTTATGATAGACTTAATACAACCCACAATAAATCCTAACTAGAGCAATTACATCACTAACTCTTGTAACAAGCAGGATATTTCATCAACTTAAGGATGGATATATAGAGCTGAATA
Source organism: Cucumis hystrix (assembly GCA_025688845.1). Lineage (NCBI taxonomy): Eukaryota > Viridiplantae > Streptophyta > Magnoliopsida > Cucurbitales > Cucurbitaceae > Cucumis > Cucumis hystrix. The sequence continues at coordinate 17,021,356 of CM046892.1, read as the reverse complement.
CATTAAATTCTAGGAAAGAGATTTATCAAATACCTTAATTTGTCATCGACAAAATCCATCTTTGTTCCTATTACGTGCATTAGAGCCTTTGGTTCAATCAGTATTTTCACATTTTGATCCTCAACCAGCTCATCAAACTTCCCTTTCTCATCTGAAATATTTGCAAAAGCAAAATGTTAAATGAAATACTGCAATCTTGAAGTATTTTGAAAGATAGAGATCGTAACTATAGTCAATTAATGCCAAACGGAGATAAAGGATGAATCCTATTTCTTGCATAAAGAAAATGTTAACGATAATGTGATAACAAAAAAACTGAGGTAATGCCAAGTTAGAAAACTCTCCAATAATGAGCAACTCCATAAAAACTTAAATTGTAAATACTGTTAACTGAGAAGACAGTCATATTAAATAAGCACAAGGAATAAAAGAATCCCAAGCCACAAAGAGCATAAAATCTCAAATTTCAACCACCAAACATGTTAATAACTATTCTCTTCAAGCTGACCCATGGAGAATTGCTAACCCATTTATCTTCTAAGTGAACAGAAATAGCACTTTGGTCTAATAACATTATAATTAATCATAGATACCCAATCCAATCTTGCTATGTTCTCAGAATAGCCAACATACACCACAATCTAAATGGTGCTTGATGGAAGCAAATATTCCACCATAAATTTTGGTGGACCGTGTATTTAGTTTGACATTTTTATATATCAATAACAAAATAATCCCTGTGCCATAGGTTAGAGAAGGAAATCATCGAATCCAAACTCTCTGTTCCATAGCATCGTTAATTCATAACTGATTCTATAAGATACAGAATGATGTACAGACTGAAGTAGTTAAGTCAATTCTCCTCTCATACATAGGTCCCTGGCCCTGTATGTAAAATCATCGATAGTCAATCAACTTATGCATTCAGGAACATCAAGTTTTATCGTTCAGATTTGCCGTTGTTAAGCCTAGCAAGAACTGAACAGCTCATCTCCGAACAACTTACATACCATACCTATGCCCAATTCCGGTTATAACAATTACAGAATCATTTGACCTTCTCAATATTTTACGTCTAATCATCATAATAGATCACGGTCTTAAATCCTAATTTGGTAATTGGAGCTGGAAACAGTACAAAGATTAAAAAAAAACATCTTCTAAAAGACTAGTTCCAAAACATCTCGTCTAAACTATTAGGTTGTATCGCTCACATACACCAAACACCTATTCATCTCCAATAAAATCCAAAATCAAAATCTAATTCAAAGAAAAGAGATAGAAAATCGACAAATTCAATCACATGGGTAAAAGAGAAATTACGTAGAATCAATAAAAAGTTGAAATTCATTAGACTATTACGGACCTGCGTAGTTGAGAGTATAGGATAAACCATTACAACCGCGCGCCTTGACGCCAAGACGAAGGAATGGACGTTGGCGCTGTTGAAGAAGTTGTCGAATTCTAGCGGCAGCGGCCTCCGTGAGAGTAAGAATTTGGCGGCGAGCGGCTGGTCCGGCCTTCTGAGAAGCGGCGGCGAAAAAGGAAGACGAAGAAGCTGCCATTTTCTCACCTCTTGTTGCCTATCGATCAATTTTCTCCTCCGCGAATTACAACTTTCAAGTGTTTTCCGATATACGCATTTTGCTTGAAGTACAATTGTCGTAATTTTGTTAAATTGAAAGTTATTATTTTTAAATGGTTATTAAGAGAAAAAAGAAAGAAAAGAAAAAAAGTTATTATTTTTAAATGGTTATTAAGACAAAGGGGAAAAAAAGAAAGAAAAGAAAAAAAGTTATTATTTTTAAATGGTTATTAGGAGAAAGGGAAAAAAAAGAAAGAAAAGAAAAAAGAAAACGTCGCCTGAGAGATTCGAACTCTCGCGGGGAAACCCCATGTACTTAGCAGGCACACGCCTTAACCACTCGGCCAAAGCGACTGTTGTTGAGTACTTGAATACAACATTTTTTACTTCAACAAATTTTATTATTACTTCATCCAAACATAAATTTAGAAAAGGGAAAGTGTAAAAAATTATGACAAAATACTTGACTTCAAAAAAAAAAAATCAAATATAATAAATAGTTTGTCAAATTCTTCTATTTTAAAAGAACTCCATTTTAAAATCTATTAATTTAAAAAAATTATCTATATGAACAACTTTTAAATTACCGGTCAAAATTAAAAAAGAGTAAGTCTATTCAATTTCGAACTTGAGTTCTATATTATATGTTAAATTAGTTAAGCTTATAGATACTACTTTGTTTGTATTTTCAACTCTAGTTTAGTTTGATTATTGTACTTTTAAACTATCTATTCTATTTATAGTCGGTGTATTTTTAAAAACTACTACTTTAGTTCCTATTTACAAAATTTAACATGAAATTTAGAAAAAGAATGAAACTAAAATTAAGAATTAATAGAAAAACATTGTGTGTGTATAGAATGTACCAAATTAAACACTTCGAAAATATTGAAAGCAAGTTGATTTAAAAAAAGAAGCATATTCTAATGCTAAAGTTTCCTTTTAACTATCCATCTAGGATGCCATCTTACATTTAATCCTCTCTTCTAAACAACTTTGATTTGATTGATAGGAATGTTGGAGAAAGTTCTCCTTTTATCTTCAAATATCTCTGCTAAAAGACATATTCTAATGCTAAAGAGATTTGAGAAAATTGGTTGACTGTGTACAGCTAAAAACTACGGGTATATTATAATTGTGATTTTAAATTGTTAAAAATGATTTTTTTTTGTAGCTTTTGGATAATGAAAATGAAATTTTACAATTTCATAATCATTTCCAAACATTGTTTTAAGAGAAACTAGTGATTGAGTAGTATGAGCCAATGAAAAAGGATGACAAAGTACAACTGCAACCTAACTTCTCTTCTCTCTCTCACACAAATAAAAGAAAAAGTATATCTGAAACGTTCTAATTGGAGGACAGTTGAACTATACAAAAGATGAGTGTAGTCCAACTGCACTTTGATTTTTCCTAATGAAAAATGTGAAAATTGGAACCCTTAAGAAGTCTGAAAATTCCCCACCTAGCTCCTAGCTTATGGCTTAGTACATTACATATTGACCAAAACAGGAGTTTGTTTTAATAGATTAGCAGTTCAACACTCCCACGTGAGTTACAAGCATAGAAGACTCAAAATCACACAACAAATTGTACCTCTTGCTTCTTCTCATGTTGTACCTACAAATCACTAAATAAATAAACTTCTGAATTCCCCATTTGCAAGTTGGCATAGCTGATTGTAAGATGCAGTATCTGAAAAAAAGAGGTAAATTTCAAGTTTAGTTGATGAACATATAAAAAACAAATCATTAAAGCCCGAGCAAAATTGGGGATAACACTGCTCCTCCTTAACAACAGAGGATGGCAAGTCAGGGGAAGGCAAAACGTCACAAAAACCTATTCTCCCTTTCGGTAATTCCACGATGATTCTCAATGGAATAAAAGAGAAAACAATCTTTGTCCACATATAAAAAAAAAAAATCTGTCTAATATGTTTATGACCGAATACCAAACAGTTCATGTAATCTAGCATTTATGATGGATAGAGAAAAGATAGATCATGAAAGAACAAATGGCATTTGCCAAGCTTTCAAACCTATTGGCAGATATTATAGAGACTAATCTCGTGGGACTACCTATTTGACTCTACAACATTTGTGTGTTAAGAAAACTCTAGAAAATTAACTCCTAGTAGGTGGTCAATGTCGATTGAACTCATGACCTTTTAGTTAGTTAGTGAGACTGTCTCCTTTTTTACTACTAGACCGATTGATTCATGATTGTTTATTATCTATATCTCATAAGGATAACATGAAGAAATGGTTAGAATGCATACCAAAAGTGGTTCCAAAGTCTGTCCAATTTTCAACCTTGATAGTCTTGTTGCTTTCAGCAATACCAACTACCTCTACGAAGTTCATGTGAGGGACCGTGGGCAAGCCATAAATAGTCAATTGTTGTTCATCCGTAGATTTTCCCGTAACAATTCCACCATCACTTTGGATAACTTGAACCACTGCTCGAATCTTTCTTCCACAATGCATGCTCAATAACTCACAATTAACAAAAACTGCAGGGTTTGACGTATCCATATCCTGAAAAATCAACAAGGACGAATGGCATGATGCTTAGGATTATACAGTTAGTGTGATAACATCACGACAGTATAATGTTCAAACCAGACTAAATTAACTGGAAACATGTGTAGTCTACACTTACAAATTGAATAAATCAAGGCAAAAACCAGTTTATAGTTTTACCCTTAAACTTTGGAGATTGTATCATTAAAACCTCAAAATATATTTGTATCAATTTAGAATCTAAATAATGAATCAATTCAAATCAATTACTAGTAATCAATAGCTATTTTTACATCCATTTAAAACGTTCAAAATCATCTAAATAATATCATTCAACAGATTACCAAAGTAGCTAAGTAATGCTTTCTAAATAAAGTATCAGAAAAAATGAATAGATGAAAGGATAACTTAAATTTAATGAAAAGTCTCATGCAATTATGAAAAATACATTAACAGTATTAAAACTAATTCTAATCGGATAGGTCTAAATTGATTCAATGTTCAAAATTAAAGGCTTGGATTGATACAAGTTCAATGTTTAGATTATAATTATAAAGGGATTTCCCCCTTATAAATCTAATATGATAGCACTCCTTCTACATTCAAGGGAGAAAGCAAAAGCGTGGGAAAGCAAATTAAGAACTCTATTCCACAGAAGTAAAATGTCTTTCACCAAATAAATAAACATCATCGTTTAGACTCAATGGTAAAACATCAGGAACAAACAACTTAATGCAACTATAACATTTAGCACAACAGACAATTGAGATCATGACCTGTAGTAATCTGTTCAACTCATGGCGTTGCGTATAACAGAATCGATGCAGAAACAGAATCCAACTTTAAAAGAAACAAACACGGAAAGGCTTGTAGGCAAACCAATTTTAATTTCCATTGCTACCATAACATACAACTACAACGAGAAGAGCAATTAATTACACTGTTTTGTGCGAAGAAGAATACAATCGATCAAATGAAACATTTCGATCAGATTATCACAGCAACTACCTTACGTACAATATAGAAGAAGTTCAAGTTGTTACATATCGGAACGATCTAAGTAGGAGAGAGTCTCAAACCCTAGATCTGGTGCCTCAGAACCATTTCTAATGCGTACCTGTGAGACGATGAGTCTTCCTTGCACGATTGAGAGAGAGAGAGAGAGATTGAGAATTTTAAGTGACTAACTGAGAAGAGGCGGGAATTTATGGCGGGAATTTATACCAAAATTTTGTTATTTATTCCATTTTTCTTGATTTTTTTTTTCTAATAACTAAATATTTACAGAATATAGCAAAATTTCAGATTTTATTCATAATAGACACCGATAACAATGATAGAAGTTTATAATTTTGCTACTGTTTAGAAATATTTTAGTTTAATTTACTGTATTTAAAAATGCCCCATTTATTTATTGATTTTTAAGTCATATCATTTAGTCGGTTTCTAATGAAAAAAACTTGGGTCCGGAATGCACCCATCTCATCTTCACGGTACAAAAATAAAATAAAAAATTATTTTTAAAAATAAATTTTTAGTTTTAGTTTTGTGTATTAGAGAAAGAAAAAACACATAATATATTGATACATACATCCTAGAATGCACCTAATCATTTAGGTTAGCAAAATGAATAAAAATATTTACAAAATATATTACTATTAGGTATAATGCATATAGATAGTGATATTTGGTTATATTTGTAAATATTTTCAAAAGTTTTATCATTTAAAATAATATTTCTGTAATTTGATATTTTCATCATTTTTTAAAAGAAATCGGTTATGGATCGCCTCCCAAATAGAAAAATTGTCGCTAATAATGTGGTTGGATTTTCATTTTACAAAATTAACACCATTTTTTGAAAACCGTTCAAACAATATTTCATGATCCATTTTGAGTGAGATTGATCACTCAGAATTTGTACCCATTTTACAATTCAAAAAACACACCACATACAAATTTTAAAAACAAACTGTTATATCACCAATCGATAAAATTTGTACTAATCATCCAAGACGATATGGTAATTGAAAATTGTATGGAATTTACATTCTTTTTGGTAAGGATTCACATTAAGCTCCTAATAGTATAAAAAGAGAGAATTATCTTCTGGGACTAAAAAGTTGTAATATTACATAGGATGAGCTAACATTGTTGAAGGAGCAAATTGCAATAGAATGGAGAATTATGCTATACATCATTTGCAAATAAGCCCCTACCAAAAAAAAAATTAAAACGAAAAGAAAAAGAAAAAAGAATAATTTTGTTGATTAGTCCTTCCAGACTGGAATAATTCCTTGTGCAGCCAAACGCTTCTCAATCCAGAAAACTATAAGCTTTCCTGAAACTTTCTTCTCATCGACCAAAAATGGCTCAACCGAGCTTCCTCCATTGCCATATGAAGATAGTGAAAACCCTTTTGGACCTGTTCGTAATCCAACCATTGAAGAGTCCCAAATATGGAGCTTAGATATTTTTGTTCCGTTTTTCAACAATACTCGTGCTATTTTAAAAGTTGTAATATTACCCCATTGAAAAACTACCACTTAGAATAGAAATCGGTTGGAACTTGAGATGGGAATCATAACCTAGAATAGATATGGTGGTGTTCAAGTCCTAATTTCTATTCGAAGTCACCACTACACTATTTTCAGGTCCAAAAGCAGTTTTTAAAAACTATATGAAAAGTCGATGATAATTTAATAACTTTTGAAAGGATAGGAGTAGTTGGGGTACTTATTGTAATTTATGTTATCTAAGAATTTATGTACCTGTGAGGCCATTGGGGAAGAAAGCCCAAAATGAGTAAGAGACTCCATTTTTCAAGAACGAGCCATCCAACTGCCATGGTCAATTCAAATTCAATGAGACAAAAGCTATGGGTTTGTGATCAGTGAAAGAGAATTGAGGATGAGAGAAACTAACTCTGTCGTCTTGGAATGATAATGCAACATCGGAGACATCGGCTTGTGCTTCAAGAATTGCTTTCAATGAAGGTATGACTTCTTCCTTCATCAACTCGGGCAGTGGCTTCACTGGGGCTTTTGCTGGCGGTTTGGCCTTTGCTGGAGCTTCCTTTGGAACTGTCTTTATCTCCTTTGGTTCGGCAGCAACTGATAGAAAAAGACTTCTATTTCAGCAGATGCCATAAACTGAGTATTAATAAACACAGCAGAAAGAAACAAATGAACCAAAGCCTGCCCTTTTCGTTTGGAAGAGAAAAGATAGTAAAAATATTATAGTCACCGAAGATGCAAGACACTCTAGTTTGGCTAGCATCTTTGTCCAACACATGTCAGATACTTGATCACTCCAACACTTATTAGACAGGATACCTTTAGCACATTGGACTAATTAAATACAAGTCCCAACATTTATGACACACATATTAAGAACTCGTTAAGTCTAAGAAAACTCTTTTTTTAACATATAAATGCATAAAATTGTTGATGTTGAATCCCCTTTTGATATAAAAATGATATGTAATTTTAATACACACGTTCTTGTTGTGTCGAAGCTCTAGACTTCTTAAAAATAACGTGTCTTCATGTTCGTATCATGTCTATATGTATCCACTATCTATTCTCCTTGGAGGTCACTCTGTCTGTCATTCTTTCAGTGATGTACATTGAAAAATCCGTGAGCACCTAACCTGTAGGAGTAGATGATTCCTGCAAGGTAGAGCAGCATATGACTTTGCGTTCAGCTGCAAGCTTATGTACCATCTGCACAAGTCAACTTAAGTTACATCTACCCTTTTTGTTAACATTTATACATACATACATACATAATTTATGCATACGTAATACATGCATATATATACAAATACATATACATACGTATTTATTAGATTTTGCTAGTGATGTACATTGAACAGAGATGCTAGATTCCAACTATAATTGCAAAAGCTAGGTGATATATCACTCCACTGTTTTATTAGATTTTGCTATGCTAACAAATACAGGCTACAAAAAGGTCATGGATGGAAGAAATACAACAAACAAATACAGGCTACAAAAAGGTCATGGATGGAAGAAATACAACAAGATAACGAATGGAAGAAAAACTTACATTTCTAGAAACAATTCAAAGAAAAAGATAGCTGAGGCAGAAATTATGGCTAAACCATTCTGATGTCCTTAGCCACAACTACCTATATCATATCACTGCTTGAGCAAAGTAGTTATGAACGTATAAGTGCCTCATATCTTGGATTTGAATTCTCTTTTCTATATTTATATTGTAATATTCATGATCTATATACATATTAATCTAATCATACCTATAGGATCATTTTGAACTATCTAGTACAGTGAGTTGAGGGTATGGTTACCGTCTTCTTTATCTTATGAGTCCATTTTGAACTCTCTATACATAACTGAATCTCTCCTTCCCTGCTCTCTCTCTCTCTCGTTTATCACTCTGCCCCCAATTGAAACAGGAGAGCAAAGAAATAGCCAAACACCGGCAAGAATAATTGATAATTAATTTTTTTTACCACAATCCCTCAACTTTTATTTTTGGGTTAGCTATACATCCTAAGTTCAACCACTTATGAAGTTGTTTCTTCTGCCATTAATATTGACAACTATTTGTTTCACCATGTGCTAATTTCCAATCCCACAAGTGACAGGAAATATTATGAATATGGATTTATTAACTAAATTTATCGTAACTCAATCAGTTTAAGCTTTGGTGATCAATAATAATATAACATATCAATCCCTGAAGTAGTTCAAGTACAAATTATTTCAAAGTCCCAATATTAATTTTCTCTTCTGCTAACTACTTTAATCTGGCATCTAGTTTTGCAAACCAAAACTACCTAACATGGCAGTTTTTAAGCTTCATTTTCCTCTTTTCTCTCGTATAACTCAAACACCACACAGCTAGTCGCAATCGGAAGAACATAACCAAACAAAATCAACCACGAGTTCCTTAAGAACTGTGCTGTAAAAAAGAATACGAAATTCCAAAAGGGTATAACGAAAATTGAAGGTCTATTCAGAAGAGAATGAAAACAATAACAAATTGAGAAGAACAACATGGAATCGGAATGGGAATGGGAATGAGAAAACGTACCATGTGAAGGGAGAAAAGTGGAGAAGGTTTAGGATTGTGGGGGAAGTAAGTAGCAGTTGAAACTCCAATTCCGCGTCCTCCTTTGAGAATCATTGCCATCTGAAACAGAATGGAGGAGATGGGAATTTAGGGTAGAGAATTATGATAGGTAGTGAAGATTTAGAGGTGAATCTTTGGTGTAAGGAAGCTGACAACAATGGCGAATGGAAGGGCTTCTCATTATTCTGTGTTAACAGAGTTTTGTGATCCACATACTCATCCAAAACAATTTCTGCCACTGCTTCCTTTTTCTTTTTCCTACCCTTTTTCATTTTTTTTTTCATATAAATTTTTTAAAATAAACATTAAAACTATACATCAAAAAAATTGTTTTAAACTTTGGAGGCTCGAAAATATTTATAAATGTAGCAAAAATTTATAGTATATTATAAAATAGGTGGAGGACAATTATAAGACAGGTGGACGACAATTATAAGACATCTCTCCCCCTGATAGATGATAATAGAGAAAATTTTAAAAATGACAAATTTTACAAAATATTTACAATCTACAGCAAATTCTATCACTAATAATCATTGATATGTTGCAGTAATAAAATACTATCAGGGATATAATTAAAAAAAAATTGCTACAACTTGTAAATATTTTAATTTATTTTGTTATTTTTATAAATGTTCTATGACAATAATTTATATATGTTTATAGTACGAAATTTTTTAAAAATAGTAAATTTTACAAAATATTTTTAAAAATATTTACAACCTATAGCAAATTCTATCGATGATAATCATTGATATGATATAGTAATAGAAGACTATTAGTGATAAAATTCAAAATTTTGTTCTAGTTTGTAAATATTTTAATTTATTTTGCTATTTTTAAAAATGTTACTTTATAGTATCTATAAATGATATTTTAGTATATTTGTAAATGAGACATTTTAAAAATATTTAAATAAATTAAAATATTTATAATAAAAAAATTTGGGATAGAAGTCGATCACTGCCTATCAATGCAGCTGATAGAAGTATCTGTCTATTATTGATAGAATATAAAATTTTGCTTTATATTGTAAATATTTTGTCAAACTTGCTATTTTTTATCATTTGCTTTTGTAATTTTTTTTTTTTTTTTACATTCTGCTTTATTTAAAAAACAACCTCGAAACTTCTCAACTTTTGATAATTTTGTAGCTGTATTTATATATTAAAATTGTGACGATGATTTGTATTAATGAAATGATCATTTTATTAGAGTTACTTACAATCATTCATGCATCAATTCATACACGTGTATAAGTTTTTTCAATTGTCAAATGTAGAAATTAATTATTGGAATACATAAGTGATTCTTAGTTAATAGAAGGTTAAAAATTACAATAAGAAATTTAGCTCAAATTCTTTTCCATTTCATCCGCACGTAACAAATTAGAGTGGTATATTCATATCATAACATATGAACAACAAGAACTATTCTTCTTAATAAAACTCGAACTCAAAGTGAAAAAATTTGATGGATGAAATTAGTTGACTCGAACTAATGACATCTCACCTTAACTGACATTTGTATGTATGAAGGTTTGTGGTTCAAATTCTCACCATTTTTTAAAATAGAAAAATAAGACTATAAATATTTTAATTATTTATTTCATCTAAAAATACATAGTTAAAATAATTTCAAAGCCGATTATTCCTTGATCATTGAAGTTAATATATCATGAATGGTTGTAAACGTACTTAAACCTTATGATATTTTACCTTAACTATTGTATGTCAATAACCCTCATGCGTACAGACACTCACGGATATAAAAATAACAAAATAAATCAAAAATTTTACAAACTATAGCAAAATTTTGAATTCTATCAATGATAGTCACTGATAGACTTTTATCACTGTCTATCAATGCTAATGATAAACATATTAGTGGCTATCAATGTCTATTATTGATAGAATCTAAATTTTTTGGTTAAATTTTTTGGTAAAACTTAACTTTATACAGAATTTCATAATGAAGCAAACAATGGTAGTTTATTAAAGTATCAGCCGAAAGCAAAAACTTTAACTGAAATTAGACAAAAGTGAGAATCTTTGTAAATAAACCTTTTGTTTTTTATAATAACCAAATGATGATGATAATTTGTTAAAATAAAAACAAAAATCAACAACATGTTTAAATCAAGGAAGAAAATTGAAACATCTTCATACTTTAATTAAAGGTAAATTATCCTTTTTTATCTTGATGCTTTAGAATTTGTTCTGTTTTGAATATATTTATTCTTATCATTGATAACTTTTATCACTGTTTATAAATACTACTGATAGAAACATATCAATGACTATCAATGTTTATTATTGATAAAATCTGAAATTTTTATTATATATTGTAAATATTGTCAATTTTACTTTTTTTTTTTTTTTTTTTTTATAATTCTCCTCGTAAAAAACATTTATTAAAAAAGTAAACATTTCTAAAAATAACAACATATTGAAACTATTTACAAAATACAGCAAAATTCATCCAACTCTTCTTAGTAAATTTAAGTTTTTTTCTTATATTTTGTAAATAGTTTCGTTTTCTTTGTTCCTATCCATAACAATTCCTTTAAAAAATTGAAAAATTGTCAAAAATAGCAAATTTGACAAAATGTTTAAGAGTTATAACAAAATTTTAGATTTTATCTATAATAACATTTGATAGTCGCTGATATATTTCTATTAGTAATATTGATAGCCTCTCATAAAAGGATATCTAACTATCATTGATAGAATCAAATTCATTTATTTGATAGCTTTTAATCTATTTTGCAATTTTTAAAAATATCCCTATGTGTATATATATTTATTAAATTATAATAAAACTAAAATTACACGTTTAAAAATTCTTAAATGAAATTGAATAAGTAAGAAAATAGTATTTTATTTATTTTATTCTTCACACACATTATATATATCCACGTAAATTCCCATTTCTCAAAACAGTGGTGCATTAATTAGTTTGAGTGAATAACAGAGAGAGAAGAATGGGAAGAAGAAGAAGAAGAGAAATGGTATTGATCATTTTGATTATTCTTTATTCATATATGGTGCCTTCTTCCTTTGCTTTGAAACAACTCTTCTCAATAGGTCAATTATTCTCCACTTCTCTTCTTCTTCTTCTTCTTTTTCTTCAATGATTATATGCTTTTCAATTTAGTCCTTGATCTTCGATTAAATTATAAGATTAGTTTTTAAGCGCTTTCATAATTATTGTTTTATTTGTTATTTTTAAAGTTAAAGTTGGACGTTGGTATACACTATATTTAATTATTTATATCTATCTATGAGTGCTTCGTGTTACTCGATATCTAATCATGATAAATAAATAATAAGGAAAAAAATTTTAAAAATAGCAAATTTTATAAAATATGTACAACCTATAACAAATTCTATCACCGATAATCACTTATATGCTATAGTGATAGAACACTATCATTGAAAGAATCCAAAATTTTGCTATAATTGGTAAATATTTTAATTTATTTTGTTATTTTTAAAAATGTCCAAAAAAAACTTATTTTCTTTGTTAGTTAATTAACCACTTTAATTAATCATTTACTTATTCTCTTTGTTTTGTTAATTAACTACTTTAATTAATCATTTTCTTGTTCTACTGCTAACTTCTTAGGAATAATTTCAAAAAAACAAAAACAAAAACTGATTTTGTTTAAGAAAAATGGCTAAAAACAGAACAAATACTACTTGTAATTAAAAAACAAATGTAAATTTCATAAACATGAGAAAGAAAAAAACAATAATTAATTACCAAAATCAAACCTTTATAACTTGCGATTCATAGAAATTAATATTGATACTATAGTTTATGTGTATATATTTTGCAGATTCTAAACAACAACGACTAATTGGGAGAACAAGCTACAACAATATAAGTTTAACAGTTGTTGAGCATCGAAAATCAGGAGTTAGGGGCATCATCCCAATGTATGGAGCAGGAGCTTCTTCACGTCGTCGTGGAAAACACCGCAATTATGGAAACCGTCATAACAACTACGTCGAGTTTACAATCGTAATTGAAGTTTTCATCTCTATTGCAACTTTGCTTAGATTCATCTAATATCAAATACATCCCAATTCATCAATCAACAATAATAATGTAAGCATTAACTTTTTAATTTTCCTACCTACATATAATAATTCATACAGCTTCTAAATAGATTTCACATTGTGCATTATAAGTCATAAAAAAAAGTCTTTCTAAACGGTAATTGAAATCGAAAACTTATTAAAAAGGTAATAATACAAAATTGAGTCTCTAATATTTTATATACATCTCGAGATGCACCCATCTTTATATATTCGTTTCTCTCCACTCACATCAAACATATAATTAAAATATTTCATAAAAAAAATTGGTCATAAATTTGATTGGACAATTTGACGGGATGCGCGAAGATATAGTCTAAGATACATCTAAGTATTATTTTTCATTTATATTTATGCCTCATTACTCCATTATTCAACGTCATACATGGTGAGAATGAAAATTAAGGAGGGGAGAGACGCATACTTCGACGTAACACTTGACTTCTCGTGACGTGACAAGAGAGGACTTGTTATTATTTTTTGTTCTCATCCAATATGACAAGGGGTTTTTTCTTTTTCTTTGTATTATATATGGACTCGTTCGTTGGTAGAGAATTGACTCACAAATATAATAAGCCAAACAATGATTATATATATAGGTGGATAAACGAATTACGAAACTTGATTATTGAAATCAATTAGTCAATGAAGAAAAACTCAAAGGATAGCTAACAATTTGAGTTGATGGGAAGGACATGCTAAAATAAATAAAAACAAACATATAAATAATAACTCTTTATAGTCTTATTCTAAATATAGTACTCAAATTAATTAAAGAAAATAATGTATAGGAAATAGTCGTAACCTATAATAATCACACTAACATTTTTAAAAATTTATAAATATAACAAAATCTATTAATGATAGTTATTATGTATTGATAAACTTTCATAGTCTATTAGTAATTAATTAATCATATTATTGATGGTCTATCACTAGTAAATCACACTAGAGTCTATCAACAATAGACCATATTTACAATTTTTTAAAATTGTTGCAACATGTGCTAATCACTTCTAGGAAAATTATTCTTTCAATTTAATAACACATGATATAATAAGAACAAAAATATTTTTGTTATTAGGAACACGGTAAAAAATAGTAAAATATTAAAAATATTTACAAAATATAGCAAAATTTATAATTTTTTATTATTATTAGTCAATGGACAGAAGGGCACATAAGATAAGACTAAAAATTCTTCATTATTTTCACTATAAATTAGTTCAACTAAGAAATAGTGAACAATAGAGAGAAGAAAATGGGAAGAAGAAGAAGAGAGATTGCATTGATTTTGATTCTGATCTATTCATCTATGATGTCTTTTCCCTTTGCTTTCAAACAACTCTTCCTAACAGGTCATTTTCTTTATTCTCTCCTCTTTTTTCACTTAAAAAAGTTAAGTGTCAAACGAAAGATTCGAACTTTTCACATCTTTGATAGAATAGAATAGAATGTTATGTCAATTACGTTACACTTGTTTTAACACTTTTCTACATACCTTTCTCATCCCAATTTGCCTAATCATATCATAGGGTTACTATTTTTTCTTCTGGGTAACAATTTCTTGATATATTTTGGACTTTAGAGACAATCTAACTGTCTAATAGCTCGATCGTTATTCATTAACCTATATGGTTATTTTTAAAATTCAAAGAAATAGATATATACGTGTGTGTGTACTGCAGACAACAGTAATCACCAAGAAAGTGAGCATATGGAAAAAC
Organism: Cucumis hystrix; assembly: GCA_025688845.1. NCBI lineage: Eukaryota > Viridiplantae > Streptophyta > Magnoliopsida > Cucurbitales > Cucurbitaceae > Cucumis > Cucumis hystrix. The sequence continues at coordinate 17,006,298 of CM046892.1, read as the reverse complement.
AATATGGTAGAAGATACAATGTAGAGGGTCGACATGGTTATACAAATGGGATCCCAACACATATAGCAATTACCCGCAGAGGAGGAAGAGCCGGTGGCGGCGGCGGAGGTAACGGTGCCGCAGGAATTCACGATCAAAACTGCATGAAGTTGATAGCAGCTGCAGTTTCCATATCAGTTGCATATTTGTGTGGACTTATTTGATATATGAACAATAATACATATCCAAAAACAATATATTCAATATTAGTGTGGAAACTAATAAGTTGTTCGATGTTTTTGATAAAAAAAATTATCTCAATTATAATGGGATGTTTTTGTTTGATTTGATTGAATATATATATGTAAAATTTGTGATAAACTATAGTGATTAAGCTGGAGTTATTTGGAGTTTTTTTGTAAAAGTACGAGTTTGGATTATTGTACAGATTCGATCGATTTTGATAAACTTGTATTTTGATGGTGAAAAGAGTCTAACTCAACTTACATATAAGTGTATTAGCATGACCATAAAGCCTGGATTGATCGAATCCCTCTAAAAGTTGTGATATTAAGAATGCCGTTATATTGAATTTGGTCATGCGTTAAGTTGAATTTGCTTGAGTATGTGTTTGAATTCTATTTTTGTTACACTAGATTGTTAATAGTAGTGCATTTTTGTTCATTTGGCCTTTTGATATATATATACGGTTAAAAATAAGAACTACCTATTTATCGAAAATTTTGTAATTTGGTACATTTTCAGACAACAACGTAAAGCCATATTTAGGAGAATAATATACTCAAGTACGGTACATATGTTTGGTAATTCATTAAACGCATAAGAAAAAGTTTTTTTTAATTAAAAAAAGTCAAACTCATCACAAATGTTAATATTACCTCGCTTATATAAGTTTAACTATTTATACTTAAAACATAATGGCAAAGGGAATTGAGGATCGAAGAGGAAGAGAGAATTAAACAAAACTCAATCAATAAAACATTTTTCACTATACATTACTCAATTTTCCTACTCAACTCGACGTACTTCTCATGGGAAAATTCTCAAATACAAAATGAGTATCGTACTGCTTTTGTCTACGTTATAAATTTATCTTCATAAATATTAATAGTTGATCCTTCTCGACACAACTTCACTTCGTTAATAAAAAAACACGTTATTTTTTTTTGTTCATGTGCATACGAACCTAATTTTCTTTTTATTTTTAGTGTGGGGTATGAATTTGTTTGTTGATAGGCCACTTTATTAATTTATTAATTCAAATCTTAAATAAGCAAACAAATGAATTTCAATGGTTAAAGGAATTACGAAAGTCGTTTATCTAAAATCTAACGCCAAAAAAAAGTCAAAGAAGAAAAACTCAAACTCAAACTTAATTACGAAACTCGTTTATCTAAAATCAATACCACTTTTTTACCCACAAAGATTGTTTTAAAAATATTCAAAATACCACGTGTCACATTTCAATTGGGTGCTACCCGAGCTAGTAACACCCAAGTTTTTTTTCTTTTTTTTTTTTTTGGTAAGAAAAGCTTCTAATTTCAAATACTCCGACAAGAAATTACAAGACTTAAAATCGTTAAAAACGACTCTCTCCAATATCTCCACAATAATAAAAAATAATACGATATTGTCTACTTTGAACATTGACTATCATACTTTTGTTTTTTGTTTCAAACCAAAATATGATATCTCATATCAATAAAGATAGTTATCCTCACTTATATACTCATAATCATCTCTTATATATCTAAACCTCGTCTTTTGAAAAAAACAACATAAAAGTATTTACTTAGTAGAGTTGAATGAGACAAAATAAGACCAAGTATTCTTATCATCAATTGAAGGACATAAAATAATGTTAAAAAAAATCATAAAAATCCTTCTTTCTTCTTCAATTAAAGGTCATAAAAAATAAGACCAAAAAGTCCTTTCTTCTTTACATAATAAATTGGTTCCATTAATGAACAAATATAGATAAGAAAGAAAAGAAAAATGGGAAGAAGAAGAAGAAGAATAGAGAAAACAATGATATTGATGGTACTTTATTCATATATGGTGGCTTCTCTTGCCTTCAAACAACTCTTCACAAAAGGTCATTTCCTTCCCCCTATAATTAATGTTTACTTTATATCACAAAGGCTACTATTATGTTGATGATCCTTTTGCTTTTTATTCATGATAGTTAGTTTTGCAGCCATTCTTCCTTTTAATTATAACTTTAGAGACTATATTGTTCAACGAGAGGGTGGTTGGCACCTAGAATTGAGTTGGGTTAGTAATTGTTATAGGAAGAGAGTAAGTCGAGGAGTTGATGCAAATATAATACGAAAAATGTGAGTTAGTATAAATAACAAGGATTTAGTAAACCAAACACTGTATTTTTTTCATTTATATTTATGCCTCGTTACTCCATTGTTCAACGTCATACATGGTGATAATGAAAATTAAGGAGGGGAGAGACGCATACTTTGACGTAATACTCAACTTCTCGTGACAAGAGAGGACTTGTTATCTTTTGTTCTCATCCAATATGACAAAGGTTTTTTCTTTTTCTTTTGTACTGTGGACTCGTTTCGTTGGTAGAGAATTGATTCACAAATTTAATAAGCAAACAAATGATTATATATATAGGTGGATAAACGAATTAGGAAACTTGATTATTGAAATCAATTAAGTCAATGCGAAGAAAAACTCAAAGGATAACTAACAATTTGGGTTGATGGGAAGGACCAACTAAAATAACTAAAAACAAACAAACAAATAATTACTCTTATATTTTTATTCTAAATTCTCAAATTAATTAAAGAACACAACGTATAGAAATGGTCGTATAATAATTTTAGGGATAATAACAAAATATACAGTAACATTTTACAAAAATGTAATTAAATATAACAAAATCTATTAGTGATAATAGTTATTCTATAGCTGATAAACTCTTATAGTCCGTTAGTAATCAATCATATTATTATTGGTGGTCTATCACTAATAAATTACACATTAAAATTGTTACATGTTCTAACCACTTCCTTAATTCTTCAAATCAAGGACATAAAATAAAGTGAAAAATTCTTCTTTCAATTGAATAGCACATGATATAATAATAAGAACTAAAAATTATTTTTATTATTAGAAACATTTTCAAAAATAGAAAAATGTTAAAATTATTTACAAAATATAATAAAATTGATCCAACTTTATTATTATTATTAGTCAAATGAAAAGGCACATAAAGATGACCAAAATTCCTTCATTATTTTCACTATAAATTAGTTCAAATAACAAATAGTGAACAATAGAGAGAAAAAATGGGAAGAAGAAGAACAGAGATTGCATTGATTTTGATTCTGATCTATTCATCTATGGTGCCTTTTTCATTTGCTTTCAAACAACTCTCCCTAACAGGTCATTTTCTTTATTCTCTCCTCTTGTTTTTAACTTTGTCGGATGAAATATTCGAATTTTCCACCTCTTCAACAGAATGTTATGTCAATCACGTTAGACTTGTTTAAACACTTTTCCTACATACCTTTTCTCATCCCAATTTGCCTAACTGTATCATAGGGTTACTATTCTTTCTGGGTAATAACTTCTTGATAAATCTTTCGTTTTTAATTACGACTTTAGAGACAACCTAAGTGTCTAATAGCTTGATCATTAACCCTATATGGTAACTTCTAAAATTCAAAGAAATAGATATATGTTACTGCAGACAACAGTAAGCACCAAGAAAGTGAACATATGGAAAAACAATATGGTAGAAGATACAATATAGAGGGTCGACATGGTTATACAGATGGGATCCCAGAACATATAGCAATTACCCGCAGTGAAGGAAGAGGCGGTGTCGGGGTCAGCGTAGGAGGTAACGGTGCCGCAGGAATAATTCACGATCAAAACTGCATGAAGTTTATAGCTGCTGCAGTTTCCATATCAGTTGCATATTTGTGTGGACTTATTTGATTTGATATCAACAATAATACATATCCAAAAACAATATATATCAAATATTAGTGTGGAAATTAATAAGTTGTTCGATGTTTTTGATAAAAAGAATTATCACAGTAATGAGATGTTTTTGTTTGATTGAATATATGTAAAATTTGTGCTAAACTATAGTGATTAAGGAGTTGTTTGTTTTGCAATTTCAGAAAGGTTTTGTAAAAGTATGTGTTTGGATTATTGTACAAATTCGATCGATTTTGATAAACTTGTATTTTGATGTCGAAAAGAGTCTAACTCAACTTACATATGAGTGTATTAGTGTGACCGTAAAGCCTGGATTGATCGAATCCCCCTAAAAGTTGTGATACTAAGAACACCCTTGTAATGTATTTTGATCGTGCATTAAGTTGAATTTGCTTGAGTATATGTTTGAATTCTATTTTTGTTCTACAATATTGTTAATAGTAGTGCATTTTGTTCGTTTGACTTTTCAATCTATATATATTGTTCTACCTATTTACCGAAATTGTAATTTGTTACATTTTCATACAACAACGAACGCCACATTTAGGAGAATAATACTTAGGTGCATATATTTTGCAATTCATTAAACATATAACCCATCACAAAGGTTAATATTACCTTGCTTATCTAAGTTTAACTATTATACTTAAAACATAATGGCAAAGGGAATTAAGAATTGAAGAGGAAGAGAGAAAGATGCATATGCTTCCATTCCATTACTACATAACTCAATCAATATAATTTTCGTTATTCGTTACTCAACTCGACTTCTTATAGAAAAATTTCCAATAATTACAAAATGTAATACTCCTTTTGTCTACGTTATAAATTTGTCTTTATAAATATTAATAGATAGCACACATTGATGCCAGTTGATCCTTCTCGACACAACTCCACTTCGTTAATTAAAAAAAAAACACGTTATTTTTTTTGTTCACATGCACACGAATCTAATTTTCTTTTTATTTTTCGTTAATTTTTTTTAAAAAACACGTGTCACATTTCAATTGGGTGCTATCCGAGCCAGTAACATTGATATAATTCATGATTATATACTTAATCGTATGTGTTATGTGTTAACAGGGAAGCCCGAAGGCTGTTCTCGACCCTATCAGAGGAGATGCCAACCATCTCTCCTTTAATCGAACACAATTCATAACTATACACTTATGGCTATCACTATAGAATTCACATCGTATTTTCAACCTTCTATGCTTAGTGAAACTTTCTTACGGCTTATGAAACAGTAAAAACTAATCACTAGTATTTGTTATAGACATAACAAAGGGAAGAACTCTACCTTAATCCGTGATCACTTTGAGCAATTAATCAAGTCGAATTTGATCTTCAACAATCTCGAATCTCATTTCTGATTCTCAGTTAGAAAAGCTTTTCCAACATACTTGACTCACCAAGGAGAAAAGCTTTCTTTCTTGATCACAATCTGCAAAATAACCTTACCCTTATTTTTTCTTTCTGCACACCCAAATACCCACAAAAAAGAAAGATAAACAAAACGCCAGAGAATCAACCAATCCCACAAAGTCAGAAACGAATCTCAACAATGCGACTAAAACAATAATATTTCCCCAACACAACAGTTTAGTTCATTCACATGAGTTTGTTGAATTGAATTTTATAAGTAAATCAATTTAGAAAAAATATGCTATATTAAATAATTGTGTGTGTGTGTGTTGCAGATAACTGTAAACACAAAAAGATTGAGCATGTGGAAAAATATGGTAGAAGACTCCATACAGAAGGTCGACATGGTTATACAAATGTAATCCCAATAATGCGTAGATCAGATGTACTAAGAGAGCTCACTAAGAAAGCCTTCTTGAACAGTTTAGTTGTTAAAGATTCAGTTTAGTTGTTATACAGTTTTACGGTTAAAGATAGAAGTTTTTCTGTTCAAATCATTTCCCATTATAAAAGAAAATGTTCTCTACCTAAATAAATCAATCAAGAACAATTCATCTAAGATTACCAAACTTTCTGTACTCGTTTACCCTCTTCTACTGCCCCTTTCATAAGATGGAGGTGGAGGAGGAAGTGGCGGCAGAGATGATGGTGATGGTGGAGGTGGAGGTGTGGGTGCAAGTGGAAGTACTGGAGGTGACAGACGCAGTGGTGACGACGGCGGTGGAAGTGGAAGTGGCAGTGCGGATGACAGCAGAGACCGGGGACGAGTGGATAACAGAGGGACAGGAAATCAGCATGAGGTTTATAGTAAATCAGTTTAGACAATTCGTTACCATTACATAAAATCATTTGTGCAGACCAATTCAATTGTTCATTATTTTATACAATTATATATTAGTCTCTCAAAATACTATTTTCATTATCTCTCATAGAAGATTAAGAATAGTTTTAACATTTATTTTATCTAAAAGAATGCATAGCTAAAATCACTTTAAAGTCAATTATTCGTTAGTTGTCAAGGTAATGTACATGAATGATGTTGTAATTGATACTAATTAAGACCTTTAATACATAAGAACTAACCATGGTGTATTAATTTCTATCTCATCTCATTATATATATATATTTGTTGTAAATTATTATTTTCAAGATTTGAGAATAAAAGTGATTCTTTTTATAAGTTAATAAGCATAACTGAAACGTCAATTTAATTCCCAAATCAGTTCAAAAACTGACTTTTTATAATTTAAAGAATTTCATCATGAACAAAACGAAGGTAGTTTATTAAAATAAAGGCCGAAAGCAGATAGATATATACTTTAAATGAAATTAGTCAAAAAGTAAGAATTTTTGTAAAAACAAGTTTTTAATAACTATGTACGGTTTTTGGAAATTATTTAGTTTTTTATTTCTGGTTTTGGGAAATTATGCTCACAATTCTAATTTCATCCATTAGTGTTGATAATATTGTTGGAGTATTTTTAAAACCAAGTAAAAGTTTGAAATTTTAAAGTTTTTAAAAACTTGTGTTTTTTCTAGAATTAAGCTAAGAATCCAACTTTTCTACTCCACTAATATGCTAATAATCAGGGTGAAAATGGTAAAAATAATAGACTTAATTTTTAAAAACAAAATAATTACTACTAATAATGATTTGTTGAAATAAAAACGAAAAGCAAGAACACAGCTGTAAAACGAGAAGAAAAAAAAGGTTCTCATAAGTTTTCTAAAGTTAAATTATCATTTTCTATCTTTATGCTTTGAAATTTATTCCAACTTCAATATTGTTTCTAAAGGTTATTTACAAAAATAGAAAAAAAAAACCAAATTATTCACTTTGTAGAACAAAACTAAAAACAAAACAACTAAAAGATAAAAAACTGTAAATATTTTATGAATTTTTTTTTGACAATTTCCCACTTCTAAATGTAAAATTTTAATCTCTATTTTGTTTAAAAACAAAACAACTAAAAGATAAAACCTACTACATTTGGAGTGTAATTTTTTTTTTTTTTGACAATTTCCTATTTTTAAATGTAAAATTTTAATCTCTATTTTTTTAAAACAAACCTTATTTATTGTTGTTTTTTTAATCAAACTTAACAACAAACTAGAAGTAGCAAATAAATTTAATTAAAATTTATTAAAATGAGAATTTTTAGATGTAACAAAAAAAGATTGAAACTATTTTTTTTATATAATTCATAAATAGTTTCAATTTTTTTTTCTATTCAAATAAAATTACAAACCAAAACTAAAATTATAAAGTATTTATAACCTATAGATTCTATCACTGATAATGATTGATATGCTATAGTGATAAAAGACTATCAATGATAAAATTCAAAATTTTGAGTTTGTAAATATTTTAATTTATTTTGTTATTTTTAAAAATACTTCTTTTAAATTAATAAAAGACCGAAATAGTATTTTATAGTTTCATTTTATTTTATTTTCTAAAAAGATTCTCTTTTAGTTCCAAACACTCCAAGTACTTGCGAAAGGTAAAAGACAGGAGATAAGACCCAACCCATATTTCAATTTTCCCCACCAATTTCTTTTACTTTATATATATATAAACCACAGAAAATACCCTCTTTCTTTGTACAGTTCCTCCATTAATTAGTTCCATTGAGAGAGAAAAATAGAGAAATAAAAATGGGAAGAAGAAGAAGAGAGATGGCATTCATTTTCGTAATTCTTTGTTCATCTATGATGGCTTCCTTTGCTTTCACACAACTCTTCACAATAGGTTCATTTCCTCTCCACTCTCTTTTCTTCTTTTTTTCATTTTTAAAGATACTTATTGTCCAAATGAGTTTTTTTTTTTTAATTTCATAATATGTGAAAGTGGAGAAATCAAATCTCGTTGTTTTGAGGATTAATAAGTGTTTATTTTTTTTATACAATCTTTAATATTTGATCATTAGTTTCTAAATAAGCTCCTTTAATTTTTTTTGTTATTCGTTTGTTAAAAGAAAAAATATCCATTTTTGTTTTTTTATGTGTACAATGTGCCTAAGAATTCAAATTTTATGAAGAAGGTTGTAAAGAAAGAATGACAAAACAAGTTTACTTCTCAAATACCAAAAAGAAAAAAGGTTTATGCCCTCATTATTGAGTTTTGAAAAATGTGCTTGTCTTTTCACCATTTTATTATTGGCGATTCTCACTCTTTTTAAAAAAAACATTTGAATATTTAACCAAATTGTAAAAACCAAATCTAGTTCTTAAAACATATCTTCGTTAGTTTACAAAATTTAGCTTGGATTTTGATTAACAATCTAGTAGGATACACAACCAAACAAAAAGCGAATTGTAGGTATAGATATAGGTTATGCTTACTGAGTTCAATTCCTTAAAAAATGGTTTTCAAACCTATATTAAGTAACTGTTTAATAATCTCGAACACTGTTCAGTTATGTGTCTTGTAAATTTATAAGCTAAAAAAATGGTTAATGTATGATATTTTTAAGCTTGAGCATGTTTGGTAACTCGTTTTTTGTTTTTTAAAAGAGAAGTAGATCTAATGACTAATTTACTTTTTTGTTTTTTTGATCCAGACACGTTTTTAAAATTACAAAGCAATATTCCAAATGAAAAAAAAATGAAAAATATACATTTTGTTTTTAAAACAGAAAACAAAAACCAATTATCAAAACATATATGGTTTTTACTTTTGATAAACAACATCAAAAACTTGAAATAGTTATTAAACATGTACTAAAATAAAAATTAATGTGTCAGCTTTTTTTTTTTTTATCAAATCCATGTGACAATTATCATAGCCATGATAATGTTTGTATTTTTTTTTTTTTTAATTATGTTTGTATTTTGTAGATTCTAAACAGCAATTAATTGTTAGAGAACACAATAATTCAAGATTTGTTGAACGTCGAGGGGGAGGTAGGGGAGTGATCCCAATATATGTGGCTGGCGCTTCATCAGGCCGCCATGGAAAGCATAGCCACAACCTTGGAAATCGTCATAACAACTATATAGAGTTTATAATAATTGGTGTTTCCATCTCTATTGCACTTTTGTGTAGATTTATATGATATCCAAACACATTCCAAACCTTTTATAATGTGCAATACACTTGTGTATTTAGAATCTTTTATTATGCAAATTACAAGTTGCCATGTACAGTCGTCACAAGGTTAATCGTGTGAGACCGACATGTACTATTGACGTTTGGATTGAGGAACATGAGTGTTAGAAGCCTAGAAGCTATTTTAAGGACTTCTCTCACATTTATTTATTTGTTAAAATATTATTTAACTCTATATATTTTAAAGTTTGTTCAATTTTAGTTTCTATACTTTTAATTGTGCAATTTAAATGTTTTTTTTTGTTATGTGTAAGATTTTACTATAAACTTTGAAAACATATTCACATCATATATTTCTTTGAGATATTTTTAAAAATAGCAAAATAAATTAAAATATTTACAAGCTATAGCAAAATTTTGGATTCTATCACTATAGGATATCAATGATTATCCGTGATAGAATTTGCTATAAGTTGTAAATATTTTATAAAATCTACTATTTTAAAAAATTTCCACAATTTCTTTCCATGAAAGTTATTGTTATTATTTATTTATATTTTAAAAAATCTAACTTTAGGAAAGAAAGTTATTGTTATTATTTATTTATATTTTAAAAATCTAACTTTAAGAAATAAAGTTAGACAATTAATTGTATAAGAACTAAATTTGAACATTTTGAAAACCAAAACCCTTTCGACAGATTCTCATTTTACAAGTTAATGATTAGTTGTCCAAAGTGCATTTGGTAGATATTAAAATGTCAACCAGTGTTTATCTGTGTCTTATCAATGATAGGATATAAAATTTTGTTATATTTTGTAAATATTTTTCTCAATGATGCAATTTTACCTATCTTCTCTAAAAAATTACTAGTCATCTACCGTTTCTTTTAACTTTGGATACCAGATTGAGAAAGACGTAAGAAGATATCATCACTTACCCGGAATGTGACCTCCAGCAACACGATCCAGATATCAATCGTCACAACTTCCGATTGCATGATCTTGTACCTAAATCACATGGGCAATCACAAACAAATTATTTGCCTACCTACCTATTCACATGCCATCAACTGCCATGAATTTGCACTATCGACATCAAACTTGAGGCCACTTTAGTAAATCTACATTTTCAAACAATAACGAAAACGAAATTTAGAGAGTAATTCAATGACACCCATCTTCATGTCCCTTCAATTATAAAGGAAAAATATATATTAGAAAATCTTTTAATTTTAAAAAAGAAAAGTTTCTTATTACGGCGACATTAAAGACTTAGGTGGACAATGCAAAAATGAGGAAACCTAAATGCACCCAACTATTTTTCTATTTAAGAAACTTGATTTTTGTTTGAATTGACATTTCTAACTGAGACCTTGACATTTCAATCCTTAGTTCATTCATACAGAAGGGGAAAAAACATTTAAAAAACATTTAAAAAAAAAAAAAAAAAACTAAGCCTTTGATTCAATTGGAATAAAATCAAAGCGATTGAATTACACCTAGAGATAGTAAAAAAATATAGGGGAACTCAGATGGTCAGAAAGCATAAGGATAATTTAAGCAATAATCGTTTAGGCGTTCGAGGTTTTCTTTAAACTCAAAAGGACAAGTTCTCTTTCAAAACCAAATACTTTTGTAGAGAAGTTTTTACCAGCTTGGTCATTTCCACTTCAAGCAATTGCCCTCCATTCTCCCAACCAATCGCCATAGCTCTGCTAATCTACCAATAACAAATAGAAACATCAACAAAGAAAGGAGCAAGAATAATAGGTGTGAAAGCTCTCAGTTTCAATGCCGTGTTTAGAACAAAGAAGGTTTCAAGATTATCTAAAAGATAATGACAACAATATAGAAGAAATCAGAGGCTTAAAACCATAATATCATGAAAAAAAGAAATTAAACGGAGAACATAGAACTAAGTTCTCTTGTTAGTGGAGTCACGTCACCCCTATTACTTTTTTATATCTATTAGAGTTTGGATCACCTTACACGTACTTCAACTAATACATGACCTCTTTGTAAGTTATTGAGATTATATTTTTCAATCTATGAACAGTTATTCTTGATTTTTATTACTAACAAACAACAGTAAAGCAGAAGAGTGAAAACCGTGTCCTGATCCTGAAGGCACTTCAACAGTTTCGGTAGGAAAAAAAAAAAGACAGAAAGATTCGAGTTCGTGTTTCTTTTTAAAACTGTGTATTATTCTACGTGTCCGTGTACTTAAAGAGATAAAAGTACTTTAGTGGATTGGAAGAAGAAAAAAACCTAAGAACTTCCACTTCCCCACCGTTTTATATAAATAAATCAGAGTAGAAGACCGTTTTCCTATTACCTAATAGAGAGAAGATGGCTATTTCTATTACAACAATGGGAAGAAGAAGAGGTATAAGATTGATTTTCTTACTGTTTTGTTCTACCTTGGCCATTTCATCTGCTGCTCTCCAACAACAAATCTTCCCAACGGCAACAGGTCAGTATCCTTTCCAATCTCTTGAGGAAATTCAATTCACTTTGTTTTATTTTCTATTGTTTTATCACAAATCTTCTCTGCATATTCATTTTTTTGGACCACACAATTTAAAAATTGAATCAGACTGATCATGAAATCATTTCTTGGTATCTAGTTCTTAATGAAAATCTAGTCTCCACGAAAAAAGTAATAATTCCTTCCAAGAAAATCAGTGCATCATACTAATCCAACATAAATGTTAGATGTGAGTTCATTAATTTGAACATGATATAAATTTGAGGTACTTCTCTGTATTCAATAGTAAAAGAGTGTCAGTGCAGTTTCATTAAACGATGAGTTTCGTCAAACAATTTTTTCTTAAAAAGCTCAAAAGTTCTATCCTTTATGTTAAAGGGGTGTTTGGAGCTTTAAATTTAATTATGAAGTTTAAAGTTCTATCCTTTATGTTTAGGGTATATAGTTGAAAGATAGATTTTCTTGTTAAATGCTTAAAATAGATTATAATAGATTACACGTCTAGAGTTAATACAGTAGAGTTAAAAACTACAACTTAGAGTACATAGTTGAAAGGTAGAGTCTCTTGTTAAATGCAGAAAATAGAGAAATAAGAACAGATAACGGTTCTAGATAAATGGACCATTTCATATAATTTACCATAGAAGTTTAATAGTTTAGTATCAATTTATAAAAAAAAAAGTTTGTAGGTTAAATACCTTGGATGCTTTTAAGTTCTTTGTTCTCTTCTCTTAAAAGCCGTGAAAGTAAACTACAAAATCGTCCATGTCAAAAGCTTAAACTTGCGGATTACTACAAAAAAAAATTGAATCATCATAATACTAAAATTCTCCATGACTAATAATTTTGATATCATGATAAGTGACCCATTAGCTCAAAAGTTTAGGTAGGTAAATCCATTAAGCCAACCAAGCAACAAAGAGAATCGGTAAAAAAGTATATACGACAAAGTTGAATTATGAAACCGACAAGAAGCTAAAATAAAGAGTGCATTCCAGATAACGTGTGGATGTATAACGACAAAATTTGCATGATTGAAAATCAGAATAAAATAGTAATGTGAAAAAGAAAAGAATAAAAGATTAATAGAAGAGTAAAGGGTAGTGAGGATTGCAGGTTAACATGTCCTTTGGGATTTCGAATGAAAATAAATATGTAAATAGAATAAAGTTCAATGTCCAGTGAATGGAGGGGCCATAGTCCCATAACAATGTAAGGGTTTTCCAATAACTTTAGCTTTTGGGAGATAATATTTTAAATCAAATCCGAGTCTAGATGCTGCTCATCAGTACTGACAGAAGTGATCAAATAATCAACTATTCTCATTAGTCAAGATAATATTCATAATCTCAAATTTAGTTCTCTTTTATTTGAATGGTAATACTTAATAAAAACAAAGTGATCAAATGATTGAGTTTTCATTTATTTTATGATGCATGATGCTTACAAGTTACATATATGTTTGGTTGCAAAAAGATGTGTTTTTTTGGAACTTGTTCAATAAGCTTGTCCTATTCCTATTCCCATTCCTATTCCCGTTTTTCAATAAGCTCTACTTATTCTTACTCTTTATTCGCTGTATTTAATTTGTGAATATATACATTAGTATTAAAAATGTAATTTGAAACTACTTGGTTAGAGAGGTAATGGAAAAGGAGTTTCCAAAACAGAAAAATATAGGGTCTACTTGTTTAAAAACCTTGAACAAAGTTCAATAGGATGAATTTTACGTCATAAAACAGCTTATTTTCGTGAAATATCAGAAAATTGAACTTTAACTTTTTAAAAGAATAATGATAATGATTTTAGGCATGAAAACCAATTCTACAGCAACATTCTAAAAAAATTGAAAATATGGCCAAGTTTGAGTCAGTCTATCCGTGCTACCAATATTTGCAATATGGTTTTTCAATGATAGACTTTGTTATTTATGCTAATACTTAACAGTTATATTTGCAAATATTTTCTTCTAAAAACACGTTACTTAAGTATGAAGTTTCAAATATAATGGAGTTGAAATATAAGAACCCAAACTTTCAAAAATATTATGAAGTGGAAATGTACGTGCGCATGCGAATATACAGAAAAAATTTGTGATCTTCTTAACCACCGTTTGTAAAAAATATAATTTAACAAAAAAAATTACACATATATATGATTCCTACTGGCCGTGTGTATTTATAGTGTGTGTTTCTTTAAATATGTTCTATTCTATATGTATGCAGAGTCTAATTACCAACAGAAAACTTACACAAAAAAGCATGGTAAATATGGGGTTACTAACCAGATTAACAAAAGATACAGTGCAAGTGCAATCACCGTTTCTAATGTGATTCGTCGTGGAAGTGCAGCCGCTGCTGGCGGTGGGGAAAATGGTGGTGGCAGTAGACCTCATACAGGAGGAGGTACAGCCGTGATCCCAGTTTATGCAGCTGGTTCAGCACAAGCACATCACCGCCAAGGTCGACCACATAATGCAGGAAAGAGCTATGAGAACAATATGGGGTTTCTGGTAGCTGCAGTTTTGGCCGCCATTGCTCATCTCTGTAGAGTTTTCTGATATCAAGGCTGTCTCCACTGGGACACAATAACATTGTTACATTGTTGGGCCTCCGTTTCCTGTTAAGGTCAAGAAAAAAGTAAAATATTTGGCCTGCAAATGATTGTATGTGCAGAGAGAGAACCTCATAAAGTCTTTTTTTCTTCTTATTTTGAGTGACCGTTGTATTGTACATAGACAGAAGTATTTAATTGCGTTAATTAGATACTCTTCTGACAGGCATTACAATCACATAACTGAAATTATTGAATGTAAGAAACCAGTGAGAGATTCACCTCGGTTAATATTCCAGTTCTACAACCTTCATGGTGAGACCAATTGCAGTTGGTTTATCCTATTTCAATTGATCGATAAAGACAAAAGTTCAGACTTCAGAAGCAAAGGAGAGACTGTTTTCATGAGATGCATCACGTTAGTGTATTAATTCGTACACTTGATAAAGAAGATAGAGAAAAACTATAGTGCTTCGAGGCTCAAGCCATATTCACCCTTTGATCTTACATAAATTGACAATAACAGAGAGACATGGGGGTAGTAATATCTGTCCTGGCGGCTAAGCATATAGTGTACTTCTGAATCCATGGTGATTTAATAACAAATTTAAACTTCCCCTAAATTGTAATACTAATATTCTTCAATAGATGCGAGATTCGGCCTAAGATCCATCTTCTACAAAGTCAGAGCAGAATGGAAGTTTACGTAGGCAAAATGAAAGAATTTTAAAACTGCTAACTACCGACTTATTCAGCGTTTTGGATGTGAGAACACCCGTGGATACATGACATCAACAGCACGTCCAATTGTTTTTTCGAACAATTCCTCTGTCTTCTGTTCTTTCGACGTTTACAAGTCTGCAAGCCAATCATCAAGTTTAAGAAAATGAAACCATTGAAGCGATTATGTGATATGAGAAACTATTGGAAAGGAAATCAAAAGATAAAAGTGCTTTCAGTGGGAATAGCAACCACAGTCTGAGTATCCATATACTACTAGTAGTACTCAGAACGAATGGTAAGTTTTCACAAACCAAAAAGGTTCACAAATTCGTATCCCGAAATATACGTTTCCAAAACTCAAATAAGAAAAATGCAGAAACCTAAAAGAAGAATTCGACCAACTTCATCGACGGTCATCCATTAGGAATCAGCTCCTAAGAAAACATTGCCGATTCCTCTCTGTTCTTCGGCTCGACCTTTCCAATACAGACTTCCGCAGTACAAGCACTCATACATTCATAATCAGCTCTGAGATCGAATCGAATGAATATTGAAAAACAGGTGATTCTCAAATTCATGAGCAAAAATTCTAGAATCGGTGGGAAATCAGCGATTCGAAAAGTAGAATAAGAAAATGTAAAACCTAAAACGAGGCGTCGACAAGCTTCTCATTTCATCGATGATCATCCATTGCACAAGTCCTTGAAGCGGCATTTGAGGAATGATTCTTGAGAAAAAATTAGGGGTTCCTGTTCACTACGCCATTCTACCAAATCTCTCGTTTCAATGGTATTTCCCTCGATCATTGGTTCCCGCCATCAAAGCTAGTGGCGGCAAAAAAAAAATTTATTTGGCAAACTTTAGATTTATTTGAAATAGTTTAGGTTAAATTTCAATAAAATTATTACACTTACTCCTTGATTAATTTCTAAACATATGTAAAAAGTAATATATATATATATATTAAAAAATCGATCCAATATATCTCTCTTTCATCTCAAGTCACCTCAAGTTATTGTATGTTCGATATCAAATGAATTAAAGACTTAATTTTTTCATCTTGGACATCTTGAGACATGGTATGTATGATAACGTGTATCAAAATCTACACTAGGGTGATCATCCGTTGGTTGGTGTCAGTTTTTGAAACTGATCATAATCGGTTTAATAAAGTGTCAAACCGATCTCAACATCGATGAGTAAGAATTGGTCGGTCTAACACTTAAAAATATTTTTTTTTGTAACTCATCAATTTGAAACTTTTCGAAACCGACCTCTCTTATTTCTAACCAACTGACTTCACTTTAGTCGCCCTGCTCCATATTTAGGTCTATCTTCCTCACCCCTAATATAGATGATTGTGTATCGTGCCTGTAATTGTTTATTTTGTATTAACTAAGGTAATTTTGATATTTTTTATTGCAGGCATGTGAGTTATGTATGTTTTCAAAATTGTACTTAAGTAAATATTTTGTCTTGTTATCTTTTTATAAGAAAAAAAAAAAACAAAATATCTGGAAAAATAAATCATTAAAAATATATTTTTATTACATCTACCTTTTCTATAAAATTTAAATATTTAACTTTTTTATTTTCGACAATTTTCCTAAAAGAGTAAAACATAGTAAAATTATAGGAAATTTTTAAAAATAGTAAATTTTATAAAATATTTACAAGATATAGCAAATTCTATAACTCATAGTTATTGATGCGCTATAGTGATAGAATACTATAATCCAAAATTTTGACTTGTAAATATTTTAGTTTATTTTACTATTTTAAAAAATGACCATAAAATTATTATAAGTTTATTATTATCATCATCATCATGTGCACACATATCTCTATATACACTCATTTTACGGAAATATATATGTTTTTTTAATAGAAGGATGCAGCCGATGGCGCCTTTGCTTTGGACCAAGACAATAAAAGAACTTGTCAATAATTAATTTGGCACTACATGACATAACAACCATAGACGTTAATATTTTCATTGGATCGTAAAAGATTTACAAAATACAAAAAGAAAAATATATACAAATAGTATGTATGTATGTATATATATATATATATATATATATATATATATATATAAATATACACTATTTCAGATCTACTGATTTTAATAAAATTTAGCAATGTTTAATTATTATACTCGAATGTGATGTGAACCCATAATTTTTAATTAGGTTTAGTTCCATAATCACACTTAGCCATCACATTGTCTGCGGTGGACTGGACATATATCTTTTGAAAATCACCTAACTTTTATTATTATATAAATGCTATCTATATCTCTAAAAGTACTTTTCATCAAATTTTAAACCCTTCAAGGAATCTACTTTAAGAAAAAGTTGACGCAAAATGACTGGACACCAATTATATATGGTCGTTTTTTTATTCTCTTTTCTTTCAAAACAAAATAGAGGTCATGAATCTAAGAAATAATGAGAATTCTTGATCTCTCTGAATTCTAAAATCCATAATTTGAATTGCTGCCCTTTCATTGAATTGAATTCAATTGAAAACTACAACGTAATAGTAATGAATTCAATATTACAATTTAGGCTAAAAACATTTCATCATAAACATAAATTCTGAATTATATTACAAGCATTTCAATTTCATCATAGGTGTCTAAACACCAATGATTTAGTATAAGCTCATGATAATCGAGTTCCCCACACATAGTTGTGTTGGAAATCGGGACATAGGAGTCTAATTTGACCGGAAGTCAACACAAAAAATTCAAACCCCTTTTGAATATTTTAAAATTACAATTGAACGGAATTTTTTTAAAATAATTATTTTGCACACATTCCCATAATCATATTGTACTATAAATAGCTTTCCAAACAACTCATGAACTCACACCAAAACCTTTCCCTTTCTCTCAATGTCTTCTCTAATTCCAAGGCTTCTATTTCTCAGTTTCTGCTTATTTCTACTGTTTTTCAGCTCAAATTCACAAGACAATGACTCTCCAAAGGTAATTCCCTATTAAAATGACTCATATACGTATATATATTTATCTCTTTTTTATATTAAATTTGTATTGTTTTCTGTAGACTTATATTGTGTATATGGGAAGTCATCCAAAAGGGAAAGTTTCAACTTCATCTCACCATATAAGATTACTAAAAGAAACGATCGGCAGGTATATATATATATACCTCTTAAACATATAAATTATGTATCGTTTTAATGTATAAAAGATTCAGACTGGAAAATTGTTGTTTTTTTTTCAGTTCTTTTCCTTCACATTCTTTACTCCATAGCTTCAAAAGAAGCTTCAATGGATTTGTGGCCAAGCTGACTGAAGACGAAGCAAAGAAAGTTTCAGGTAATAAATGAAAATCCGAAAACTCTGAAAAGAAAAAAGTGAACTTAGTTATTATAATTTTTTGTTTGAGTATATTAAGTTTGATTTCAGAAATGGAAGGGGTGATATCAGTTTTCCCAAATGGGAAAAAGCAACTGCACACAACAAGATCTTGGGACTTCATGGGCTTCTCGGAACAAGTGAAGAGAGTTCCGGCGGTGGAAAGCAATGTTATTGTCGGAGTATTGGACAGCGGAATTTGGCCTGAATCTCCTAGTTTTGACCACACAGGATACGGTCCGCCGCCGGCCAAGTGGAAGGGCAGCTGTGAAGTCTCGGCCAATTTCTCTTGCAACAAGTAATTCAGAATATCTTCAAAATTTTATCTAAGACGGTTTGAATTTGCTTCATAAATTCTAAATATATATAATTCAAAATGCAATTGTGTTACATTTCTAAAATCTAACAAGACATCCCATGTTGTTTATAGTAAAATCATCGGAGCTCGATCGTACCGTAGCAATGGTGAGTATCCAGAAGGCGACATCAAAGGTCCAAGAGATTCAGATGGCCACGGTACCCATACAGCATCGATAGTGGCGGGAGGGTTGGTTCGGCGAGCGAGCATGTTGGGACTCGGCCTCGGCACAGCAAGAGGCGGAGTCCCATCAGCACGCATTGCTGCATACAAAGTATGCTGGTCCGATGGCTGCTCCGATGCCGACATCCTTGCTGCATTTGATGATGCCATCGCTGACGGTGTCGACATCATCTCTGGATCTCTTGGAGGATCAGGAGCTAGAGATTACTTTAATGACTCCATAGCCATTGGATCTTTCCATGCAATGAAGAAGGGAATCTTGACGTCATTGGCTGTTGGAAATAATGGCCCAGATTTCACAACCATTGTGAACTTCTCACCGTGGTCGTTGTCGGTGGCGGCTAGCACCACTGATCGGAAATTCGAAACTAAAATTGAGCTCGGAGATGGAAGAGAATTCAACGTAAGAAATTTAATTTAATTTAAGTCACTTGTCATCTTATTAATTCATTTTAGAAAAAAGGATTTGCATTTATGAAACTAATTATATATATGATTTCATTCTTGGTATATGAAGGGAGTCAGCGTCAATACATTTGATATTAAGGGAAAACAAATTCCATTGGTCTACGCCGGAGACATTCCGAAAGCTCCCTTCGACAGTTCTGTATCCAGGTACTTGTAAATATTCACTCTTTAGTAGATATTTTCAAACGTTTTGCCATTTAATTTGATTTAAAAGATGTTCCAGAATGCATGATTGTAACCATATTTTTCATTTTCTTATATAGAAAAAGTTAACAAATGAACTTCTGATTTTGAGGTTTGAAAAACAAAACTGCAGGTTGTGTTTTGAGAACACAGTGGATTTGAAGTTGGTAAAAGGTAAAATTGTAGTATGCGATTCGTTAACTGTGCCGGGAGGAGTTGTGGCGGTAAAAGGCGCAGTGGGTATTATAATGCAAGATGATTCTTCTCGTGATGATACCAACTCTTTTCCAATTCCTGCTTCTCATCTTGGCCCCAAAGCTGGTGCCCTCATTCTCTCTTATATCAACTCAACCAATAGGTAATTTAATCAACTTTTTAAATTAACTTTATCTCAGAGCAGTGGTTGCTTCATGATGTCCTAGCCAAGTTCAAGTCCCTGCATTGTTAGATTGCAAAAAGATGGAGATATATAACTCAGAATGCCATGCATAACCTTGCTCATTGCTTAATTAATTAGAGGATGATGTTTACAGCATTCCAACAGCAACAATAAAGAAGAGCACAGAAAGAAAACGTAAAAGAGCTCCGTCTGTTGCATCCTTTTCTTCAAGAGGTCCAAACCCAATCACTCCCAACATTCTTAAGGTAATATAATTCATTGCTTTTTAATTAGGATAAATATATAATTTTGTTTGTAGTTAATTAATTATATTACTTCTCTTGAAAAAATTGCAGCCAGATTTGAGTGGCCCAGGAGTTGAAATTCTTGCAGCATGGTCTCCAGTTTCTCCACCCTCAGGAGCCGAAGAGGATAACAATAGAGTTCTTTACAATATCATTTCAGGAACTTCAATGGCTTGTCCACATGTCACTGCTGCTGCTGCTTATGTTAAATCATTTCATCCTACTTGGTCTCCTTCCGCCCTTAAATCCGCCCTCATCACTACTGGTAATTAATATTATATATTTAAAATATCACCCGACTATCTACACGATAGACTAGGTTAAACTTCTATCTACATCTATTTTGTACCACATGAACCTAGATGATCATACCTTTTGATCTAGATTGTATTTTAAGTACCAATCTAAATTTGTACATGTATGCAGCATTTCCAATGAGCCCTAAACATAATTCGGACAAAGAATTTGCATATGGTGCTGGTCATATAAATCCACTAGGCGCAGTGCATCCTGGATTGATCTACGATGCTTCTGAAATTGACTACGTACAATTTTTGTGCAGTCAAGGTATTGTGTTGGAAATTTTGAACATATATGCAAACAAAATTATTGTAATTTTCACTTTTACCTAAACGACATACACGATCTTGTTGGATATTATATTTGATTTACCTTCATCCATTAGATATAGATTAAGCTTTTGGATCAGATGATTTAAGACCAAAGTTTTTATTGTTAACATTAATTTTCATATTGTTTTCTTTTACTCCTTTTTAATAATTTATTTTCATACAGGTTATACCACGGAGTTGCTCCAACTAGTCTCGGAAGACAACAATACTTGTTCTCCGAACACTTCCGACACGGTGTTCGACCTAAACTATCCTTCATTCGCTCTCTCCACGAACATCTCAAAACCAATCAACCAAGTTTATAGAAGAACTGTCACCAATGTTGGATCAAAATACGCAACATATAAAGCTACTGTAATTAATCCATGGAAGAACCTTGAGATCAAAGTAAACCCTTCTGTTCTTTCATTCAAGAACTTGGGAGAGAAGCAAAGTTTTGAGGTTACAATCAAAGGGAAAATTAGGAAAGATATTGAATCAGCTTCTTTGATTTGGGATGATGGAAAACACAAAGTGAGGAGTCCTATAGCAGTGTTTAATGCTAATATTCACTCTTCATAATTAAATTTTCAATCCACTCTAACAAAATTTAATATTTTATTATGAATTAAATTCTAAAATTTCGTTATGTTTTGTAAATATTTCGAATAGTTGCGATCGTTTGAAATAATTTTTCATTTCTAAATTATAAATAGATGGTGCTTATTATTTTCTTAAATTGTAGGATCAAATCAAACATAACATATTTTTTTTTCTTTTCTTGTAATGAATTCCTTTCGTAATAGGGAAATTGATAAAAAATAAATAAATAAAAACAGTTTATAACACTTTTTTTACAAATATGATGGTAATTGGGATAATCTGCTTTTAAATTTGCTATTTTTGCAATTTTGAAAATGTAGGTGATATGAACTCTATTATCATCAATTTTTTACAATTTTTGTTCGTAATAATTTATCAAATAAACATGTGTTTGTTTTAATTTCTTAGAAATTGTTAATTTTTCAATCCCAATTTCACTTTCTATACCTGCTTCGGTGAATTAGTGCAGCCAGTCATCGCGAATTAATTAATTAAAATATACAATATATATGTTGAATTTAAATACCATTGTGTTTTACCATAAATTCAAAATGTAACCCCTCGAATTAATTAAATTTAAATTGACTATATATTGACCATAAACATCGTGTAATTAAATATAAATATATTTTAAAATGTGATTTCAAATATAGCAACACTACTAAAATATTTATAATTACAGTAAAATATCATTGGTAGTTATTTCTATTTTAATTGGTAGTTATTTCTTCGTGTCTATCATAGAGACTATGAAATTTTTGTAAATATTTATAATTAGCATTTTTTCTCTTCACAACAAATTTTCTTTCAAAATCAACAAAATTAAAATTTTATTAATAGTATTTTTAAAAATAACAAAATAAATTAAAATATTTACAGGCTATAACAAGATTTTAGATTACATCAATGCTATAAATTAATAAACTTCAATCACTCTATCAATGATACTAATAAAAGGATATCAATGTGTATATATCAATGTCTAAAATATTTATATTTTCGATAATTCTTCATTTTATTAAAAATATATAATCTAAGCTTTAAAATTTTATTGTTTTAATTCTTTATAAATAGATCTATGAGTTTACGAAATCTATATTTTTAGTCTCCAAAGTTAAAAGAAAAGTTTAGATAGTCCTTCAAATCTTTATAGTTTTGTCTTAAATTAGAGGAATAATTTATAAAAATTATATCATATCTATAAATATATTTTTTTAATTTTAAATATTATATAATTATTTTAAAAAAATCAAACAAATAATTTTCCACGTATTAAAAAATTCAATGACGAAAAAGTTAAATTTTGAAAATTCAAATGTAATTTTCTTTTCGTATGTATAATATATTATTTTGTGGGAAATATATATTTTATGCAAACGTGAGTGAAAGTATGCAGCCAGGCGTCGCCTTCGTATTGGACAAAGTCCAAAGAACTTCATAAGTACTTTGACATTACAAAACAGCCTTTCTTAAGAATTTGTTAAGGTTTCAAAATCGCTTTCACTCCATTATCTCAATTATAATTAGACTTACGTTATATTTTTAAATATAACAATAATTTAATCTTTAAATTATATCAAATTGATTAAATTATTTAGTCAATGTACCCTGAAAAGTGTTTAGTGTGAAAATTCAAAATTTGAAAATTACGATATGGATGTTGATAAGTAGTCCGTCCTGTTTTTTTTTATAATTATATATTTACGTTAATTAGGATACGACGAGGATGCTAAAAAGTCTACCAATTGAAATTTGAGGAGTCGCTTGAAGTGTTAGACATCGAAATGTGTTTAGATGGAAAACTGTTAAATCATAATATGAGTTTAGTATTTCCAATATAGATTCAGAATGCTCGAAACAAACATGAATTTTGAATTACGTTGCATTATTGCATATTTTAATTCTATTATGGTCTTTCAAACGAAACCCCTTGCTTACTAAGTTTAATTCACTTTCGATGTAAAACTAAAAGTTTGATATATTTGATAATCTAAAGTCAACATAGGTTGATTAGACATAGCAAATCAAAGTTCAAGAATTTATTGAATACGTTATAAAATTTAGAAATCTATCACATAGACGATATACCGGTAAAAGTGCAAATTTCAAAGAAAAATTGCATTATATGACAAACAAATTAGAAAAAAACAGCTCATAACACATATTTTTTTCATATTGCAGATTTAGCAAATATGATGACAAATCAGATGATAATCTGCTTTTAAATTTGTTATTTTTGTAATTTTGAAAATATATGTGACATGAACTATATTATCATTTTTTTTGTTGCTATTTTTGCAAACTCTCCAATTTCAAATTGCAAAAAAAAAAAATGTAGAGACCCCAACCTCGAGGCTTGATGTTAAATATCTATGTTACCATGATGAGAATATCGATATAAATAATGGATTTATATTTTTATTATATCGTTGAAAAGTCAACAAAATCACCCATCAAAATGTTATAAATTAAACATCTATATAAAATATTATAAGATGAATTTTCAAATATAGCAAAGTAAACCAAAATATTTATAAACTATCGTAAAACAACTATATAGAATAATACCTGGGTATAAACACGTGACATTACATCTAATCTAGTGCAAATATATAACCAAAGTATATTATTTTTCTAGATTATATGTATTGAATACTATCCAGATGATTAATTACACGTTTTTGGTGACCAAGTTCTGTTGAGACTTGGTAAATGGGAGTCTAATTTGACAAAAAGTACAACTTTTTTGTTTTAACATTTGAATAATACAACTAAACAAGTGGTCTTTTTAAATAATTACTTTGCAAACATACCTAAATCATATTGTCTATAAATAGCTTCCCAAAAACTCACATGAACTCATATCAAAACATTTCCCTTTTTCTCAAAACATTATAATTAATTCACTCAATGTCTCCTCTAATTTCAAAGCTTTTATTTCTCAATTTCTGCTTCTTTCTGCTGTTTTTCTCCACAAATTCACAAGACAATGGTTCTCAAAAGGTAATGAAATCATTGCTATTATAACAATCACATTCAAATTATTAGTATATATTGTAACATTTTTTAATTTAATTTATATTTTCCCTAGCTCTTTATAACATATTTTAAAATTTTTTGTAGACGTATATTGTGTATATGGGAAATCATCCAAAAGGGAAACCTTCAACATCATCTCACCATATGAGATTACTAAAAGAAAGCATTGGCAGGTAAAATTATTGATAATCCATCAATATTTGTTTAATTCTTATTATATGAAACTGATCTTAATAATATATATTATCATCTAATACATAAAAAGAAAATTCACAAGAAAATTAAATCTTATTGACTATAATTAATTTCCATTTTCCCAGTTCTTTCCCTCCAAATTCTCTACTCCATAGCTTCAAGAGAAGCTTCAATGGATTTGTGGCCAAGATGACTGAAGACGAAGCAAAGAAAGTTTCAGGTAATAAATATTATTTCAAATTAGGAGGCGGATTAGCGAAAATGGAACTGATTGTTTGTAATTTTTAACACATGAATAATGTTGCATTTCAGAAATGGAAGGGGTAATATCAGTTTTCCCTAATGGGAAAAAGCAACTGCACACAACAAGATCTTGGGACTTCATGGGCTTCTCGGAACAAGTGAAGAGAGTTCCGGTGGTGGAAAGTGACATCATTGTTGGAGTATTCGACACCGGAATTTGGCCGGAATCTCCTAGTTTTGACGACACGGGATACGGTCCACCACCGGCCAAGTGGAAGGGCAGCTGTGAAGTCTCTGCCAATTTCTCTTGCAACAAGTAATTCAACATATATATCTACAAAACTTTATTTAATACGGTTTGAATTTATGCTAAAGTGCATGCAATGCTATTTTGTAATTGTAAGTTTACGTACCAATAATGCTAAAGCTGGTCTTGATATATATACAGTAAAATCATTGGAGCTCGATCATATCGTAGCAGCGGTCCGCACCCAGAAGGCGACATAAAAGGTCCAATAGATTCAAATGGTCACGGGACACACACAGCATCGACAGTAGCAGGAGGGTTGGTTCGGCAAGCAAATATGTTGGGACTTGGCCTCGGCACAGCCAGAGGTGGAGTCCCATCAGCACGCATTGCCGTATACAAAATATGCTGGTCCGACAGCTGCTCGGACGCGGACATTCTTGCAGCATTTGACGACGCCATCGCGGATGGTGTCGACATCCTCTCTGTCTCTGTCGGAGGACCAGGGTTTATAAATTACTTCAACGACTCCATGGCCATTGGATCTTTTCATGCAATGAAAAAGGGAATCTTGTCGTCATTTGCCGCTGGAAATGCCGGCCCAGGTTTCACAAGCCTTGCAAACTACTCGCCGTGGTCGTTGACAGTGGCGGCTAGCACTACTGATCGGGTACTCGAAACTGTGGTTGAGCTCGGAGATGGAAGAGAATTGAAGGTAAGAAATTTAACTTAATTTAAGTCATTTATCTATATTTGAAACTAATTATATAATTTCTATTTTGGTATATGAAGGGAGTCACCGTCAATACATTTGATATGAAGGGTAAACAAATTCCATTGGTTTACGGGGGAGATATTCCTAAAGCTAACACAAGCAGTTCCTTGTCGAGGTATTTTTAAACGTCTAAATTTAGTTTTGATATATTCTTGGGCTGTAATGAATATTAAAGATGTTTGACATTTGTAAAACAGTCAGTGCCTTCAGAACTCAGTAGATTTGAAGTTGGCAAAAGGTAAAATTGTAGTGTGCGATTTGATGATCGGTCCAGCAGGAGCTGTGGCGGTAAAAGGTGCTGTGGGTATTATAATGCAAGATGATTCTCCGAAGGATCTTACCTCTTCTTTTCCAATTCCTGCTTCTCATATTGACTCTAAATCTGGTGCTCTCATTCTCTCTTACATCAACTCAACCAATAGGTAAAAACCTAATCAAACCTTTATAAATTCAACCTCTTGTTTCGATTTCTATATATGTTCTAAATCACTCCTATGCATTCTTTTTCTTCAAAGTACAAGATGGGTAGAACTCATCGTACATAACTTGCTCGTTCCTCCTCGTATTAGATTAGTAAGGGATTGTTGGTTAATTATATGATGGTTTTTACAGCATTCCAACAGCAACAATAAAGAAGAGCATAGAAAGAAAACGTAGAAGAGCTCCATCTGTTGCATCTTTTTCTTCAAGAGGTCCAAACCCAGTAACTCCCAACATTCTCAAGGTAACATATTTATTCAAATTTACTTTATTTTTATTGATTTATTTTGGGATTAATTCTTTTGTTTGTAGTTAATTAATTATAGTAATTCTCTTATAAAAATTGCAGCCAGATTTGAGTGGTCCAGGAGTTGAAATTCTTGCAGCATGGCCTCCAATTGCTTCACCCTCAGGAGCTGTAGAGGATAATAAAAGGGTTCTTTATAATATCATTTCAGGAACTTCAATGGCTTGTCCACATGTTACTGCTGTAGCTGCTTATATTAAATCATTCCATCCTACTTGGTCTCCTGCTGCTCTTAAATCTGCCCTCATGACTACAGGTGATTGTTGTGATATTTTACTACATTTTTGTAAATATTAATATTTTAAAAGTTTTATTATTAAAAATAAAATTTTCTTTTGTGTTTATTTTTAAACTAACCAATCTAAATCTATATGCACGCAGCATTTCCGATGAGCCCTAAACGTAATCAAGATAAAGAATTTGCATATGGTGCTGGTCACTTAAATCCACTAGGCGCAGTGCATCCTGGATTAATCTACGATGCTTCTGAAATCGACTACGTACGATTTTTGTGTGGTCAAGGTACTGTGTTGGGATATATTTTATGGTTAAACATTAATTATGATCATTGTCACGTATTATTTACTTCTACTCTTTTTATTTTCCCTACAGGTTATACCACCGAGTTGCTCCAACTCGTCTCGGACGACAACAATACTTGTTCTTCAAACGATTCCGACACAGTGTTCGACCTAAACTATCCTTCATTTGCTCTTTCAACGAATATCTCAGTACCGATCAACCAAGTTTATAGAAGAACTGTCACCAATGTTGGATCAAGATCTGCAACGTATAAAGCTACTATAATTAATCCATGGAAGAATCTTGATATCAAAGTAAATCCTTCTGTTCTTTCATTCACTAGTTTGGGAGAGAAGCAAAGTTTTGAGGTTACAATCAGAGGGAAAATTAGGAGAAATATTGAATCAGCTTCTTTGGTTTGGAACGATGGAAAGCACAAAGTCAGAAGTCCTATAACAGTGTTTGACGCTACTATTCATTCTCTCTAATTAAATTTTTATTTTATTATTTAAATAAATAATATTTAAATTGTAGGGTCAAAAGACAGATTTGACCTCATGATATTATTGTGTTGTGAATTTAATTTCCTTTGTTATACATTATCAATAAAAACATATTTGTTTTGAATTATTATACTTTTGTTAAAAGTTTTATTCCAAATTTATCCATTTAAAAAATAATTTAAATCGTGAATGATTCAAGAAGTTCAAAAGAACTTACCTAGTTAGATGCAAATATGAAGTTTCTGCACTAAAACTATCATTTAATTAACTAATTAGTCGGTAAATAGTTAACTTGTAATTTCACTTAAAGAAAATACAACTTGTAATTGTAATTATTAGGATGTAGACGAGATAAATTTGACTAGGGTTTGGATACAAAAAAAATATGTAAAATTGAGTCGGCCGATGTTTTTTTAAAATAAACCATGCTAACCAAACCGCCACAGTGGTTTGTTTATGTTTGTCATCGATAACTGATCAAGCATGCAAGTCGTGTAAAATAGAGTGCTAGATTGGTTTGTACTCCAATTATATTTAGTTTTGTATATTGAACAAACTTAAAATATTTCAAAGGATTATGTTTTGTACCCAACTTTACTATATTAAAATCAATACAAATCTAAAGTTTAAACACAACCAAATTAAATTTAGGAGTTCTTGCAAAAATAACCAAATATTTTTTATAATAGAATATGTGTCACTACATTTTTTAAATTACAAAAAATAGCAAATTTAAGTGTCGATAACTTTGTGATTATTGATAGCCCTCCTATAGGCTTGTAAAAAGTAGGTTTATAAATATTTTTGCCATAAATTGATCGGTAAATATTTTCAACAAATATTTAATCAATTTAAAATTTGAAAAATAATTTATATTTAATTTAAAAAATATTACGTGATATTTCCATGTTGTAATTTGAAAATATCCAAAAAGAAAAAGAAAATCATAATTTAGGAGATTGGAAGTTCCAAGTCCGTCACTGTGATAGCTGCATGAAACAAAAGCATTAGGCAAAGGAAAGATAAAAAGATAATGGATGTTCGTTCACTCTCAAACGCCACCACCACCACCTCATCCACCGTCTTTTCCTCACATCGCCGTCGCCGTCACCACTATTCTCACCCTTCTCCCGCCGTAATTCTTTTCTCGTTGAAGCCACCGTCTCCGCCGACGCCGTCTCGTTCAGATTCTGATGATTCTTCCAGTTCAGACCCCTCGCTCTCCGGCCGCATCCGTCGCCCCCAAACCCTAAAGACCACTTCCTCTCCTAAACGTACTACCTCCCAAGTTCCCTCTAACCCTCTCAGGAATTTGGTCGGCTCAGCCTATGTTCCTATTCTTCCTCCACCACCACCTCCGCCACCCCCTGTTTCCCACTCGCTCTCTGAAAAGCTCTGGCTCTCGAGTAAACTCTCGCCACCACCTCCCCCAATTTCTGAGTTATTGGAGGAAGACCGAAATGAAATTGAAGAAATTGAAACCGAGAATTCTTCAAGTAAGGGGCGGAGAGAAGTTCAATTCCGTCAAGAGGGTAAGATTTTTGTCGGGAACTTGCCTAATTGGATAAAGAAGCATGAGGTCCAAGAGTTTTTCCGGCAGTTTGGTCCTGTGAAGAATGTGATATTGATTAAAGGTCACAATGCTGTGGAAAGAAATGCAGGGTACGGATTCATCATATACGATGGGCCAACTGCAGACAAGTCGGCCATTAAGGCAGTTGAATTTGACGGTGTGGAGTTTCACGGAAGGGTTTTGACTGTGAAATTGGATGATGGGAGGAGGTTAAAGGAGAAGACGGATGAGAGGGCGAGATCGATGGAGGGAGATGACAGCGTGGAGTATCGTTCCCATTGGCATGAAGAGAGGGATAAAGCACGAAATGGCTTTCGCAAGGTTATTGAGACAGAGCCAGAGAACTGGCAGGCGGTTGTATCGGCTTTCGAGTGGATCAAGAAGGTAGTTTCTTGAATTCCTTTGAAATGTTTTTGAATTAGCGGGTTCTGAATTGTGCGAATTCTCTAATATAGACGAGAATAATTTATATGTAAATTGACTAGGATTGTTTCTCAGATTATGAGTTTGATATTCTAGTCGATTTTTATTACCATAGTTCTGGCCAACCTGGCAAGGTTGGCTAGAACTATGATATAGTATGGCCACTTTAAACTGATAGTCTACAACAAATTAATGAATACTTTTGGAATAAATTTCTAGTATTCATACGTAGTTATATACTATAACTGAGAGTTCAAGATTTCCCATTAGTTTTGGAGTTTGCTGTAAGAGTTACAAACAAGCTGTGTACTTATATATTGGTATAACAAAGTATCATCGTGCCTACTTGAATTCATTCATTCAAAGTTGCAACAACAATGATATGTTCATGAGCATGAGTGTAAGCAAGCTCTGAGGCATCTCACATTCACCTTCTGCTGAATTTTATACCTAAAAAGTAAAAAGTCTGAATTTGAGCATTTTCATATTAATTGTTTGATATTTTTTGTTGTTTTGGGATGAAATCTACTATCATTAAGCCTTCTAGGAAAGAGTATGGTTTGATGGTGAATTACTACGCAAGGAGAGGTGATATGCACCGTGCACGTGAAACCTTTGAAAAGATGCGAGCTAGGGGAATAGAACCATCGTCTCATGTCTACACAAAGTAATAACTATTCCTATTTTTCCCTTTTTCTTTTGTCATATGTTAATTTGATCTCAATGTTAGCCTAATATTTTGCTTCATTTATTGACACAAGGGTCACCATTCCAGTTTTGAATGGTTAAAGTTTGATTGATTTGTATAGAAGTTTAGTTGAGTATTCTATGCTTGAAATATATATTCTGATGGTAGATATGTCACTGCCAAAGTATACGTACTATATTAATACAATCTAAATTTTTTTGCAAGTGTGTCGTCTTTCGATAACAGTAAGCTTTAATGATGTGCAGCCTTATTCATGCTTATGCAGTTGGCAGAGACATGGAAGAAGCACTATCTTGTGTTAGAAAAATGAAAGAAGAAGGCATAGAA
The DNA here is from genome assembly GCA_025688845.1 of Cucumis hystrix. Taxonomy (NCBI): domain Eukaryota; kingdom Viridiplantae; phylum Streptophyta; class Magnoliopsida; order Cucurbitales; family Cucurbitaceae; genus Cucumis; species Cucumis hystrix. Next base: position 16,975,266 of record CM046892.1, on the reverse strand, counting down.
ATGAGCTTGGTAACTTACAGCATTCTTGTGGGTGGATTTGCCAAAACGGGAAATGCAGAGTAAGTAATTGCATAGGTTCATAAAATTTTCATTATATATATACATGTACATATATACGTATATATTTCTTTTGCATTTATATACACATATACATACATATGTATATATTTCTTTTGCTTTAATTGTCAGGAAGCTGGACTACTATATTGTATGGTAGAAAGGAGAAAAAAACCCCTTAACTTGGCCCTATTGTAAAAGAACTGAGCTTTCATTCCTTTGTGACTATTTAAGTTTATTATTTGTAGCTTGTAATTATGCGGTGGTCCTCTTCATTGTGAGGGTTCCACGGTAATGGTCATTGCAAATTTGCAGAACAGCATCAAGGGTTGCCTTTATCTGGCTGCCTTATGGTTGAGCTTATGAAGGACGCATTTTTTTTCTCTGTAATTTCTAGTTTTTTAAATTTTTTTCTCTGTTTCTATACCCATGGACATGATTCATAATTCATTTTCCCTTTGCATCTGTTTTGTCTAAATTGTATTACATTTGCATTTGTCTTGGAAGATCTGCAGATCACTGGTTTCAGGAGGCCAAAGAGAAACACTCTTCATTGAATGCAATCATTTATGGGAACATCATATATGCCTACTGGTAATTTCATATGTCAATCTTGACTTTAATTATTATAGAAATGACAAATGTGTTCCTTGTGTTTATGTCGTCAAGTCTCTGTTTTCTTTGATTATTTGCTACAAGGGACATACCATTATATGTACTAATTAGTTTTGGCTCCAGTCAAAGATGCAATATGGATAAAGCTGAAGCTTTGGTAAGGGAAATGGAAGAAGAAGGCATAGATGCTCCAATTGACATATATCACACCATGATGGATGGCTATACAATGGTTGGTGATGAGGACAAGTGTCTGCTTGTGTTTGAAAGATTTAAGGTACAGTGCCTGTGTAAAGTTACTGTTGTTTGTTTTTTATTATTTTTTGGGGGCTTGGTGGTGGTGGTAATGGCCGTTATTGTTATCATTCTTTGGTGGAATATTTGTATATAATATTCAAACAAGTCAGTTCAGATGACCTTGATTGCATTGGTCGACAGAATTTTGGTCTCCTATACATATGAATTCCAAAGAAATTATTGAGAAAGTCAATTTCAGAACCACTTGGATTAAAATGATGGTGACAAGCATTTCATGGGAAAATTTTGTATTGGCTAGGAATAATGGTTTGAAGTGAAATATGAAAAAAAAAGAGAACAGCACTTGTGAAGTTTAGTTAGGGCTGCAGTTGTTTATATGGATCTGTACTTAGCATTCTGTATCTGGGTTGGCATGGCCTTTACTTCTCCGGTGATGAAATAATTTTGTCATTAGTGTTTACTACATCATCTTTAAACTTCTCATTTCTTCTAACTATGATGCAGGAATGTGGTTTGAATCCTTCAGTCATTACTTATGGATGTCTCATTAATCTTTACGCAAAGGTAAATTATGTTTTTTAGTCCCCTTTGTTATTTATCACATTGTCATGTATGGCTAAATATTTAGAAGGAAATGAAGCATAATGTTAGTTTGTACCCGTTTCCTGTTTTCTTTCCCTTCTTTCTTCCTATGTTTGGCCTGGCCTCACCACATTTTTCTTTCAAGATGACAGTGAGTAGTCTAATGATGGAAATGTTATTTTGATTTATATCAGAAGGAAGAAAAAAAAAACGAAAAAAGATGACATAAATAACTATTGCTATTTTCTCAAGTTCATTTTTACGTAGTACTACATCAGGTTACAGATTCTCTTTTATTATTTTTTTTACCCTTTTTTCATCATTCTTTCAGCTTGGGAAAGTTTCCAAAGCTTTGGAAGTTAGCAAAGAAATGGAACATGCTGGCATAAAGCACAACATGAAGACCTACTCCATGTTGATCAATGGGTTTTTGAAGTTGAAAGATTGGGCTAATGCTTTTGCTATTTTTGAAGATTTGATAAAGGATGGTATTAAGCCTGATGTAGTACTTTATAATAATATCATCACGGCATTTTGTGGGATGGGGAAGATGGATCGTGCTGTTTGTACTGTCAGGGAAATGCAGAAGCAGAGGCACAAACCCACAACTCGAACATTTATGCCCATCATACACGGTTTTGCAAGGAAAGGAGAAATGAAGAAGGCGCTGGATGTATTTGATATGATGCGGATGTCTGGATGCATTCCAACCGTGCACACCTATAATGCTCTGATTCTTGGTCTTGTTGAGAAGCGCAAGGTAATCCTCTCAAATGACTGCTATGTAACGTTCCATGCCTTGGGAGGTTTCTTTCTAACTATAGCTCCCACAGAGTTACTCTAGTAGTAGTGTTAAGCCTTAAAATCCTGACTTTTCTTTAATTGGTGGCCCCAAGGTAATCCTCGAAATCTCTCGCACCTCTATGGAATGCTGACTCCATCCAACTTCTCATATTCATGAAACTAATTTTAGATGGACGTTCACATTTTAATTTGCCAGATCCTAACTTCACTCATTGTTATAATCTTTTTAAAAACTTCTGGTGGAGTTTCTTACTTCCTTTCCATTTTATAGTATGATTGTTGATCCATAATTTCAGTAGTAGTAGTTCACTGTTTGGGAAAATTCTCTTTTTCCAGATGGAGAAGGCTGAACAAATACTGGATGAGATGACGTTAGCTGGTGTAAGTCCAAATGAACACACATACACAACCATCATGCATGGTTATGCTTCTTTAGGCGATACAGGAAAAGCATTCGCTTACTTCACTAAACTGAGGGATGAGGGTCTGCGGCTTGATGTTTATACATATGAAGCATTGCTCAAAGCATGCTGCAAATCAGGCAGAATGCAGAGTGCATTGGCAGTCACCAAGGAAATGAGTGCTCAAAATATTCCAAGAAACACCTTTATTTATAACATTTTAATTGACGGGTATGCCATAGATGTATTAGTTTCTGATTATTTTGATGTTTCACTATTGTAATGCATTGAATTAATTATCTTTTTCCATGTAGATGGGCTCGACGAGGCGACGTTTGGGAGGCAGCTGATCTAATGCAACAAATGAAACGAGAAGGGGTTCAACCTGACATCCATACATACACGTCCTTCATTAATGCTTGTTCCAAGGCTGGAGATATGCAGGTATCCTGCTAAAATAGCACGTCTTTTTTAGTTTATAGAACCCGCTTAACCTGTCTTTGTTCATAGAACAAGCTTATTCGTCTATTCAAAAGTTAAAACTAAGCTTTTACTGAGACAAGCGAGGATACAGATTGGATCAATATAAAAAGAACAAAAGCTCACTGCAAAAAGGACTCCAATTGGATTTGAGGGAATGAAGCAACGTGAAAACTATGAAAAGGACTCTAATTTTTGTTTTCTTATGAAATATTGGGCTGAGGAAAACAGTAAATTTTTTAAAGTCTTAGGAGTCCTTGGTAAAAGTAAAATGTGCGGTGGCCTATGCCTAGATTTTACAGCTCTAAGGATTTTGGTAACTATCCTTCCACTCATATTTAGTTAGTATTTTAGGTTCATCAAACACCATCCCTTCATCAATCCTTCCATTTAACTACTATCTTGGCATGTTTCAAATTCTAACCGGTTAACCATTTTCCAGAGAGCAACAAAAACAATTGAAGAAATGAAATCTGTAGGAGTGAAGCCTAATGTTAAAACGTATACTACACTGATTAATGGTTGGGCCCGTGCCTCATTACCAGAGAAGGCACTATCATGTTTTGAAGAGATGAAGCTATCTGGGTTAAAACCAGACAAAGCTGTTTACCATTGTCTGATGACGTCGTTACTTTCGAGGGCCACTGTTGCACATGGATGCATTTACCCTGGCATTCTTTCTGTTTGTAGAGAGATGGTTGATTGTGAACTAACAGTGGATATGGGAACAGCAGTTCACTGGTCCAAGTGTTTGCTCAAAATTGAGAGAACTGGTGGGGAGATTACTGAAGCCTTGCAGAAGACCTTTCCTCCAAACTGGAATGTGTATAATAATACCCTCACTAACTCCAACATAGACTCGGACGACGAATCCAACATAAGTGACGACGAGGATGATGACATATGCCAGGAGGGAGCATCATCGAATGCTGGTGATGATGGTGAAAGCGATGGCGATGTAGTTGGCAGATCATGGTTTTGAGAGCCTGCAAATAGAATCCCACTGTTCAATGGTTAGTAGTTTGATTTGGCCCTACTACTTTATTCACGGAGCCAACCATTTGGGTTGAAATTACATTCTTTTTATGTATAGGCTTTTCAATTTGTAATAGTTCCCTATGTAAATCTATTGGGGTACTTCCTGTTTAAAAGACAGTATGCTAGTGGAAGGAACGGTGTAAACTTGAAAAGGTCAAATCAAACCTAAGAGATTCAAACGTTTGACTTCGAAGTGTAATTGGTTACCCATAGAATGGTATTGAGATTTATCTTCCTAAAGTAAGTCTTTGATTTGACATTTTCAAACTCAAAAGAAACTAACATTGTTGATTTTGAAGATAAGGAAGGATTTCACGTGGTTCCACCAAACAGCATTGGAGAGATTCTAACATGTTCTTCCCACAACTGCCCTAAGCTCTATCAAGGAAACAAAGTGGGGTTTTAAAAATCAAGCCTATCTCAAGCTCCAATGTGAAGGTATTGTTGAATCTTTGCCTAATTTTTGCATTTGAGTTTTATTCTTGAATTCAAACAAACAGTCTAGAAATGGACAAAAAAGAACAGTGGTTGGTTTAAGTATCATTATCTGTTGGATTAGTTGAATTAAGCTCCATGGTCATGTTATGGAGGGTCAATGGAGAACATGTGCAGTCATGGATAATTTTAAAAATTAAATTTGGGTGAAATTATGATAATCAATATCATAATCAAGGGAGACAAACCAGCTCATTTTTGCACCTAACCTCTAATTGCTACACACAAAAACCTACAAATTGCCTTAATTTTGAGCTCTCTATACAACTTCACACCCTCTTTATAGAGACATCTACCCTTTAAATTATTAGTTGAAAAACCTAACCACCCAATATTTTATATTTATTGTATATATTACATTTTAGGTATATGAAGACAGAATTTACTCTCGGGAGGAGAGTAATAGTTAGATGTACCCGTGTTTATATCTCACTCTCGTAACACATAAAAAAATTAAAATAATTTAAAAAACGAGTAAGAAGAACTTATCAAGTTACTTAGTAAGATGCATGAAGCTCTTTGAAACTTGGGAATGAATTAACGTACATATTATTCTATAATTTTTGTGCGTTAGTAAGAAATGACATGCAGACATTATGCTAAGAAACATGTAAAGTAAAAAGGAAGTGTATGTTTAGAAAAATGACTTTGAAATTATTGAAATCGTTAAAAATCAATTTGAAACACACATTTAATCTATTAAAATTAATTTTACATTATTAAATGTAATTTTTGTTTCATCAAATTTAGCTTTGAATCATTAATAACATGTTTATAACGATTTTGACCATCTTAAAACCACTCTTAAATATGTCTAAAAACACTTAAAATAAGTTATAATTATGGTCATATGTCTAAAAACACTTAAAATAAGTTCTAATTATGGTCATGTTATGTGGTATCATACGTTTACTTTAAGCAATTACATTTCTAAACCCATTTAATCCAAATTTCAAAAGTTTGTTACATTTCAACTCTCTTTTTCTAAGATAATATATCAAATTTCATTAGAAGAACAAAAAGATGGCTGTGGTAATATTTTTTAATCTGAAGTAAAAAAAAGAAGAAGAAGAAAAGTTAATCCTTACAAAAACAAAAAGAATTGAATAATTTGAAACAAATAGACAATAAATGGCACATGAAGTTTTTCCAATAAGTAGAAAACATATCATGTCAAATCACAGCCATTGGATACAATGAGTTTCACCAACATGGCCATGACATCTTTTTGTCTCTGTTTCTAAACCTAAAATTGGCTCCACAATATTGTTTTTTAATTCATGTCATTCTCCATCATGTTATCTAATTATCTATTCCTAAAATTAAAATTAATAAATGAACTCAATAAGTGGTGTATATTTGAATAAAAACAAAAAAAAATGCGTATACTACGAGAGTAGTTTGAAACTACAATGTATATATGTCTATAAGATTATAAATATTAAAATTTTCATACTCTTGAAATACTCTAAAGAAGACTTACCCTTACACTTAGATACTCAATTAATTTGGATATTATTTTAGAGTAGAAAAGACATTACATTATTATTCTTTAAGCATTTCTTAGTTAAGTGTTACAAAATTTTCCCATAAATGTAAAAACAAATAATTTCTATTTTATTTTAATTTGTTTTTTAAAACATTCAAGGGACCCATCCACATGGGATATATATATATATATATATAGTTATAAACGTGTGTGTGTATATATATTATTGTTGACATTTTCCATGTATGTATATATATATATATAAAGGGTCAATTTTGATTTGCTGGCTTTTTAAATTAAAAGCTTTTTTGGGAATTAAAAAGTTAATTGCAAACCAAAAAAAAGGTTATGGTTTCATCATTTTTGGAAGGTTTAAAAAAAACTTCCAAAAGTTTGGCTCAAATCATTGGCCAACCTGCTTCCTTTTGGTTATAACAAATATATATATATATATGTGTGTGTGATTTTAAATGTAATTGTTCAACTACCCACTTAAGAGAAATATTAATAATAACATTAACAAATGCAAGAAATGAATCTACTTTTTCAACCTACTTTGTTCAACAATATTAATTCACAATAATCATGATATAAAAACCAATGATGTTTCATGCATAAATGAGAAATTTTTAACGTCAGAAAGAACATCTCTCAATCAACACATAATTTCGATAGATGAGAGAGTTTAACTCTCATTCGGATGATTGTTATATTAATAAATCTCTATCAGATATAGCTAACTTTTTTTTTTAATCTTTAAGGATTAACTGATCTATTATGTACAAATGATTTTTATACGTGTATCGTAGCCAATCTAAATTACAAAAGTTTACATGTTTAGATTAATGATCCATTATAAACAAAATTGACAATGCATATGACTTATAACTCATAGTACACAAAATTTTAAAAAACAAATATAGATCGATATATTATTAGACATTATTCAAATTTAGAGACAAAATACATAAAGGTAAAAGTTGAAGAAACAAACAAGATAACTATTATAAGTATGTGTATATAATAACCAATAAAATTAGATGACAATTAATAAACAAAAAAAAGCATAACTCTATCGATATCTATACGTATAAGATTGTTAGTGTTTTCAAGAGGGGAGAAACCCTACAGAAGAAGAAGAAGAAAGATGGCAATAAATAGCAATAAATGTGGTTTCTAAATTTGAAAAACAAAAGAGTTATCTTTAAGGAAAAGAGATGTTAAGTGTAATAAATGAGAAATGAGAAACCCATCTTATGAGGTCCCAATCAAAATCTCTCATTAAATAATAATATTTGAACACAAAAAGAAAAGAAAAGAAAAGAAAAGCTATTTTTGAGTATTATGTGAATGATTATTCCACCATCCCTTATTAAACAATTCACATGAACTTTGCCCTTTCTTGTGATCATACCCTACTTGTGTCTTTCTTTCTTTCTTTTGTTTCCTCTTTTTCTTTTCATTTTCTCTAATTCTTTAAGTTTTTTATTTTCTTGTGTAACGTTAGATGTTCTATCGGTCTAAGTTAAATTGAGAGCTCGGTTTATGTTTAAAGCATATTTTAAACAATGACAAAATATTTTGAGAAATTGCATTAGATGACAAAAAATATAGAAAAAAAACAGCACATAACACCTTTTTTTGGTAGATATGATGGTAATCTGTTTTTAAATTTACTATTTTTGCAATTTTGAAAATGGATGTGACATGAACTCTATTATCATAACTTTTTTTTTTCTATTTTTGCAAACTTTTCAAATATTTACACTTTCATAGAAAAATCAAGTGTAATGAAATTTGTCTTTTGTTTGTTTTGTTCGTGTAAATCTTCGTCAATTTTTCCTATTTTTGAAAAAAAAAAACCAAATATTTCTTTGTTTGAATATTTTGATTTACTAATTTTTAGTAATACTATCATGTTTTTAAGGAAAATGATGTATTAAAGAGATTTCAACTTTTTTAAAAAAATACTTTCCTTATAAATTTCCTAAATTTTTTTTTTGAAATGTTCATAACTTTATTTGTATTTGAGTTGTCCCTTCCAATTTGGGTCACACAATATAATTCTATTCACATGCATTTCTCTTAGAGGGAATTAGTTGACACACACTATTCCTAATTAACATATATCTTTACATTCTCTTGTCATTTCCCCAATCAATCATTTTCATACTATTCTTCATGGATTAAATATGATCGTAATCATAACTATTAACATTTTAAAAAACTACAAATATAGTAAAGTCTATAAATGATAGACTTCTATTGTTGATACACTTTTATGGTTTATCATAGACCAATATTCGAACCAGATTTTGAAATGCTAATAAGAGGTCTCGAGTTCAAATTTGACACTTCTACTTAATAAATCCTTTTTAAAAAAATATTCAAAACATACTTTAACTTCTGATTGTTTTTAAAATATCGTTATATATGCTAATATTTTGAACCTAATGACTATATTTGCAAGTATTCCAAACTTTTAACTTCAAATACTAATAATTCAACGTGTTAGAATATTCTTAGTTAAACATCACTACGTAGTATTACTTGAATTCAAACTTTAAACCAATAGAACTATACTCAAATTAATACGATCAAGTTGAGAGGTTAATGAGTAAATTAAAAGATTAAATAAAAAAAGAGTATTAAAAGTATATATGAGATTTGAAAAAGGGAAAGGACTGTTAAATTCAGTTAGGAAAGAAGAGAGAGAGATAGCATTAAATTTGAGCATTAAATTGTCGAAACCTACAAATTTATTACACACACGAAATCCCTCACCAATCCCTCATCTTCTTCCCTCTTTTCCCTTTCCTTTATTATCACAAAATCCGCCATTAAAACCCCACCTTCAACCTTCAACCTCTCTTTCAACCTTCCCATTTTCAATGGCCAACACCAAGAAAAAGCATCATCTCATCAAGAACTTCCCTTCCATTTTCAAATCCAAATCACCAACTTCACACCCATGGGAATGGCCGGATTGGCCTTCTTGTAAACACCCCAAAACTCTCTCATTCCGCTCCCAAAACGACCTCGTTTTCAAGACCGTTAACTCCATCTTCTTCGACCAACCCTTCGAAACCACCACCACCACTACACCTGATTATTCCGTCTCTGCTACCAACTCCACGCCCGCGGTGGACTCCGAAGAATCACTCGAAACGGTGGTCCGTGGCGCCAGATCGGAGAGGCTGTTCTTCGAACCGGATGATACGAGCTCGATACTGGAGAAATCGAAATCTATTGAATCGGTTGAAACGGAATTATTACCGAGGTCAGGGTTTAAAGAGAGCTTGATTGTGTCGATCGAATCGGAGAATCCGTATGAGGATTTTAGGAAATCGATGGGGGAAATGGTGGAGAGCCATGGAGTTAAGGATTGGGATGGATTGGAAGAGCTTTTGGGATGGTATTTAAAGGCTAATTGGAAGAACAATCATGGGTTCATTATTGGAGCTTTTGTTGATTTACTGATCCATATTCTCCTTTCTTCTTCTTCTTCTTCTTCTTCTTCTTCTACTTCTACATCTTCAACCTCATCCTCTTCGTTGTGTTCTAATTCAGATTCTAACTATTACACATGCACTGAATCTTCTTCTTCTTCTTGCTCATGTTCATCTTCTCTTAGATCGTTGAATCCATCCTCCATTAGAAAGGAGCTTGATCATGATCATGATCAGGAAGAAGACAATCATGATCATATCACTGAAACTTTGTAGAATCTTAGATTTCTTCCTCACTTTTTTTTGGGGTTTTTGTGTTTTCCTTTTGTATTGTATATACAATATTAATATTATATATCTATATATAATATATATGAACTTAGTTGAGGATAAATTGGATTATTATAATTACAACTTTATTTCAATTACTTCTTTACATAAAGACTTTACTCTAATAAATAATGTAGTTGATGAGATTATTGTTGTTTTGATAGGGATTTTATCAACCTCTTTTGTTCCATTTTGCTTGTTCCCTATTTTCATTTCTAAGTTTTAGTTCTTCAAGATTTAAAAAAAAAAAACAAAAAAAAAAAACTGAATCGATGATGTTATCTTTTATGAAGTTAAAAAATGAATGTTTCTTCCTTAAAAAAAACCAATTATAATACATCTTTTATGAACATAATATATGTTTGATGTTTACAATAGATAATGTTTGGATGTTATATTATCATTTAGAAATTACAAGATGAACTAGTTTTGAGTAAATTTAAGGATCATTTTTAAAAATAACAAAATAAATTAAAATATTTATAAGTTATGATAAAATTTTGGATTTTATCGATGATAGAAAGTGATAAACTTATATCACTGTGTATCAATGTCACTAATAGAGTGTTTATCAATGTTAATTGTTAATAGAATCTGAAAATTTTATTATATTTGGTTAAATTGGCTATTTTTAACAATTTTACTAAATTTAAGCTTGTAATAAAAAGATTTAATATTAAAATTTGTGGTTCAAGTTCTCATATCTTTCATTGTACCAAAAAAAAAAGATTTAAAATATTATATTTTGTTTAGTACAACAATGAAGGTCGAAAGATTAGTGAAGGTTAAGCTAATTATCGCTAAAAGAAATTGGGACCAAGATGATGTGGGCCGACGCTGATAGGAAAATTCTGAAGAGCCCACCATAAAGGGCTTCTAAGTTTTTCGGCCCAATTTGAGAAATTTATAGACTATCAATGTAAGATCATTGCTAAGCTTTTGGAAGAGTTTGGATAATTACTTTTCCGGGGTATACCTAATTGTTTAGGGATATAACATCACAACAGAGATAGGATTCATTTCAAGAGGATTAAAATTTCAAATAGTATACATAATAACATACCGTCCATCAATATAATATTGTAAATATTCATACAACATTCCATCCGTTCTAACGCAAAAGTGAAAGTTTTAATTGGCAGAAGATGCATATATATAGATTACTAGCTCCCCTAATAATTCTTGGTTGTTCGACACTTAAACCGAGACGAACTGATGCAATTATACTTCGACTAGAATCATTCACATAGACAATGAAGAAGAACCAAAGCTCTTGTTTAACAAATTACAAGAGTCAACCAACTATAGGAACCAACCGACCATATTATCTTGATGACCATACTCGAGAAGCTACGAGGCAGTGATCAACTTTGGTAAATTATCTTAGAAAAGAAATTGAGAAAATATATACTTATAATAGACTAACTCATGTTCTCATTTCCTATGAGGAGATACATAGTGTAATTCTAAACTATATGGAATCCGTGTATTGGACGGGTTTGTAAAGTTCAATCTTTTCCAAATCCCATCATTGCATGAGTTGCTAACATTGCACATCTCCGAGTCATTTCCAAAAACCGACCAACCATTGGGAATTGGACTGTTTCTCTATTCAAAAGTGGTTTCTTGTTCCACCTAACCAAAAGTCTCAAAATCAATTATGAGCTAACAAGTGGCGGTTGCAAACATAGCAATCAGACTCAAAGTATTAGTATATCTACGAGACATTGAAAAAAAATTTACAAATAGATAAGACCCTATCGCTGATGAAAGTTCATCACTAATATTAGTCCATAGTGATCAACTCTTTGATAGATTTTGTTATATTTCCAATTTTTTAAAGATAGTTATACACTAAATAACCTTACCTGTTGCAATTACCCTAACAAAAAATAGTATACAATCAAACAGTAATTTTGGAGCTATTATGTTTAAAGCTCTGTAGATCCTCTAAAATAAAACGAACTATGGTGCATTCAAGGTTACGTTAATCTTTGTGTATCCTATCCAATTTTCCAACCTCGGTTTAATTTTTTTCCTGTGCAATTGGATGAGTTGGACAAAGGAGAATGCAATCTAGAATGCACCGAAGTTCAAATTTTCATGGATTTGAGCACAACTTGCAAGCAAGAGAATGATTAAGAGGCAGATGCAGGCAACAAGTCTATTCAAAGTAATGTAAAGGTGAAAAATGTTGGCCAACATACCAGTCCTCATGACAAACTATTTTTCCTTCAACAACATACAACTTGATGAGGGATTCCAAATCTATGTTTCTTCCCAAAAACTTGTAGTGTTGCTTATTATCGACTGTAATCTGTGTTCAAAATTGAAACTCTCGTCAACTATAAACGTTAATAAATTGATAATAGAAAGAAAACAATAATAGTGACTGTGCTTGGTCATGGACCTCGTGTTTTCCAGGGGAAACAAGTCTTTCTTTGAAATTGTATTCCACAATTCTTGATTCACTAAAGACCTGAGAATTACCAGAAAAAAAAACCCTCAAAAACTGCAACAAGAAGTAGAAGATTATTTAGAGAAGATTTCATCTCATTTTCTACTCATCCCTAAACATTCAAACCCCTTCACTGAAAATCAACCATATTGATAAAAGGTGAAATTCAAGGCTTTCTTTATAATGTGAAGTTGGTGTCCAATACATGTGTGAATGTGTTCCTTCTAGTCCAGACTACGTTGTCTCTAAAATCCTAAGTTCTTGCAATTATGGGGCAACTTGTAGAAACCATCCCTAAAGTATGGTAGACCGTTGCAATTCTACCCTCTAACATTCAGTTGTACAAATTGAGTCTTCGAACTAATGCAAGTGCGAAAATTGAACTGTCAAACTTTCATAATTGTAGAAATTGTAACAATTGTACAAGTTTGAGGTTCAATTTTTATCATTTGGTGGTTCAATTTCTACAACTATTTTATTGGTCTATTATTAGATAAAATGAGTTCCAATGTAGATCCTCAACATGCTCCTTCACGATGGTGCCACTTTGAACTCCAAACAGCTTCTTCATGGCATGCCTCGAAAGCAACAAACTCAAAGGAAGAACCTTCAATTGGTGAATTAAATTTGAATTTACCATAATCCATTAACTTAAGTTTGGGTTATAACAATCAGCATCATCTACTTCGAGACAAATTACCTTATCTGATATTATATATTCATATCAGCAATTTCAAAGGAAATAAAAAGCTATCTCATACAGAACAGAAACAAAGTTGAGTGAACTTTCAATCGTAAACATGCTATGTTATAGGCAACATTAAAGGAACCAATTCCAAAGAGTGGAAAGTGATAAGAACCTTGGACAGAGAATAAAATGCCGATTTGATTTCCTTCACACTGCAGAACCGAAAAACAGAGCAACTTTGAAATAAACAATTCACGGATCAATACACAATAAATTATACTCAGCTCCTCGTCGTCATTAATGATCTCACAATTTCTTTTTCAAACAAATAAATCATAAATCAACAAATTCATCTTCTAAAATCCAATCCAACAGTACATACCCGTGAGCTCTCGTAAGTGGATCCTCGAACGAAGCATCGGGAGCGTAGATTTCAAAATCACGAGGCGTTGCAGAAGATCCATACCTAGAAAGATAATCTCATCGTTCAAAAAACAAAAAAATAGAGTTAACGAGTGAAAAATCAAGAAAAAAAAAAGGAACTCACATATTGAGGATGTGAGGCATGATATCATCGGCGAAACGCTTCGTGGTTTTGGAATCGCAAGCCTCTTTGGTGCAGGCTTCGATAGTTGGATCAGCAGTGATTTCACCATCTCCCGGCATTTTTAGGAACAGTAATGAACGAAGACTAGTAGTATAGGGAATTGATTACCAGATTGTTCCAGATAAGTATGCAGTCGAGAGAAACGAAGAAGAAAGAAGTTTACGATTACCGGAGCGAGTGTTGTTCTTCGAGAATGGTCCAATTTTCTTTCCGGCGAAGCAGAACCTGAAGCCTCAGCCTCCATATTCCCATAAATTCACTTTGAGGTCCACTTCGGTGGCGCGCAACGTGCATCTATTTAGGCCTTTCAAATTTTAAACTCTATGTTCCAAATACCAATATTTGATAATTTTTTTTGTTTGTAAATATTTTGATTCAATTTACTATATTTATATAAAAATAATTCTATTTATTTTATAATTTTAGTATTTTTGTGACGTGTAAAAATTTTAATATGTCATTAGGATAACTATTCATATTAATGCATTCAGTGAGTATAAGGTTAGTGGTAACTACTGATATTGATGCATTCAGCGAGTATAAGGTTAGTGGTAATTACTGATATTAATGCATTTAGCGAGTATAAGATTAGTAGTAACTATTGATATTGATGCATTCAACAAGTATAAGGTTAGTGGTAACTACTGATATTGATACATTTCAGCGAGTATAAGGTTGAGATGGGGAGCTCGATCCCCACTTAACTTATATGTCATCCGTAATAAATTCATTTATTTTGTAGATCGATTCCATTATTAAATTTTATATAATCATGGATGGAAGACAATTTAACAACTATCGTAGACTAGATATCTTTTATTGAAGCATACTTGACTTCATATTATCATGAAAAATACTTACGTACATTACATAATGCACTTATCTTTGTGCATTACACCAAATTGTTCAATCATAATGTGATATATACAAATCATTTTTATTTACTTCTAAAATTATTTTAGTTGTTTTTTTTTTTTTTTTTTTTTTTTTTGGCCATGGAGAGAGAAGTTGGTGTGTTGCATATTTGGAGTTTTTTCTTTTTTTTACGTGGGCAAGTAAAAGACTTTGAGAGAGAGAAAAAACAAAGAAAATGCCTTTAGAAGAGTACAAAGAATAATAATGACAATAATATTGAAAAATGAATGAAGGAAAAACAAAACATCCTTGAGAGCTTGATATTAATACATGAATGACATCTTCACAAGGGATACAAGGGAAAGAAGAAAAAGAAAAGAATACTATTAACTTCACATAGTTCCTATATATACATTGTAGAAAAATAATATTAGAGGAGAAACCATCCAACACACGAAGGGGAAATCAAAAAGGCCAAGGTGCTGACAACAGTGTAATTTATGCAGGGATGCTAAAACTCATCATCAACTTCATGCATTTTGAGCCTCCAGAAACAGGCAGCAACTTGGAGCAATGACTGTAAGTCACCAAGCCGATCGATCTTGACGTTATAAAGCCAAAGAGACCGTGGAACTGCATGTCTTACCGTTTAGGTTCATTCACATTCTTCCCTTCAAAAAATTCTCCCAGCATCCTTTCGAGATCCTCTGGCTGGTATCTGACGTACTTTTGGGGATTCTTTCCACCATCAATCAGTGGCCTGCATATTTCAATATCGACAGAATGACAGGGACATCAAACTAAAACTTTTACATTTACAATAAAGTCGATAAAGAAAACAAGAAAACATAAACGATAAAGATTTACGGGGTTTGCTAACAGTGTGTTAGCTATTATGTCCCACGCATGGAAGATATCAGTTTGGTGTTAAAGAGAAATGTCAAATAGTACAGATTGCAGAGGAATGGGTAGAGTTAGATGATTTATATATAATACTAATACAATTTAGCGAGATCTGATTATTGGTCATTCAAAGTGCCAAGTAATAGAATCAAGGCATCATTCCAACATCTGTTCGTTACTTGATTAAAACTACGTAAATTTAAACATGGCATAAATATTTCAATAACATCTATGGGAGAGAAGAGGGATACACACCCAAAACGTTTCAGGAAGGATCTGTACGCAGGAAGTAAGACTTCAGCAACCGAAAGTCTTAGAGACTCCCGCAACTCAGTATCAGGAACTGCCCATTGAGATTGTCTTTGATGCAGTTCCTCAAATTGCATATTGAAAGTCTTGAACCTGGTAATAAAACAACACTCCAGTTACAATAAAAGTAATAGAAAGATAAGTATTTAGTCACATAAAGTTATCGTGAGGGTAACCTGTCTTTAATAAGTGCCTTAGAAACTCCGCTACTATTTCCTCCATCTATACCTGGTACGCTGCCACCGCCAGATGAAGTTAACCCTTGAACAGAGAGGCATTGCAGAATCTGCAAGTTTTTTTTTCTTTTTTTAGTAAGCACAACAGGGTACGAGTAAACCAAGCTTTACAAATATTCAGACTTTGGACCTCCAAAGACGACGATTTTAGTGGGTTTAGTTGATTTGTTTCTATAAGGGTCTTTAGCTTGTAACGTTTTAAATATCAACAAATGTATATGTTTCTAGTCAATACATATATAGT